>OX596338.1:600000-1079432 GCA_951394405.1 Coprinellus micaceus | reverse complement strand
TCGTGTTCCTGGGAAATTGGTTTGGGCAATAGGGATTACAAAAGGGATTACAGACTAATTACAGACTAATAATCCTGGGCCATTCCTTGTATCCCTAATCCTAGTTCTAATCGGTATACACCCCTTATAGTCAGTAATCTAATCTAATCTGTTTGACCCTTACTAGAGGCGTGTCATTGAACGTTTCGAACCACCGTTTCCACGAGGTTTGCTCTCAGGCTGGCTCGGGGGTTGGAGGGTTGAAAGCCTCCATCCTTGGAACGTCACACACACACACACACCTCCCCCAGATGACCGAACAACTGTTCTGTAAGAAACGGGGTCCAGTTCACGAGCTAGATTAATAAATGGTGTGGTAAAACTAATCCCAGAAGCATGGAATTTACACGTACTACTCACCTTGGCCATTCAGTCAGCACCCAGTACTTGCAGTACCAGAGACGACTTGGAGAGTCGAACCTCTAAAGCACCGGGTCCCCTGTCCGTCGCCATGATGCCTGGACCACGACATTTCCATGGGGGAGGCCTGAGATAGGGGTTTGAGGGAAGCTCACCTCAAGTCCCCATATCTGGCTAGCTCATCCGCTTCATTGAACGAGCAACCCGAAGCGACTGGACTCTACAGCACTTTGAACAGGAAGACGGTGATGAAAT
Organism: Coprinellus micaceus; assembly: GCA_951394405.1. Classification (NCBI taxonomy): domain Eukaryota; kingdom Fungi; phylum Basidiomycota; class Agaricomycetes; order Agaricales; family Psathyrellaceae; genus Coprinellus; species Coprinellus micaceus. The sequence goes on along the minus strand of OX596338.1, from coordinate 1,078,778 downwards.
GAGCAGTGGTCATCGGATAGCGACACCAGGTACAATTCACGGTGAAGTGCCGTACATAAATGCCCGTAAGTTTACAGCTCTGGACACGTCGCCTCTTCTGACAATTCATTCAGAGCCCCAGGGACGGGGTCAGGCAGTGCAACCTTCCCACCCAACGAAGCAGCACCCGCAGTCACTGCAATCTATTCCGCCCACGACACGTCCTCGTGGTGTCAAATTTAGATGTCCGTCGTGGGGCAGCAAGGCTTATAATGTCTCTTTTCGACATAGAGCGACAGATGACCCCCTCATGATGGTTGAGTTCGTCAACTGTACATCCGTACGTCCTTGGTCCACCACTTGTTCGAACGATTGTAGCGCTGAGATTGACCTCCAGGATTTATCTTTCGCCAGAGTTCTCGGATGGCTCGAGGATGGAGGCCCAACATCCTCGGGGGTGGTTTACTCTGAGTGGAGGGTTCACCATGATGATATTGGAGGTGATCGCCCTGATCTTGCCTGAAGAATGTCACCAATACAGACACAACAGGATATGGGACCCTGCTTCGCACTCTCTTCGTTGCCGCTTCCTTCTACGTTTACGCAACCCTTTTTACGCTGCATCTCCCATCGTACTTCCGCAATAGGGCCTTACCTTTCCTCCAGTCATCGCCTAGCAAGAAAGAAGATTTTGCAGTGCTCTGGATTGCCGTTTTGCGGCCCTTACTGGACAAGTGGAGAGCGTCGTCGTTCTATCGTCATTAACAGCCAGGTCGGTGGCTCCTTCGATTTAACCAGTCCAAAACTGATGTCCTTGCAAAGTGCTATTCTTGGGATGATACAAGCATCCCCAAACTTGACAAACGACACATTTGGACTGCCGCTGGCCTACTTCACTCTCGTCACTGGCATGATTTCTGTCCTGCTCTCTTCCCTCATGATATTCCACATATCAGGGAGAGAGCACGACGACCCGTTCATTCTCTCTCTGGGTATGGTAAGCCTCTCTCCCTTCCTCGAGTAAGCCCGCGTCTCCTGGTGAGCACCACTGATCGTTATCCCAGGAAATGAAAACATGCAGCGCATTTTCGCTGTGGAACATATGGATCATTGTTGCCCTCCCTTCGATATGGTCCGCATGGTTTGTCTCTTTCTTCCTCGTATAAGTATCCCTTCCAACGAAGCCATACCACCAGGACAACAGTAGGCTTCATTACAGTTGTCGTACTCCAGATTTGGCGACAACCAGACGCCTTCATAGTTTCTGGCGTAGTCTCTCCAGCTCTTACAGCCATCAGTGCATCTTCCGCTGCACTGGATGGGGCTCTCCAGCGATTCACAATCTTTGCAGTAGCCCTTACGACGACCCTTTGTATCGGAATCGCCCAACTGCTGGGTACGATGGTGACATTCTGGAAAATCGGGAGGAGATGGGAGAACATCGACCGAGAAGTGGGGCAAGCTGTCATCGAGAATAACACTGGAATGGTGGCTGCGACGACGGGAACTAGTCAAGCCTTACCAACCTGAACATATCACATCATCTATCTTCTATCTTCAGTCGGTGAGTGCCTTCAAGTTGGCCTTGCTCCTACTGTACATTTCGTATTGAGATTTAAAAAAATCACAGGTCGGATTCTACTGGCGATTTGCTATCTATTCTGAACGTCCAACGCAATCAAAGAAAATAGTCCGTCATAAAGCTGAAATAGGTGGCATTGCGGTCGAATACTCCCAATAGCCGTCCAAGAAGTCCGTCACACCGTCGTCCCAGTGTTTCACTCCATTCCATTTTCCGGCTTCGAACGGGTAGAACCTCACCCGCTGGTCCGTTACCTCGACGGATAGCTCTAGTCCAGAGGCCGTGAAAGGTTCCAGTATATCGCACAATGTACCCTTGACGCGTCGGAGGAAGGTCATTGGATCCTCTGGAGGATCGGTTGGGGCCGCGAACAATGTAAACGAGTCAGTGAAATGTGCGAGCCTCACTACGAATCTCCTGAGCCTAGCTGGGGTGTGGGGTCCTGCGGGGCTTTGCAGTCGGGAGGAAGCGAGGTTATACAGGGATTGGACTAGGTCCGGCCCTCTCCCTGGCGGTTGTTGAAATCGGGACGTATCAATGGCGCAAAGGAGGCCTAAGGCAAGGGGCTGCCACCGGAGAAATGAGCGACAGCATGATGGCTCGACCCCCGTGGGAATAGGGTGTCTGGGGTCCTCGTCCCTATTTGGGTTTCGCTCCGATCAACTTCCTTTTGAGTAAAGAAGTGCCCCTGAGTCGCTCACTGCTTCATCGCCATGAGAGCGTCAACATAGAAGAAGGAAGTTTATCCGTAGTTTTTCAGGAATGATAGATACACTGTCGATATCGGAAGATAATGCACCAATCAACCTTCCCCACCATGCCTCCCAAGCTTGCAAATCTCACACTCCATGATCATGCAATTCAAGTCTCCTATAATCTCCCTGGCGAGGGCGGCGAGCAGGTTCTACTGGATATCTATGTCGATGACAGTGGTCAATCTAGGGTCGAATACATACTCTGCGACCTCTGCAATTATCCGATTAAAATTATGGGCACGCAAAAACGCTCCACGGCTGGTCTCACCAGCCACAGGGGTAAGGGGGCATGTGTGGGCAGAGTCTCTCGAGGAATCGTACAAACAGCCCAAAAGCGTGTCGTTGCGGACGCAAACGCGATGGTAGCTAGACTATTTCATACCTCTGCCGGTCAAGGTGCGCCATATACAGGCTTAAATTATGTACGCACCATAACAGTACCCTGATAGCCTCAGGTTCTACATTTACTGCCCCAACGATGGAAACAGAGCTGTTTGATTCCCTGGAAGCCCAGAGGGTTGCGAGATTTGGTACTCAAATGACTGAGCGGCAGGTCACTCCCCCTCCGCGCCCACAAAACATGGAGCTATTCAACGATCTCTTTGGGGAAGTATATGACAAAGGGAACCCAATCTATTCTACTCGCACTCCGATGCAATCAACACCAGCAACTCCCCGTAATGCCCACACGGAGCGCAGGGACCTACCTCCGTCATCTCCACCTGACGAAGCAGGTGTAGAAGCAACCCAGCGCCCTCCAATTCATGCAGGAGATCCACAACCCGAAGGTGATGGGGACTGGTTCGACCGCCGCACGCCCTCGCCTGATAAGGAAGGAGGTGCTTCCTCATCGGAGTCCGACACTGGGAGTAGCTCGTCAGACGAGGACAGCCCCAATCACACTGAATGCAGGAGGGCGAGCCAAATCCCTGGCACCCCTTGTAAAGGTCAGCGAGTGAAATGGACAGCTGGACCTATCTGGACGACATACGCATATCAGCTGCACGTCGATACAAAAGTGCCCTACCAGCTTCTCAGAGTCGAAGCGGACGACCACCTAGTTTTGCGGTCCAACAAATGCCGTTACGGGCTCTTGCCAGGCGAGGAAGAGGGTGGGACATGCACTAGGTGTGCCCGACTTGGCAATAGCAATTACCTTCGCAAACTCTTGGACCGGGCATCAAAGGATGATCTCCCACCCGAAACCCAGTACAAGTACTTCTCGCATGCGCAAATGACTCGTTTAGCACGGCGCCAAAAGGCTGAGATTAATAGACTACGCCTCCAGGTAAATATCACTTCTTGTGTATAGTTAATAACTCACCAACACGATTTCACAGACTCTCAATCAGAAACGGCGAATTTCAACCTTAACAAGCGCCCAAAAGGCATCGCAGAAGATGCTGATATATATCTCCCAAAACAAAATCCCTGCAGTATCCCGAATTCTCAAGACATGCATTCGGCGAGGGGACTCGACTAGTACGATGCTGAACAAGCTGGTTCTTGCCGCAAGTGGGAAACTTCGAGTGCGAGAGCCGTGGTCGGACTACGAGCTCGATGTTGCTAATCTCGTCCGTCTAGAAGGTGGCCCTCGTCTTCTTTATGCGCTCGGAAGGGTTGAGGGCTATCCGTCACGCTCAACACTACGTCGTCGCAAGCGTATTCCTGAGCTCTGGCCGTCTGTTGGAGTTCCATCAAGTAGCGATGTGACCTTGAACCTGGGGGAGTTCTTTGGGCCGGACGGTCGGCAACCCCCGAAGGATATCGGCATTGGCCAGGCGCTTCTCATTGACGACATCGCACTGGAAGAAGTACCTCGCTACGACGCAAACCGGAACTGTGTGCTGGGGCTGTGCCGTGAGCACGTTTGCAACACCGGCGTAGCCCACTGCCAGCTTAATTCTATTGCTGATCTCCAGAAGATCGAGGCCAGTTTGCACAGCGGAAAGTGCCATCATGGGAAGGAAGCGACAGTCGTTGCTCTAGCACCCGTAACCGGAGAGGATAATTATTTTCCCTCCCCAATCGTGGTCTCATCGACGTGCAAGAAGGAGAAGTGGGAGGATTTGGTCGAGTGGATTGACACCGTGTTGAAGACGTACAATGCGAGCGAGCATGGTGCAGCACGCCATGGCCCGATCACGGTCATCGCAACGGATGGTGCATCTACGTTTCGCAAGGCTAGATTTAGTCTTTGCCATCGCGAGGTGCTAGACCCATCATCCAAGCTCGGGCAACTCCTCTATCGCCTTCCAGGTCTCAATACGCGGACTGGCCCTGGTGGCGTGCTTGGCACATGTGATTTCAAGCATGTGATCAAGCGCTTCGCTACTTGGCTTCGTTCATCGACTGGTGTTCAGGTCAACAAGTCCAGCGTGACGACGGATCATATCTACCAGGCTCTCATCACACTCCAGAACAAGTCTCCCGCCGATGCTCACGCCCTACTGAATCCCAAGGACAAGCAGAACGTCCCCGCCGCAGTGAAACTGCTCGAGGCTTTACTTGAAATAAACCCCTCAATCCCCAACGACAGCGTCACAATGCAGAGTATTCTTCGGAAGGTGAAGGACATTGCCTTTGTTGCGAAGCTGCTCGGATTCTTCCTCCTTCCCTTCATCCGGGTTCAAATGACCCTTTCCGAGCAGCTACGGTCGCTCTCCACCTACTCTCACCTTCTCACGGCGCTTTACCGGAGAAACGGATCTGGTTTTATGCGGGGCGCTCTCTATGCGGACTCCCAAGCGATAGTGAAGAATATATTTTTCACCGCCGCTCGCCTCCAGATAAACAACCCATCTGGAAAATACCACATTATTCTGGATGGGACAGATCGTCTGGAGACGGTATTTGGCGCTGCTCGCACTCAGGATCACGGGAACAACTTCGACATCTTGCAGCTCGCACACAAGCTTGCTATTGGTACGGAGATCAACGCGATATTCGAACGCCATCCTCAGCTGAGCATGGGACACCGACGCCTAAATCTCACCAATGCGTCCGGCATAGACCACGTTAATCCTCGCTCGTGGGTTGGTGATGTCAGCCTTGATGGAGTCAACATCGAGAAGGAATACCTTGCTGGACGAGACACAGCCAACCAACTCCTGGAGGAATATTTTCAAGAGAAAGAAGACTTCATCTCACTTTTCTCCAAGCCAGATGTCGATCACTTGCGCCCCACTGGCGAGTATATCGGAACCAGCCATCAGGATGAGGACGTTGAGCCTGAGGATATTGCGGACACCGGCAACACCTCGGAAGCAACCTCTGGGCCCGCTGTACCACCACAGAATGACCCGGTGGATTCCACTGACCTAAGCCCTGCTGATGAAGACGATGGAGCAAGTGAATTAGGTGGAGAGGATGACCAGAGTGGAGACGACGACGATGAAAGCGACGTCGCCACGCGCGCCAATCACCATCAATTAAACCCGTTGAGCGATGTCACGAAGGGGAGATCATATATGGTGGACGAGTCTGGAAAGGAGCGCTCCAAGCACACCCTAGTGGCACAGTACCTCGTTACCAGTGACGCTGCACGCAAGGTTGCGAGCCGTACCTTCCGAGTTCGTGGAGATACTCTCGAGGGATCGGAGCATGCGCGGAAGCGGAAGCGGGAGCAGGCAGATAAGATGTTTTCGGACAAAGAGGGGCACGTTGCGATGGGGGATCCTGGGGCAATTCTGGTACGGTCTGGAGAGCACATCTCATTGGCACTCGCCGAGCCACTCAACTTCCGTCGTGGTGCAAACTCGAAAACTAATCTTCAGTCAGTCCCCGAAGAGGAGTTGGCATCACCAGATGTATCAATTGCGGTCCAGCTCATGGAGCTGAAGCCGAAGGTGTCGGAGGAGGGGAATTTGCGATGGCATTGGTCTGGGGAGTATCTTCAACTTCAACCTACCGAGAAGGGACAACCCATTACACAGAAGCATTTCGCAATTCGCATCAGGGGCGATCAATTCTACCCGATCGCACCGAACGGGCCTTCACTCGATGGCGATGGAAGCCAAGACCTCCAATGGTCTTTCAATCACAGTACATTGAAGGCCACAATGGAAGAAATCTATGCGGATATGAAGCCGGACAGCAACGACATCATCAGCAGCCTGCACTCACTCATCGAAGTCGATGGTGCTGCCGCATCGCTTCCCATGCACTTTTCACCTTCCGATCCGGTTGAAAACCCCGCACCCACTGTATCCTTACACATCGAGAATGCCCCTATTATCCTGAAGACCGAGCAGTACGACCGGCTCACCCAAGTTCCCTGCAAGCTCTGTGGAAAGCGAAAGCAATTGGGCCAAATGCGGAATCATGTCGGCCACCACATTCTTCGATCGCATCGGCGCGTTGCCGATCCCTGGCTCCCCAGAGGACCTGAGGTGCGTGAATAATTCCTATAACTCACCAAGCATACTAATGTTACCTGAAAGGTTGGTTTGGATCCATGTGGGTGGTGTGGGCTTCCGGATGCCGGCTGTAGGACGGAGGTGAAGATGTCAACGGTAAAGGGCAAAGAAAAAGCGAATATGTTCTCAACATGCCAGTACCACTACGCTGGAATGAACTACAACTCGGCGTGCGACTTCACCAGCTCATCACCATCCACAAATGTGCCGATTCAATGCACCATGTGCCATCCTAATCGCTCGGGCCAACATCCTACCCTGTGGAAATACAACTTCTATCACCATCTTGTCGACTGCCACCTTGACTCGGAAAACACCACCACACATCCCGAAATCCCTCTGGAGATGACGAGGAGAGCCCACGTGACGAGTAAAGAGGAGATCGCATTGGGTATTGCACAGGAGGTCTACAAGACGCACAGAAAAAAGTTTGACATCCCAAACACGAGCTCGGATGCACCACAGCCCGGCGACCACTCACCTGAAGCATTGGGTACTGCAAACCCCCGACGCAAACGAGATCGGGGCCTATCCGACGTCTCGCAGCTGTCCAGGGCCTCAAGGAATCCTTCACCCATCAAACGCAGCCGTCAAATAGCGGAGGAGGGCACTGGGGTGGAGAATAAGTAGCTATATTTCGTGCGCGCTGGTACGGGCGAGAGATCTGTTGCTACCCCTATGTACGGAAAAGGAAGTTGATCGGAGCGAAACCCAAATCGGGACGAGGACCCCAGACACCCTATTCCCACGGGGGTCGAGCCATCATGCTGTCGCTCATTTCTCCGGTGGCAGCCCCCTGGCCTAAGGTATGGAGTTGTTGGGCCTTCGCGTTAGTCGGACGTAGGGTTAACGCTCCGACGTATGCACTGAAAGTTGAATCCTCCACGCAGGCAAATAGGTCCTGGAGGAAGGGGCATGTATCCAGGAAGGAAACGAGCTTATGGGACGAGGCTCCTCCGACCAATGTCAGGTGGGTTAGATTGACGAAGGAATGTGTTTGGGATCGATCCAGTGTCACCCAATGGTCGTTGAAAAAGATACGCAATCGCGTAATGGACGGAAAGGAAAGGCCATCGAAGGACAGCGAGGTCGGACCCATATCCCACCTCCCGCAGGCAATGTCCAACTCCTCCAAGGGGGACCGAGTAGTCGAGGCCTGAGGTGCAGGGCTTTGCCATGGGCTGGTAGATGAGCGGTGCTCATTCAACCAAAAGCAAGCTTTTCGAAGGGCTGGGCATAATCGAAGGACAGTGTTTACATGCTGCGGGTTGAGGCGATTTCCGATGAAAAGGTGGGTAAGGGATGCCCATGGGTTATGGGTAACGAAGCGTCCATCAACCACCATGTTAACGAAGGCGGCCTTTGTGAGATTGGGTAGGTCAGGGATGTCGGCGAACCCTGGACCCCCCGCATCTACAACGAGCGATGTGACTGACGGGATCGTCATATCGCTGAGATTCAGTGGACAGTGAGTGGCACGAATGCGCAAGCGCTCGAGAAAGCGCAGAGCCGTCTGGCTTTCAAGAAAAAGAGGAAAGGCGACGCCATCCTGCGTTGACGATTCCGACAGCCTGCCATCGGCAATCGTCAAGGACCAAGGTAGGGATTGCTTTGCAAGTCGGCCAAGGCGTGTGAGAATGGGGATGACAAGGGGAGACCGCAAGAGTGGAGGACGGCGTCTGTCGCTCCCCTTTACTGGCGCGCGCGAAAGGGTTACATCCGCCCACACCGTCGATGATGACGCGACGATGCTTCTCCACGCCTTGCAGACGGCACCCAAGGTACTTGGAGCGAACATGGCCAACTTGTCAGGGTCCGCCCCACGTCGCCTAAAGGGATCAAGTCCTGGGCCCCGGATCGCTGCCAAGTAATAGCCGAATACCTTGTCCCATAGTTCCAATGGGACCTTCCTCCAAGCAGCGTGAATGCTCGAGCAAACAGCCAAGCGAACTTGGTATATCCGCTCCGCACGTCGTAAGATTAGAGTGATGCGATCCCCATTGCCCGCTTCAGCTGAGATTATACTCCGAAGAACCGCCAATTGGTTTGAATACCCCTCTCTCAGGGACTCGATGAGGTGGCGACCAAAACCCTGTAGCCTTTCATGGTCCGCTCCGTTTGCGAGCTGGCCCGAGCACGGGCGCTTATTTGATGATGGCGCCCTCATCAGCAGGGGCCAGTCGCCTCAAGTCGGGAGTCAGAGGTCGGATCGACCAGTGGACGCCAAACAGGATCTGTGTCCACCTCGCAAACAGACCGGGGGCGGTACTAAAAAAGTTGCAGAACTCGTTTATTACGGATAACGGAGCCGACCGAGATGTATGATAGTTGAAAGGGGTGAAGCCGCCGGTGGAACAGAGATAGAGAGGGTGTGATAAGCGATATCGATAGGAGGGCTGAGGGAGGCGATCGGTTAAGTGAAGGGAAACCTCAACGATAGACTGGAAGAAGCGAGTGGAACGAAACGTACAATCAGAGAAAGGGTATGTCCCAGTGCCTAAAGGCACAAAACCTGGTTAAATCAATACAGACGAGGGGACGAAACGCCCGCCGGGTTAAGATACAATAGAGAAGAGGTATAAGAAGGATAGAATGTCCAAAGTGTGTGCCGTAACGAAAGTCTTGCCGCAGATGCGCTACATATCGCTGAGTCGAATGAATATGAAAAGGTGGAATATCAGATGGAGGCACAAGAATGAATGTCGGAGGGAAACGTAAAATGAAATTGGTGAGGAGGTATCGCAGGGTGTCAAGGGAGAACGAGAAGTGAATAGAAAATGGTTAGAAAAAAGCCGTTGAACGAATGAATGGCGGACAACGCTATCGAGCGCCGACAGTACAACAACACCCACGTCACCAAGCAAAATCACTTCATCCTCCAGCCCCTATCGTAAGCCACTATCCCCGGCATCGCCACCACCGCCGCCTCCACCATTGTTGGTGGCATTCAGGTCGATAAACCTTGTAATCCTCCTCGTCGCCTTCGTACTTGCCCACTCTCCCTCATCATCCGCTCCCGAGCTAGCATGTCTCTCACACAGCATCCTCCCATCCACCTCAAAGTACTCCCTAAGCCTCTCCCTACACTCCGGGTATCCAGGGTATTCGCAAGTCATGCAATCAGGGTGGTATCGGTCCCCAGCATGCGACACAGCACACGGCCCCTCAATCGGCTGCCCACAACGCGCAGCCGCACACAGGGACTCGTTCGCTTCGTGATAGTGATATGCACAGAACGGCTTCCCATCAAATACATAGAACGTCTTGTCCGGGAATGGTTTCTATTCAGAGACAGAAAGAGCGTGGCTTGTCAGTAAAATGAATGCCTTGAATGAACCTGGGGTGGACAGCGTCCGAAGTGAATAGGTGGAGGAGTCAACTCACATGGCAGGTGTGGCAGTTGAAGCACTCCTTGTGATACTTGCCCTTCAGCTGACCATCTGAAGAAGAAACGGCCTGCTTTTCGATTGGCAGATTGCAGCGGCGGCACTAGTTAATGGGCGGAAATTAAGATAGTTGTCAACGCGAGCTCCCCACCCTTACGAGAGACCAAGTCCTAGAACGTACCTTGGGAAGGTACATATTCTTCCAGCACCGTTCACACAAAATGCCCCCCGTATCCACCTGGATCCACCTCCCATCGTCGATCAGCTTCCTACACTTCACGCACACCTTCTCCTTCTTCCTCCTCTCCTTCGGCCGGGGTGCACCATCCGCAGAACCACTCGCATTCTCAGCAGTTGTCGTTTTCGCGCGAGTTGGTAACTTAGGGGCTTTCGATTCGGGAGATGAAATGCCTTGAACCGTGTTACTCCTGTGCGCCCTTGATCCAGACGCAACCGACCCAGCCACCGATCCATACTCAGACGCAGCATATGCCAGTCCACCCGCACTCTCACTCATACTCGATCCTCCAGCCGTCCTCTGCCTCACCGATCCCACCGACCTACTTTTAGACATATCCGATGCATTGGTTTCCGCTCTCGGCCTCCCCATTCGCTCCCTAGACTTCTCCCGTGCGTCCCGGTCGTTTCTCAGCATCGTCTTCTCGAGCATATCGAACGCGCTTGCACCAGCAGCAGGAGCAACACTAGCCGTACGAGAGTATACACTCCGGCTACCAATGCTGCTCTCACTTGCTTTGCGCTCCAGGCGGCTGATACGAGTAGGCCCACCAGGCCCACCAAGTTTCGAATAATCTGCGGGCGGTGTTTGCGACAAGCCGAGAGCCATGGCAATCGCCGTTGAGTTCTTTCTTTTCGGCCCATCCCCACTTGGCGGAGAGTCGACACTCGACGTCGAGGAGTAGGAAGACGTTGACGTATTCCTTGAATGTCCAGGGCGTACAACATCGCGTGGTGATCTGCCAATGGGAATGGGATCGCTGCGATCCCTCCCAGCAGCGGACGATGATACTGATGATGATGAAAAGTGCACTCCTCGGTTGTTACCTGATGGTGATGAAGACAAATCTTTCGATGGGAGAGGCGGTACGGGCGGTAGGTCTCTCTTCCTTTGGCTGCCACTGCGGCTGCTCGCCATACTCGTGCGGCTTCGATTGTCGTCACCGTAATCGGTCGAGGCCGCATACGCCAATCCACTGTACTCTGATCCATCGGAATCATCGCGTTTGTGACGAGAAGATGATGTGGACTTGTTACGGGAGTGGGAAGAAGAGGATGGAGGGGGAGTTGGACGAGGCTGCGGTGGAGTTGGCGTAGGGGTAGACCGGTCAATTTGGTTGATATCTTTTTGTTGGGCGTCGAAAGTTGTAGTGAGGGTTGGTGTGGTGTCCACAGGTGAATTCGATCCCGGAACCATGCCCTTGAGCTTTTCAAAGAAGGGTAGTCGGATGCCAAAGGCTGAGGCGGGTGTGCCAGAGGGTACGGGCGTCTTGTCCTTGTCCACCGGCGTTTGGCTCGATGTCGACGGATTTGGAACGGAAGTGTCGATCCTATGTGGTGTGGGTATCCTTCCAGGCATTTTCTCAGCGTTGGGGTCGGAAGGAGGGAATTGTGTTTGAGCTAGAGGTGAAGGAGGTCCAGGTGAGCGCGAAGAAGAATAGCCAGAGCCCGCAGATAATGGAGGGGTATCAGTAGCTATGTAAATATAGGCCCAGGAGGCAAACGTGTTTGATGAGTTCATCATTACTTCATCAAGTAGGCGATTCACTCACATCTCGATGCAGCATCTATGTCCAAGAACCTTGGAGCTTCTGGTCTGCGACTGGACTGATCTTGTGGACCTTGAGGTCTCATAAGCGGTGCTGCAAACATAGCCGCCCGGGCAACTGCCGCGAATCCCTTTCGTCCCACTCCCGCCATTCCCGCTTCTCCACCACTTCGAGTATCGATGTCCTCTGCAACTGGTCCGGCAAAAGATGCTGTTGATGGGGCCATAACGTGGCCTGGGCGACCACCGGATGGTAGAGATGGGGCGTACGAGCGCTGAGGGGTGTGCCCAGCGAAAGGTGGTCTCGGAGCGGGAGGCATCCCTTGTTGGGGAGGTCCAGCGGGAAAAGGGACACCATTGCGGCCCGGTCTATTGGGAGGCATCCCTGGTGGTTGGGGATTTGGGGGACCGTGGGGACGTAGTGGTGGGGGCCCAGTGGGAGGACCTTGCGACGGGGGACCTCTGGGCCCCCCCATGAACCCAGGGCCACCATTCCGGTTCATAGACGGTGCGGGGGAAGGCTGGTTTCGGGGGATGGACATATGGGAAGGGGCAGGGGACGCGTTACGATTGATCGGAGGCATTGCCCCACTAAAGCTCGGCCGCCCTGTAGATCTTGGGCTTGTAGGTAGACCGACCGGGGCTGAGTTGGGTGGTGGCATCTGTGGGGTTCCGGTACGACTAGGGGGAAATTTGTTTTGATCTAGAGAAGGCGGTGGTCCGTTTAGTGGTGAGCCAGCCGATCGTGGTGGTGCAGGAGACGAGAAGCCTGCAGAGAACGAATTATTCCGCATGCGAGGATCAGCCGTCTGGGGGGGTCTGGCGCGAAATGGATCGCTTAAATTTGTAGGATCGTCTTCAACTTGCAGAGACCCCGAGCGTGCCAGCGGACTGGACCGAAACCCCGCACTCGCTGGACCGGTGGTATTGGTGTTGACCCTGAGGCGTTCCGAGGCTGCAGAACTGATTCGCTGGTGTTGCGGTGGGGGTCCCCGTGGTGGATTTCCTTGAGCTGGGGGTGGGTTTGCGACACGGCCTTGAAGTCTGGGTGGTAGCAAATTGTTCATCTGGTTTGGCGAGACCGAGGGTTTGGGTAGGGCAGGCACTGGCGGTGGTGCTGTACATGTGTGGTCCCCCAGCTCAGAGAGAGGCACTGGTCGATGACATGTCGAGCATTTTACTGTCGGAAGCAGCTGGGACATTCGTCCCGGCTCTCCAGGAGCAGACGCCACCATGGTCGAGGACATGGCTGGCGGGGGGATTACGTGAAATCGCCCGAGGGTTGGTTGCCGGGGGGTGGTGGTGGCGGTGGGTATCAGTGGTACGGCCAGCGTGAGGGTGACTACTTGAATGTAGCTAGACTTGAATGTGTCGGATTACTGGGGTATAGGATGTGGGCATATCATAGGAATGAGGGGAAAGGGAGACCTTGCGATGATCGCCGGGAACAGAAACTATTGTTGCCAAACAAAATCCTACACACGTGCACATCTACATTCTCAGTCTTCTCTTCCGACTCTCACCTCCCCCAGATTGTTGCCGTTGCCAAGTTCCAAGTCCTGGGCCTGCGAACGCTGCCATAGGGACTCTGAGGTACTCGAAACCCTAGAAGAACCTCCCTAGAACCTACCGCCAGGATGTGGGGAATTTGACATACACCTTATCTCGCTTGGATGGTAATCTGGGACACTTCTGTCAGAAGGAGACGCTGGCAGTTGCAATCACCAGGTGTATGCCTGGATGCACACCTGCCAGCGTGTCGAAGCGAACAGGGGGCAGATGCGCTTTTTTGGGCACCCCGCTTTGCCTCACGCGACACCTCCTCCCCCGATGAGAAGTGCAACGTTGGTACGTCTCGTGTTCCTAATGAATTATCCCAGATTTTGACATGTCATTTACGAGTAGCGGCGCTGAAGTCCTGAATTGATTCACCGAAAGCCCGGTGCCGCGGGTGGATCAACACGCCGCCGACTCTATAGCTTCAGAGACGCCCGTCTGCCATTGGCTCAGACAACGCTCGAAAAGGACCCCCTCGACTAGCCAGAGAAGGCAAATCCGGCTATAGTACAGTCTTTAGGCTCACCTAGACTCCAGGTCTCTCGGGTTTCAAGTGGGTTCAGACTGACAAGGGTTATCACCTCGTCTGAAGGACCACGAATAGCCTGTAACCATTCAGGCAGGATGGAGGATAGACAGGGCGCCTTCCCATGAGCTGAAGGGACCTTGAGGCCGGAAACGTTCGATATCAGTCCGCGGCATGGCGTGTTTGATCTAAACACGAGGGACCGCGACACCCAAGCTCGTTCGACGATTCTCGCTGTGATAACACACCTATCCAGGTGGTGGGTTGACCCTAGAGTCTTGATATGTAAGTCCTTCCCGGTATCCTTCTGCTCCGCCTCAAGCCGCCACATCCCCTTCGCCGATAACAAATAACGGAAATTGAAATACAAGTACATAAGTGGTCGTCAACAAATCATTACGAAAAATAGCAGCACCAGGGCACAAGCTCAAACGAGCCAAATATACCTACAAGCCACACATACTGTACATACAGAGTTACATTGGCATCACCCGCCGCCACAATGGCCTTAGCCTCAGCGTTCCCGTTTCTACCAAATTGAGGTGCAGGCGCCAAAACTGTCCTTGTATTGTTATGCTACCATCGCGGTCCGCGGTCCATCCAAGTAATGCAGCAGGCAGTGTCCTTGTTCCTTTGCGAGACCCCTCAAACTGGATTCATATCCGAGTCCCCACCAACCCCGAGTTCCAGGCGACGGGCACGGGGCGATCAGCCCCCTAGCCAAAGCAGCCTCTTCAGCCCATACTCCATCTTCGCAAACATGCTCGTCATTCTCTGGGCTTCGGCGAGACTGTAGCAAGACCAAGTCAGCATTAAAGGAACCCGGAGATTGTTTCGAAGTAGAGTCGAGATGAAAATGATCAATGAAATAGTGCTTGAAACCTGGGCGTACAGTCACCCGATGCGTATCACTCAAATGAGTGCCAGGCAAAAGAAGCGCCGGTGGATGTGGTAAGATGAAAAGAAGACGACGGAAGACGAGAACACCAATCAGTAATTGGACGGTGATTCACATCAGTCCAAAGTCATCCGAAGGCGAAGTCAAATGCTTGACAACGCGACATAAATGCCGGAGAAACACCTCGTAAAGGAAGTCCCAGGGCGGCACAATGCAGGCGAAACGTCGCTCGCATGCACTGGGAAACCACTGAACGTGCCAGAACCGCGCCTCGAATATGCGGGAAACGATACGGGCGAGGAGAATCGAGAACCACGAGGATAACCCAAAAGTAGGAACGACCGAAAACGGTACTCACCTCACAATGTCTTCCTCCTCCACAAACCCAGTGGCGCCTCCACTTCCCGCGTCCTCACAAGCTCTATAGATCGTCTCCACAATCGCTTTCGCCGCCTCCCTACATGTCCCCGCCCCCGCCACCTCATCCGAGACGTCTGAGTACGGGGTCACACTACTACTCGCCCTTCGTATCCTCGCAGGGTCGACCGGTAGAACTTTGAACGCAGCGAACGACTTCTCCGCGCTACTGAGTAAGTCTTCCGGTTTCTTACCCTTCCCAGAAGCAGAACCAGACGGATTATCTGTCCCGGAGATTGCATTGGATTTCTTGGTCTTCATGGTGAAGAAGCTTCCAAAACCAGAGGAAGGCGCGACGACCGAGGAAACCGTAGCAGTCGTCACAGTTCCCGACCCAGGCGACAAAGGAGGCATGGTGTTCCTCCTACCCAAGCTTCTAGTAGCGAGGCCGCCGCCGACAGGGCTTCCAGGGTACCTCAGGCCTCCGCTTGCTTGGGAAGAGAACGACGACCTCGAGGCTCGACGTCCGGGCCCCGGGCTCAAAGGAGAGTTGGGCAAACTGTCCGCACCGGCGGTGTTGGACCTCGCGAGCGGCAGGCTTAGATCGTTTCTAACGGAGTAACTCGTTACTCTCGACTCCTCGCGCTGCGTGAGCCAGGCTATCGTGAAGCCGTAATTCTGCTCTGGGTCTCGACTGGATTCTTCAAGTGGTGAGAGGATGTAGGCGCCTGTGTACGCGGCGCGGAGTTAGAACACGCGGAATTACAGGTGAACGAGATGTACGTACCCTTGGTTATACCGACTATATCACCCAAAGGTACACGGATATACAGTTTGACCTTCTCGAGGGTGTAGTCGAAGCTCTGTGGGCAGTGGGTCAGGCTAACCTTATCATCGCCATGGTCACAGACGGGAATACGAACAACGATGTATAACGCCCTCGAAGACTGCAAAAGGCACCGTAACATTAGCCTTAGCAGGAAGTAAAAAGCAGCAGGAACCCGAGGAAATCCCCAGAACACCACGTACTAGGAGCAAAACTTTCTCCTCAAACTTTAGTCCGACTTTCACATTCACATCCTCTGGCGCGAAGAGCGTCCACCCTGACCGTAGATGCTCACCCTCAGGCAAGACCCTCGAGGCGCAGGTTGCGACTGCCTCAGCCCGAATCTTCGAAAGCCTGATAAGATCCCTAGGGTCTGTGGACTGGAGCTTCAGAAGGAACTCAGAAAAGACGGCCTTTGTTCGGTACCCCAGCATAAAGTCGATGACGGCTTGGGAGAACCAGTCGCCGAATGTAGCCGTGTACATCCTGGAAAGTCGGAGGAAGACAGGAATTAATTCACGAGAAGGTGGGTGGGAAGGAGAGGTTAAAGGCTAACCTTGCGAGGGAGTTGACGCCATCGTTCAGCATCCCGCTGAGGTCGCGCTTGCCTGTCCGAGTAAAATCGCCCTTCAGAGCGGACGTTCCAGCGCTACATACGTTCGGGAACGCCATGGTCAGGCGCGGACCATAGATCCGGTGAAGCCACTCACTATGCTCGACTGATCGCGTCTCCGTTGTTTGCCCACACTATCCAAGCACCTACGTCAGTTCCTCCAGATAAATTGTCGAATACAGTTACACCCACCATCATTGAAAATCAAATCGACCTCACTCCTCTCCCCAACCATCGGGCTCCTCACCGCCACAGCGCCCAGCTGTTGCGCCAGTACATACCGTGCAAAGGCGGATTGCACCACGTTCGTCCTATCCAAGCAATCTATACAATTCACTCGGAACACACCCTTCTGGTGTGATAGGGCAGTATGATCGGAGATCCACAGGTACCCTTGGGAGGCGAAGACCTTCTCCATGGACGACACGAGGTTGATGATATTTTCGTACTTCATGCCTTTCGTTTCTTTGTGGAAGTCGTATTCGCAATAGCTAAAAAATATTATGGCGGCGGTGGGTATCAGTAAGATACGGATGGGACTGAATCCACGCACTTGACATCCTTGTCATTGAACCCGACCGCATACTCGCGATACGCCTGCGTGATAGCGCCTTCCCTTCCTCCCTGCTCAGCGAGATTGACGATAGTCTGGCAATAGGTCGACACTCTACATAGCGACGAAAGACTAGGAAAGTACGAACGTGCGGGCCGTATAAAGGCAATGTCCTCTTGAAGTGTTTCGATAGAGCTTCCAAATTCTGATCGTGTGTACTGTCGGGGGCCAGGACAGGTGGCGGTTTCAGACTGTACCCAGACTGCGTCCAGAAGAGTGGTACTGAGGTGTGCCCGTTAGTCTGGATGCCCAAGCCTGATAACTACAGCGGGCTTACTAGAGCCCCGAATCTGCACATAGCTAAACACATTCTGCTGCTTCCCCCTCTATTCCAACATCAGGCTTGGGTTAGGTGAATGGAACAAGATACCGCACACCTCAATCCTCATGATAGCCTCCGTTTCTACAAAGTTCGCCACGTGCGCTTCCTCATCTACACCTCTCCTCTGATACCGCAATCCAGCCCTATATCTTGATCTTCTCGAGACAACGATATAATCCGCCATGATTACTTCCTCCTCTCCGAAATCCTCTCCCTCCACCTTGATTCCCTCGTCATTCACAGGGATAGGGAGTACCGCAGCCTGAAAGTACCCTTGCATGATCGGTAGAACATAGGGATGCACGCCAGCATCAATGAAGGGCTTCGCCATACACTCGTTCCACCAGAACTGCCTATCGACCCTTCTCCACAGCGGGAGAGTGGGATTCGGCTCAGCCAAGGGCGCGACTTCCCTACCATCCAGCTTCGGATGGTAAGAGATCCGGCTGGAAGTCGCAGGGGGAGGGGATATCGCACCAAGACCCTGCAGGAGGTCGTTTCGCTTCTGCGACTTGGCAACCTGTTCCTGCTTGTGCTGCAGGGACCGCGTGAGGTCGAACGTATAAGCGAAATACATGCCACCCTTGGTCAGTTCCCTGATGCACTCTCTGACCACCTTCTCCTCTAGCTCCTTGTGCTTCTCTTCTGCGCTGCTGGGGGGAGGCGCGGTCGCGTTGACGATCGCCTCGACAACCTTCGCGGGCTCCTCCTGTTCCTCCATCATTCTATCCAGCGCCTCCCTCTCCTCCGCAAGGCTTGTCGGCTGAATGACGTCCACGAGCGGGAACTCTGAGAAGTTAGGAGTTTGTCCGTCGGTGGACCCGGTACGCTTAGACAGACGGCTCCAGAAGGATAGCCGAGATGCGAGTGTTTTGAACACAGGGGAGGTAGCGATAGAGTTCTCAGACGAGGGTGTGGATAGGTCGGATTGGAATGAGAGGGCGGAAGACGGCCGCTCGATGGATTCGCCGTCTTCCGCGGTTGATGAGGGGGTGAGCTTGGGCGTCATAATCTTGACGTCGGGGTGCATGGAAAATTGGACTCGGGGAGATGAGGATAGAGGGGGTCCGGTTGTGACATCTCCAGGGCTCATGACGGGTTCGGAGGGTGGAATGAGGAGAGATGGACGAGCGAGGGCGGCATTTCGTGACGCCAGATAGGTGAACGCAGTTCGTGCTCGCTCCTCGACCAAGGGGATCGCTGTGACGCCATTCACACAGTACACTGTGTATGATGGGTCGAGAACTGATAGCAAGTCAGATTGGATAGCCGTTACAGTCCTCAAGATACACACCGTTCCCAACTTCTTCTCTGGAGCTGATTATAAGGAGATAAGAGCCTTGGGACATGTCAGCAAACCAAATTCCAAGGTAGAGAGGATACATACATGAGAACAGCTCCAGCACCCCGACAATTCCGTAGACGATAACTGCCTCGTCCCAATCCACCTTCTCGAGTAAAGCCGCAGCTTCGGATGCCCCTGAATCGCCCCTCGCGCGACGGTCCCCATTCCAGTGAAGTTCAACCACTTCCCCCGTTTTCCAGGAGACCTTCAAGAACGAAGCGGGCCCTGGGTTTGGTACCTTCTTCGGGGTCCTGGGATCGTAGGGCCGGATCAGCAGGCCCTCCTGAACAATCCCAATCGCGAGGTGGTCGTGTGGGCAAGGATGTGGGACTGCTGGAACGGTATACTTGGGCTGCAAGCCCGTCGTTATGTGGGGTGTGCTGCCTGCATCGACGTTGGGCTTCGTACTCGTCGAATACCCATTCTTGGATGCCTTCTTCGCGGAAGGGTCGTTTGCGAGCTCGGGATTGATTGCGAACGGCTTGGAGGCCTTTGCGAAGAACTTTTTCATCAGATAGTCGAGGTCCTTACTGCCCTTGTGTATGGGGCGTGGTCGACGAGGTCAAAAGAGAAAGATAGCCTCCACTGAGGGTGCCCCAGTTGTACAGGTTCAACAGATCGACGGTCGTGGAACCTGGTGGAGGGGGTCGATGGTAGGTGAAGTGAAGGGGGCAGGTTACGTCGTCTTTTCAACCTTCTAGATCATCTATTCCCCAAGTGTGGTAGAGTCAAGTGGTGGTTGGGGTAGAAGAGGCGATCCTGTCACTGTATCGATGGCGTCACACCTCCGCTCGGGCTTGGCGCAACTGACGCCCGCGATGCTCCCGTTGGCAGCCCTGGTCTTCTCTATCACGATCGGGCGCCTATGTGAAATGAGTATCGTCACCCGAAAATGTACTGTAGAGATAGCAGGGTGGCAGCTGTGTTCTCCAAATTGCATGGTCGACAAGTCACGCAATGGATTATTCTAAAAAGCCCCTATCTTGGCCCTTGCTTTCCGCCACCATCTCATCCCCGTTGTCGGACCAGTCAACAGGCCGATCCGGTACTGCAGGGTTTGGCATATGGGCCAGGGTACCCCCACACGCGGCAGGTGGCGGGAGCGGCTACATAACCATGCTTATCGGCGTAGCGTCATTATCGTAACCTCCCCTCTCCTTTAAGCGTGCTTGGCCTACAGATAAGCGGCGACCTCACAAGCATTCGGAACGCCATTTATCTCGGAGACCTACATATAGATTCAGAGGTGTGTGGCCCTGTCATCTCTCATTTCGTTCCGTTCACCCCGCCAAGTAGCACTCGCAACCATGTCAGGCCGAATTGTCATCTTCTACGGCGCAGTCGTCAACCCCCAGACTCTAACGTCGTACGATGCTCATCCAAGATGCCTCTTGGCGGTCGGACCTTCAGGAAATATCGAATGGATGGAAGGAGACGTGGCCTCACACGACCTCGAGTCGACGTTAGCCAAGTATGACTGCGGCGATGAGGAACTCGTAGAGCTGAAAGAAGGAGAATTCTTGTTACCCGGTTTCGTGGATACCCATACAGTGAGTCCACTTGCTAGTTGACCCAACGCGAGTCGCTCACCGAACGTCCAGCATGCACCCCAAGTACCCAACATTGGAACGTAGGTTACCCCTGAAAGCATTACCTTAGAAACCCCTCGATTCTGACAAAGACCACCAGCGGCCAACAGTATGAACTACTCGACTGGCTCGCCAATGTTACATTCCCAATGGAAGCAAAGTTCAAGGACGTAGCATTCGCGAAGCGGATCTACCAACATGTCGTACAGACCTTCATTAATGCAGGGGTGAGGCCGCTTGCTTCCTCGTTGAGTTCACCTCGCTCATTTTGTGCCAGACTACAACGGCATGTTATTACGCCACACTCCACGTAGAAGCAAGCAAAGTACTAGCAGACACTGTCCATGCCTACGGTCAGCGTGGGTTCATCGGGGTACGTACGCTCGCTTTCAATACAGTGCAGGCGCCTAACGTTGCTCTAGAAATGCAACATGAACCACGACTGCCCGTCCTACTACACCGAGGACTCCTCCGAAGACTCCATCTCTAACACCCACGCTATACTCTCCTACATCCGCTCCCTCCCAGCCTCATCTTCCATCCACACCGCTGCCGGCACACCGCAGCCCCTGGTCCAACCCATTCTCACGCCCCGTTTCGCCATCTCCTGCACTGCACCGCTCCTGTCATCCCTTGGCGAGATAGCCAAATCCGACCCCAACCTCCTCATCCAAACGCACATCTCCGAGAACCCGGCAGAGGTGGCGTATACGAACAAGCTCTTCCCTGAAGCCGGTAGCTATGCAGGGGTATACGACCAATTCGGCTTGCTGAGGGAGGGCACAATCCTCGCCCATGCTGTGCATTTGACGCCTGGGGAAGTCGACTTAATCCAGGAAAGGGGTGCGGGGATCAGCCATTGCCCGACGAGTAACTTCAACCTGCGAAGCGGGATCGCGCCTGTGGGGAAGTTCCTGGATAAGGGGATCAAGGTTGGGCTGGGGACGGATGTGTCAGGCGGATTCTCGACGAGTATTCTTGGAGAGATCCAGCATGCGAGTATGGCGAGCAAGGTGCTACAGTTCACCGCTGAAGCCGCGAGCTCGCCCGACGATGTGGTCAAGGAAAAAGGTGATTTCGAGAACAAGCAGCTTCCGATTCCAACGCTCCTTTACCTGGCCACCTTGGGTGGGGCGTCCTTGTGTAAATTGGAGAAACATATTGGGTCGTTTGCGCCTGGGAAGAGCTTCGATGCCCTGATCGTAAGCCCGAGCGGGAAGCGAATTGGGCTCTGGGGCTCTGGAGAGAAGGTGGAATATGAAGGGGCGGCTGAGGATGTCCAGAAGAAGGACTTGGAGGAGCGGCTGGAAAGGTTCCTATTCTGCGGAGACGACAGAAATATCGATCGCGTTTACGTCCAGGGCCGGTGGATAGGGGGGAGGAACTTTGCCAGCACGACGTAATATTATAATATGGTACTTCCCGGGCGTCAACAAAGGATTTACTTCGCTAGGGCCATAGTCAAGGGAGACCGGCCAATCAGGTCGATGAAAACGCAGGTTTCCCACATGGCCTTCGTCTGCCGACGGGAAGAAAGGAAGGGTTGAATTTGGCGTCAAGGACCACTTCGAGCGGGTCCGAAAAACGTCTAGCTTTTCTCTCGCACATACAAAGGTACGCCTCTAGTAAAGTCTGAAGGCAGGAGGTGGAAAGGGGCGGGAGCGGATCAGGCATCAAAAAACGCCACATGGGCGCTTATTCTGAGGGATATGGTAGGGTATGGAGCATCTCGGAGATTGTGAGCTGGGTGGACGTTCTATGAACCGCACAATGAAAGTTGCACACAGTATTTACATGATACCAAGGCCCTAGTATAAAATGTAAAGGTCTCTCACAAACACATCTACCTTTACCCCGGTTGGTCCCGAAAAATCTAAGGTGACCCGAATACTCTCCCTGGCGGACTGCCAATCGAAGCGCCGCTCAGCTATATCTTTGTCCTGGCGAATGCCAATGGCGTCTTCTTCGAATTCAGGTAGACTTCCAACGTACCTATCAATGAACCCCTCCGTCCACTCATCATCATAAAGTCATCGACGGGATGCAAACGTTATTGCCTTCCCGTGGCCGAAGAACCCAACGCTACCAAGGTTCTGCCGCCCCACCCGGTCGAGTTTTACGAAGAATGAAGCATTTTCGGTGAGACGAAGATAAGGTTGAAGGTCTCAAGGACCGGCGTCGATATGCAAGGCAGGAATGCGTGTACACTGTTCTCAGCAGGTCGACCCCAATAGCCGCTTGAAGCGGTCGTGGATCTCCAAGGTTTTTAATCGAGGGAGGACGACAAACATAACCAACTGGACGGTCCTGTATTTGCGAGATATGTAGGTAAGTTAGACTTGCGAGAAGCGCGAGTCCAGCAGACAAGGGGGTCGCCGGGGGAATTGCGGAGTCCCCAGCTCGAGACGATGAGCGTTTCAAGGAAGGGGGCGCTAAGTTCGTGAACTCCTTGGAGGTCGATAAACCCATCTATGGTGAGGTACACGAAGGATTTCTGGAGTCGTAGGATGACTTAGCGAACGGTCTCCCATTCCGTGTGGGACCGTTGGAGATCACTGAAGATGGGAACGAGACAAGCGGGGTGTAACGATAAAGCTATCTGGGGTCGGTACACGATGTCGGTAGGAAGCACTAAATTTGATATTCTACAAGGATCAGTGGGTATTGAGGCATAGTAGGGTGCGAATGATGAGGGCAGAACGAAATGTGTAGATGCATGCAGGACAAAAGATGGGATGATAATGGGCCGTGTTCATGTTGCGTACACCTCGATTTTAGAGTAATCTCTGGTTGACCGAGGCATGGTAATTCCGTGTCTGTGGCCGGGACGAATCAGTAACCGATACAGAGCATCGAAGGTGCAAAGAGACTCACGAATGGTACAGATGGGGAACGAGTGCTTGAATAGTCCAGAGCCGCCGTACCTTGCCTTGCCGACATAGCTGGCAGACCAGATGACATGTTGGCTCGACGCCGTAGTGGAAGATTGGACGTCGCTTGCCATTATGGTTCCGCTCGAATCTGCCGTGGAGGTAGATCACATCCACACCCTTGACCGGCTTCTCGATGGCGTGCGACTCCTTGACGTGCTTCTCGGCGTCCTTGAACGTTGCGGCTTTCTCGAGGTGCTCGGGGCAGTGGTTGCAGGACCAGTTGACTCGCCGAGGAACAGGATGGGGAAGTTCGTGGGACCTGATGAAGGCCGTCGCGTCCTCCGACAGGAGCAGACAGGTTGGAATCGCATGCGTGAAGTCTTCCTGCTTCTCCACGGCATGCATCACGCACTCTCTCCAAGTATACGCCTTCCTTCCCTGCACTCGCTTATGCGATTTCGTCGGGCAGTTCATGCAGAGGAACCTCGCGTCCTTGGCATCCACCTCCTCCAGCGTCGCAGTGTCGGGGTCCAGGCCCAGCTGGGAGATCAGCGAGGAAGCTGCTGCGTACCCAACGCTGCAGAACTCCCAGTTCGAATGGAAGTAGTGGGAGTAGCTACCGGCCATATGCACACACGCTTCTTTCCAGCCAAACACTGCAAGTCCTGAGTGTCGTCCGTTCTTGCACGAAATGCAGCTAAACATCGTTCGCGCGAGCTTCATCCGTTCGTCCATCTTCGCCTTCATCGATGCCTTCTTCGCCCTGCGTAGCTCCTTTGTCCGCTTGTCGATCTCTTCATCCGACAGACCCTCCCTCTCCTTCTCGTCGAGCTCAACGTACTCGTCCTCAATCTCGACGCCTGGCAGAAGGTCGTACAGTTCCTTCTGTCGGTTGAAGTGCCAGTTGTCGATGGCTTCGGGGAAGGCAGCCATAGCCTTGATGAGGTCGAGCTCCTTCACATCAGTGAGCGTATCTTGGGCAATATACTCGGAGAAGACGTCTTCGCAGGTAACGATGTCAGACGGAGGCAGTCCGGCCCACTCCTCGGGCCTGAGCACTTTCTTGTAGTCTTCGTACGTCTTGTCGACAATTACACGTCGCTCGCGCTTCATACGGTCGAGCTTTTGGACCTCGATCTTGGAAATGATCTCGCCCTTGTGTTTTTCGAGGGCTGAGGCATGATGATATTAGTCTCGCGGAAGGCCATGCATCTGTGAGGAACGGCGCACTTTTTGGAGAGATCTCCCAGACCTCATAGCTGCGGAAGTAGTAATAGACGTCGGAGATTGCTGAAGTCGTATCCTGCTCATCATACCCCGTCTTCGCGAACCGCTTCATGCACCTAGCGGACCGTGAGCCACACTTTGCGGATATATCAGCAAGCACTCCACTCACAATTCAGCCAGTGCCCTTTGCTTCATCGACAGTTCTGTGCAGAGGTTGTAGTAGAAGTTTGTCGCCCAGTTGTTGAACATTTGCGCGTTCTACAGGGGGATGTTAGCTACCGGGCTCACTCACTGGTAGTTGGTACTTACGTCGGATAGTGAACGAGCCTTCTTCATCTGGGGTTCACACCATTCCTCGAACTGTTGCCCAGCCTCCGGAATCATCCCCTCGTCGATAGTCATGAACCATGTCTTCAGCTCCTCAACCATCTTCTCAACATCTGCCCGCCTGTACCGTGCGTTGCTGTCCGACTCATAATAGCACTGATATTTGCCACCAGCTGAAGAAGAAATTTGGGTTAGCGACAACAACGGGTGGGTGAAGTAAAGACAGGAGCGCACATTGTCGGTATGTTGCGGGTAGAAGCTGGAAGAGGGTAGGAAGGAGGCGGGGGAACTCTTCCGTGATGTCCGATAGTTGACTTTGCTCGATGAGGTACTTGCTCTGGCACCTCTCGCAATAGTGTTCGCCTAGTGCAAAGTCTAGAAGTGCGCCAGGGTCGCCACAGAACTACGTTGAAAGCCGTCAGTACGAGTCAGAAAGCAGGTTCGATAACCACCGTGTTTCAGGGAAATCAGAGAGTAGTCGAAGGAAGTGACTCACGTCGCATCGCGCATCGTCGTACATCATCGCGGTCCACCTCGGGTAAGGGATATCCTCCGGTGGTGTATTGAGCTCGTCGTAGTTGCCGTATGCGGCCTTCCACACCGGCTCGCTACGTTTGCTAAGGACAACCTTCCGAAGATCCTTCGACGTCCGCGAAAGGTGCATGAGATCCATGGGGTGTGCCAGCTCGAGAATATCGAATAGAAGCTCAGCGGGCAGCTGCAGAACACCTTGGAGAGCGTTGGGCTTGCCCTTGACCCCATCCTTCGCCGTTCGTAGTCGCCGCATAGTGTTTCCGCGCACATAGTTGCCTGCAACCCCCTTAGTACCCTGAAAAGGTAGAGATGGAAGAAATACACGTACGATAGAACTCGTGTCCGCACTTCAGCTGGAAGAATGACGCAAAGTTCCCTTTCACCACCTCTGGCAACTCGGTATCCTCCAACTCGCTGAATGGCATGGGAATGTCGTATACGGGCCCGTAGACGACGAACACGCCCTCAAAATTTGGCCCAATGTCAATGGCTTCCTCCTCGTGAAAGGGAAACAGCTCGTCCAATGCTGGCAGTGGTAGGTCTTCGAATTCGGGCCTGGTGAACAGTGGTTCTTCGTTTGGGGTCGGTTCCTCGTCATCTGCTGGATTCCACATTAGAGTCAAACTGAAGCCCAAAACAAGGCACTCACCACCGTCGTTCGGTACGGAATTAGGAATAGGAGGAATTACGGGTACTACTAATGGTATTCTTGGAGGCACACCGTCTTCTTTGAGTGTTGTCAGAACCTCGATAGTAACCCCAATGGCTGGCTACATACCTTCGTTTTGGTTATTGGAATCACCTCCAGCATCTTGTGAACTCTATTTAGATCCCGATTACGAGGGCTAGAGGACGGTGTAGGGCTCACTATCATCGTTCGTCGTGTTGTTGTCGTCAGAGGCCGTCGGCAACTGCCCCTCGGCTAATTGTGACGCCCCTGTCTCGTCTCCGCCAGCGCCTCCCTCCTCCGCCTGGGCGCCTTCCGTCTCCGCTGGTCTAACAGCATCCCCAGGCGCTCCAACAGTTTCCGTTATGGGCGTCTCGACCTCCGCAGAAGTTTCATTTGCATCCATCGTAGTAGAAGGGCCCGCTGCGATGGTGGTGTTGGATAAGGTGGCTAGGGGCGCGACAGATTCGAGTGTTGGGGATGTTGGGGCGATTGGGGCGTTCGACTCGGGGGAGGGGATTATCACCGCACCAGTGGCTACACGATCAGGCTCTAGAGCCGCCGGTACGGCGACGACCTGGCTTGGGGGGATGGGGATTGGCAGAGCTACTTGAACATCCGCCATAGTCCGGACTACACGTCTTCTCTACTCGTATTGGTCTTGGATTCTCGGGCGTTTAGCGGTATGTCGCTGGTCTTCTGTGTCGTAAACGTCGATCGCAGAAGGAATATGAAGGGGAAATGGACTTGGGGTAGCGCTCGTGAACCGTGGCTTTATGAAATGGGAGTGGTAGGAGGTAAAGAGATGGACGCTAGCCACGAGTTCTGAAGCTTTGAAGCCGAATTCTGGTGGCTGTTAGGGAGGTGATGGCTTGGGGTACAGCATCTCCTTAAATACACCCGCCCTAGAGGGAACCTGGTCAGTGTCATAGATGGGCGCTCTCCCGAATGACTCAATTGTTGGCATCCTGACTTTTGCAGAGAAATGCGGTGCAAGATGTCGGCGTTGCAGCGCCTTGCGAGTGAAGAGATAAGTCACAGATGGAGGGTCAATGTATTGGTCGAGGTGACATTGACATGAGAGGACTTGGAGACATGGAAACGTTGGTAATATTGGGAGAACGGAACCGCGACGGAATTCTGAATTCGAGGAAGAGTGAGGCAGGTAGATCCGTATGCTTCCCCGTGGCCACTCTCCATGTGGTGATTAACGAAACGGCGTTGTTGAGCGCTCAGACGAAAATATCACTGCCCTCGCAGGAACTGGCCCATTTGGTGGCGAGATGTTCTGTAGATAACCTCTGAGTTCGCAGTGCTCTAGAGAGCTACCCGAAGGGCCGGGAGTGTTTAAGGCTGCACGAGGGTGTGTTTGAGGACTGCGGTTCAGGCGGTTCTAGTTTACGACCGCATATCCAGTACCGCACTGCTATGCACATGCGAGGGGGGTCGCACGGAAACACACAACGAGGTAGGTGGAAGAGCGATGCGATATCCTGCCGCGATCATGATATTGTACAGGTCATGTGTGCCATCTCTACTGGGAGCTACATAAGAAATGCGAGAAGATTAAGGTCGAAAGCTACTCTAAAAGGCTGATGATTATGCAAGGTGAGGACGAGTCGTCGTGATGTCGTCGTAAAGGGGAGAAAGTGTTCGAGCGTGAATGTGGGGTCAACCATGAGGGATTAGAACAATGTCCGTGCTGGCGGAGGCGTAGAGTAGATTGAATGTCCGAGGTCGTAGAGTGAACGCGTCGTTACCATCATCGTGGAGAGCACCCCGCCATTCAGAGTGCAGTCTGGCTAGACTTGAAAGCGGGCTCCTGAACACGCTTGGGTGCAGGCGTTGAGCTCCTGCTCACATCCTCCTCATACATGTCTTCGTCATCGTCCTCGGCGCGTCCCCTGGACCTGCTCCTCTCGTACGAGGGCTGCACCTGGTTCATAATAGCCTCGCGCAGCTGAGTCTGCTTGGTCTCCTGGGTGTAGTGCGTGGGGCTTGACCAGCTGCTCGTCGTCGAGTTGCTTCGGGTCACACCGCCGTGGGCAGTCGAGGCGGGAGGCGTGACGTAGCGAGGGAGAGATTCTTCGGGTTTCTGGAGCATGAACCCTGCAAGGAGTCGTAAGTAATCGTCACCCGACGATAGGGCCAGAACTAAACTTACCTCGGAGTCCAGCGGCCTTCTCGCCTTGCCTTCCAAAGCCCATACCAGACTTGGAAGTCGAGTCGAAACTGGACACAGAGCCGGTCCTGTCGACGCCGTACGCTTGGCCAAGGTATCCCTTCTCACTCTGGTACCCAGGGAGGGTCACAGGCGTTCCGAAAGTGGGGCGGTCGCCGTACGGGCCAGAGATGTTGGCGTTCGAGGTGGGGAGAACACCACTCTTCTCGGCGCGCCACCCTCGGATGGAACGCTTGACCTTGGCACCCTCGCGGAAGATGAGGCCGAGGAGCATGTTCACGCATCCGAGAGCGAAGAGGAAGAAGGCGGCGACGAGGGTGAAGTCGTCGACGTGGTGCGAGAGGATTTGCGTGGCGATGAGGCCTTGGAAGATCCCGAGGGCACCGAGACCGAAGTCTGAGCCGAGGACGGGGAAGAAACGGTCGAAGAAGGACATGGGCCATGAGACTTCAGAGACTAGATTCAAAATTAGTCTTGGATGTGGACCGATATTCGGCGAGAGTGGGAACTCACGGAAGAGGATGATAGTCTGGAAGATGATGAGGAGAGTGGCGACGACGGCCCAGAAGGCGCCAGCAGGCTGATTGGGGACTGTGCTACCTTCGATATAGTCGCAGTCTACCATGCTGTGCGCTTCTGTAGAGTTTTGCCCCTTGGCAGCTTCGAAAGCGTTTACAGCCTTGATGTTCGTGACCATAACGAGAATTGAGGAGGCGAAGACGAGGATGAGAGAGACGATGCTGAGGAATCGGACGCCGTTCAGGCCAAAGAAGTAGACTGTATATATTATCAGTATCAAGTCCACAGATAGCTCGGTGAAGACGTACTTGTTCGTGTGTTGGCCATGATTGAAGATCGTTAGCTCGAAACAAGTGAAAGTGATGATAGGTGGGGGTTGTGTGTGTGGCGTGAAGACGAAGTGCAATGAACGCTCTCTAGGATACGTTGCAAGTGACCAAGCACTCGAGAGAAAGTGAATGAGAAGGAAGGGAGGCTAAAAGAGAGACGAAAGGGCAAGAAAACCTGCTTGCAACGAGAAAGCGATCGCACTCGGTGATGAGGGGGATGGAATGGACCTGAACCCGTGCCAGTGGGGCCCTTTTATTATTCGACCAAGAACCCTCGGTTACCCCGGTGTCAGGTGTCAGCACAATGCTGTTCTCGCCGGGTGCGACCCATGCATTGTAGAGGACAAGAGCAAGCGAGAACAATACAAGCGCCCACGCCTTGTTGAGGACAATAAGCGCCGGATTGATGGCTCGTCGGCAACGCTTCGGGCCAACCCGCACTTTGGCTTCCATCGTTGGATGTGCTTGCATCCAGGCGACGATGACGGTTGTCGTCCGCGAATAACGAAATCCAAGGCCGAGAACCAGGTCGCAATTGTACCCTCTTCAGCGTTCTGATTCGATGCCGTCAAGCGCGTTGCGCTCCTTCAAGGAGACGGTGAGTTCCTGCAGGTTCTTGTACTTAAATTTAAAGCAAGAAATGGTCTCAAACTGTCTATTCCTGGGGTGTGGAGTAGATGCACTCGTATCGACACTATTAGGGGCCTCTACCCAGTTACCCAAGCTTCCAAAGCCTCCCAAAGTCCGAGGAGGCCACGATTGGTTAGACATGCTAATCAGGGCGTTGCTGATACTTTCAGTTGCAGTTCCAACGCCCAATGAGAGACCTTCTGATACCCAAGACCCGATATCTATGGCAGAGAGCCCTTCGCACCTTCATGCATGGAGTGTGGTCTGCGATCATCCACGTGCAGGCGGTATCAAGTCCCGTTGCCATTTCAACCGCTCTCGTTTCCCCTGCCAACCCCAGAAATATGGCCTGGACGCCGCAAGTGAAAGGGAGTAAACCATTTCTCAGCTGAAACCGCCCTTGAACCCGGACTACCACCATGGAGGTTCAGATGTCTGTCGAGGACAGGGAGGGTGCGTCTCAGACTCGAACTTGAATGGAGAGTTGTCGTTGACATGTCGCAGGACTCGCTCTCCAGCTTCTGGCTTCGTTGCCTCGGTCCCGCCTCGCACTCGTCCAGCAACAGATCACCCCATTGCTCCAGTTCGACATCGTCGGGGTACGCCCGTTTCTTCACCCCACATCTCATTGCATCCCTAACACAGATATGATAGACTCTCCCCGCCGAACTCGCTCTCCAAGTCCTCTCTCATCTCCCAGCACAAACTCTCCTCCTCTGCGGCCTCGTCAACAAGCAGTGGCAGCGCCTCGCCAACGACCAGTCGCTCTGGAAGACTCTTTGTGCCGCCCGAGGCTGGACTTGGGACGCACCGCCCAACGCCTCACAGCCGCCCAGAGGCAATCGGCGGTTACGCCGCAGGCGCGATCACGACATTCGCCAGGACCATTCCGATGACGAGGGCATAGGGGACTCCGACTCCGACTATGAGCCCGATCCAGCGCCAGCGCTCACCGTGGAGAGCGTGGAGGAGGCCAAGGCGGAGTTGACCCAGATGCATGTCGAGTTGGACACGATGGCGATTCAGTCGTCTTTGGGGATGAAGAATAAGGCGTCTCAGCGATCCAGGCACTCGGCGCCTGTGGGATTCAATGCTGCGTCGGACCCTGGGTCGGCGAGGCGAAAGCCAGATTACAAGCTGCTCCATCAGACTCATGTGCGCTTGAGGAACCGATTCCTCACCCAGTCCTACCGACTCTCGCCCCTCCAGACGAAGGGTTCGCTGAACAACGGTGGTCATACCTCGACCATCTACTGTCTTCAACTCTACACCTACCCCGACACCGGAAGGCAAGTGCTATTCACCGGGTCGCGTGATAGGACGATCAGGGAATGGAACTTGGGCACGAGGATGGTTGACCGTGTCATAAGCGGGGTGCACACGAGCTCCGTGTTGAGCATCTGCGTAGGCAATGGCTACCTTGCGAGCGCTGGGAGCGATAAGCGTGTTGGTTTGTGGAACATAAACACCAACGAAGTGGTGAAGGTTCTGTCAGATCACGAAGACAGCGTCCTCTGCGTGAGGTTCAACGAGGAGTACCTGGTCTCCTGCTCGAAAGGTCAGTAATCGAGGCGCGCCTCCTACAGCGCTTAGCAGATATTGATGTATCAAATACAGACAGGACAGTACGAGTGTACTCTTTCCCAGACCTCGACCCTCTCTTCGTCCTGGACGAACACCGAGCAGCCGTGAACACCGTCTCCCTCTCCGGCTCCTACATCTGCACAGGGTCAGGCGACCGCTCCATCCGCCTCTGGTCCGCAAAGACAGGCAAATGCCTTCGCACTTTCGACAACCACCACTCCCGCGGGATCGCCTCCATCGACTTCAAACCCCCGATCGTCATCTCCGGGTCTTCCGACAAACACATTCGGTTATTTGATGTCACGACTCTCCAAGGATGGTCGACGTCGCCTGACCACACCAACCCGCCCCCCCACCAAGCGAAGAAGCTTCTCCCGCCTCTTCCGTTCCCACCTGCGCCCGCCCCGAGTCACGATTATGACATGGGTGGAACGGGTGGGAGTATGTGCCCGAGCTGTGGACATGGCGTTGGTGGGCACGGCGGTGCTCCCCATAGTAGTTCAACTCCCGTGGGTCTACCAAGCCTAGGGTCACAAGCCGCAGGGATGATGCAACGCACCAACTCGTGGCTTCAGACCGTCGCCGAGCCTCTCTCGCCTAACCACCCGATCTTCCACAACCCTCCCTCGAATATGAGCGTCACGAGCAGCAGACCGACGTCGTCAGTTGCCCCCTGGCACCATACCGGCCTTGTCAGGAGCGTTTTGTTGAACGACGACTTTGTGATCAGTGGGAGCTATGACTTGAGTATCAAGGTGTGGGATCGGGTGAGCGGGATGCTTATTGCGGATTTGACGGGCCCGCATACGGGGAGGATCTTTTGTGTGGCGGCGGATTGTACGAAGATTGTGAGTTGCGGGGAGGATCAGGTGCGTTCATTTATTTTGGGTTTCTTTGGGGGATGTGTCCTGACGAACTTGGTTACACAGACGATATGCATTTGGGACTTTAGTCATGGGATCGATACGAGTTTCTTGCAGCTATGCTAGGAGCCTACGAGGCCTGTATGTAGAAGGTAGAGAGAGTCGTAGGGCATCGTGTAATTTGTTATTTTGACAACAGGAATCATAAGACCCATTAGGTTGGGGTGTACAACATTATACTATGGAGCGTAAATTAAGGGCTGTCAATGCGACGCCGAGCGGGAGCGTTCAATAACAAGCAATCAGTGGAAAGTAGGTGTGGTGGTGTGTAGCACGAGTGGAGTGGCCCGAGTGGGCGAGATGATAGTTGGAGGACAGCCGTCGCTAGCGAATAAAACCATTGGGGAGCAGGTAGAGAAGCGAGGGAACTAATAACCTATTGAATAGATATGTGACAAAGCGAATAAGTAGTCCGAAGTGTTCAGAATGTCAGGGTATCTGAATCTGGTGTGGGTATCGCAGTGTCTGATGAATGGATAGTATGGGAAGCGGAGACGAAAAATCCGAAGTAATGGTCGAAGAGTCCATGCGAGGGGCTATATGAGGGACTAGAAGGAGAAGAGTCGATGCAAAGTCCAATGACGACAACCAGTACCAACTATGCAAGAGAGAAGAATAGATAACAATAAAAAAAAGGGTATCGCTTGTAGAAGCGATGTCGCAGTCGCAGTGTTAAGAAATTAAGTAGATGAGAAAGTAGAATGAAATAATTACCGCCAATCTTATGGAGGCGTCCCCCGGTGCCCTTCATCGCTCCTTGCTCTTGCCCCACCTATCGTAATCCCATGTCGCGCAGAACCCTCCGCCGAGTCTCCGTCGCTCTGCTCCTCAACAATCGGCAACACTTCCCCATGCCCAACGGTTGGTGAACCCGAGGTCAACAAAACGGTTCCACTGCCGTTTCGGAAAAGCTCTGGACTCGGCGTCCTCGTCCTCATCGCCGTGGCGGCCACACCCCCGGTCGGGACGGGTTGCGCGGTTGCATATGGGTGGTCAGAGAAGCTGATCGGACTGACAGCCCTCCGTGTACTCCGAGAGCGGTCGAGCGACGAGGAGTAGTAACCATACGAAGCGGCTGTTGAGGGAGATGTAGACGTTGAGGCTATCGGCTGTGGAGGGACTTGGGGCATAAGCATTCCAGGGGAAGGCACAGGCAAGTGCATCTCCTGGTGCAGCACGGCAGACGGAGGAAGGTTGGGTGGTATTGGGGGACTTGCAGGTCGGTACGAAGAGGGAGGATGATGAGGGTGGGTTGCCCGCCTGGACACGCTTGCGAGAGCTGGTGGACGTGAAGGAGATGGTGGCCGAGGGAAGTCGTAGTTGCTGCTCACGGGGCTTACTGCACCGCGTCTATCGTATTCAGGTCCACTATGCCTTGAGCTTCTCGACGTCCGACGATCGAGAGGTGGTTGCTGCTGGGTCGACGGCTCAGGGGTTGTGCCCCTAATAGCTGTTCCTTTTCCCTTGCTCCTGTGAGTACTGGTGGAGAGCGCTCCATCACTAGCAGACCTCGAGCCGTTGAGAGGTGGGGTGAGGCCGATGGGCAGTACGGACCGCATTTCGTCTTGGGCTGGTCGAGATCGGAGGCCTCGAAAAACGCCTTTTCGACGGCTGGAAGGAAGTCAATCAGACAGAGTTCGTTGGGGAGGTTAAGCCAACTCGCGATCGAAGGTTGCTCTTGGCAGATATGGGAAAGGGAAGGGACTTACAGCCATCCTACGAGCAGTACCAAGAGGAAAGGGGCAAGGAACCCGCCGATGAGGCCTCCAACGATCGCTCCTACGTTAACCTTTCCTCCGCTGTCCGAGGGGGGTTCGTCCCCTCCAGCAAGGGTCCTCGTAGAGCTGCTTGCATCCGTACTTGGACTCGATGATGGCTGGTGGAGGGATGCGTCTCCGATCTGGGTTAAAGTGGAGGTCGCGGTCACTCGAACGCAGGTAGACACGAATATTGTGCTTGTGGGCGTGGGCTCAGTTATCGTTCGCACTCGGGTGCCCCTGACCGTAGTTGACGCGACCCTTGTTCGCGTAGTGGAGGAGCCTGGGAGGATAACGAGAGACAGTGAGATGGACACGATAATCGCATTCTGGGGTCGGCTGGAACGCACCTGGGAGTGGTACAAGCGTCGTACTCGTCACAGAATAACACCCACTTCCTTCACCAGTCCCTGCCCCACTCCTTCCTCCGCACGTCGTCGTTACACGACGTCTCGTGCTCACCGAAGGCGGAACCCCGACGACCTCCGTCAACGTCGTGGTCATCGTCTCGTCTTCGCGCGTCGTCACCGTCCTCACACCGTAGAGCGTAGTCTCCGGGGTCGGAAAACAAGTAATGGACGGCATATCCAAGCGTTCATATAGTTTCGGATTTGGCCTTCAGGTAAATGCTTGCTGCCAACGTCCGCCGCACTGCCAGCTTAATTGAGTGTTGAGGAAGTTTAGTTTCGGAATAAGGAAAATGGGGATGAGATCCGGTCCAATGGTTCGTTCGTTCCGTCCGTCGAAGTCGTGACTTGTCGTAAATGCAATAGAAAGAGAGAAAGATTCAGATGAGGCGGGAATGGGCGCAAGCGAAAACGCGCTCGCTGGCGAGGGGGCTTCCGAAGCGGGTCTTGGCCTCCCGAGGCTCTTTAATGAAATGAGGTAAAGCCAGGGACGGTCAGTGTGAATCTGATGGACGGCGCTAGTACAGTCGAGGGAGTGGGGAATGTTGAACGTTGAATGTTTGATGAAGTGAATTGAATTGCTGAATTTCGGCTCGAATGAATTGAATTTGTGCGATGCGGGGATGGCCAAAGGAGGCCGGGGAGAAGGAGAATGGTCGACTGGAGGTCAGTGGAAGAACTGGGTGAGGCGGGCCTTGGAACCTCGGAATCGTGCTCGATCGGCCGTGAAGGAAGTGGAGAAGCTAGAGTAGCATGAATGAAGAAAGTTGGGCGATTTTCTTCTATCTCTCCACTGGCCTGCGTGAAGCGGGGGGCGTCCGAAGAGTGTTGCTAAGCTGTTTGATATTAGTATGGGTTTGCACCACAGCTCAACACAGCATCGTCGGAGGACTCACATTGACCGTCGATCGAGAGGATGAGGGAGTGAATGGGGGAACAGCTTGAACCAGTGCGACCGCCGAGCACCGCTGAAGGTCCTCCCAGTCATCCGTGCTCCCTGTCAAAAAGCACTTTGACGGAAGATGGGAGGCGGATGTTGGCCGATAATCAATCAAAAGCGTAGCGCCAGTGGGCACAGGTGGCGCCCGTTGTGAGTGCTCCCGGCGCCCCCCTTCGGTCAATTCCAAGACAAAGGAGGGCAAAGAGCGTAGTTCCCAATCGCAAATGAAAGCCGAGGCATGCTGAAGCACTGTGTGATTGACAGCAGGCACCAGGGTGTTACGAGAATCGAGAACAGAACAACGAGAACGAAGAACAACGCCCAACAAGCTTGTATCGATCCTGTTGTGCAAACATAGATCTATCAACGGAACCGATTTGTGGTATGTTTTGTGAAGACGCAATTGGATGACTTGGGAATCCTCGGCTACGTCCTGTCCAAACGAAGCGAGAAAGCGCGATGTTGCGACGACGCGGGGGCAAAAGCGACTTTGGGCGCTATCCTGTACCGAAGGGAAGGCCACGAGGGCGAACCTATTCCACCCAGTGCCGGGGTGCTGTGGAGAAGGTAGATGGAGCGTGTCCGGAAGAAGAGAGTCGAGAGCGCATTGAGCGCGACATCGAGGATCGGAGGCAAAAGTTTGGCTTGGACTCCGTTGTCCTGAAAAGCGCCCGCACAGGAACGGTGGTGTTGTTTTTCATGTGCCGGGGAACGAACGCAGCCGCCCACCTGGATGTCAGAACAGTGCAGAATGTTTGGGTGGAAGGTATTTATCCAACTGCACGAGGAGGAAGAGGAGGGTAAATAGGGGGGAAGGGCTCGTACGTACAAAGAACGCGTGGATGCCTAGACAACGACGGCGTATGACGAGTGCGGGGTTGGGTAAACGACATAGTCTATCAGGTAACGAGGAGGACAGGAAGCGAGGAGAGGTGGGACAGCGAATAGACGTGACATTGCTACTGAATCAAATGTCCCAACGCTTACTATGATATGTCCATAGACCGTCCATATGTATGTGATTCATTAACAGCAGCAGGGAATAGAAATCGAAAGAGAGGACTATGCGGGGGATATATAAGATCAAAGTCGGATTGGAGCAAAGAGAGAAACTCGGAGAAGAGATCTCGAGAGATGGGCAAAACAAGTGTGCATCCAAAAGCAATAACAAATGAATAATGTAGATGCGGTTCGAGGAATGATGTGTCCTCGACATAGCTGAACGGGCATGTCAGAGGAGAACAACGAAGTCATCAGCGCCATGCAGGAACAACGACGCAGAAGGGGTCCAGGCAAAATAAAGCGGGCAAGGGCGGCTAGGACGAGTATGCAGGAGGGAGGGGGTCGCTCGACCGCCCTGCCACGGCATTCCCTGATGATTCCTCGTACGCCCCACCATCCAGATGTACGATTGGCACGAACTGGCCCCTCGTATCAAGAGGCCGTCCCTTGCCGTCAACCGAGGGACTCGCCCGAAGTCCAGATGAACTTCCCCCTATTGGGCTCGTGGGGCTTGCGAGCGCCGAAGCTCCTTGTGGTGGTGAAGAAGCGAGAGACGCATCCGGGTTGATGACCTGCAAGACTCGCTGTTCCTGGATGCTTACGGGGCTTCCGCTCCTACCGTCTTGGTCAAAGCTCTGAGGCCTGTTCATTGCGGGTGGCGCAGCACCAGCGACGAGAGGGGCCATCATTCCAGAGTGCGGCTGGGGTGCTGCATAAGAGGACGAAGACCCGCCTCCCCATGAGGATGACCCAACACTCGGGTTGGTGCTCAAAGATGGGTTGTGTGCGGTGTGGTTGTGATCCGATGAACCGTAGTAAGACGTCCTCGAATAGCCCTGGCTTTGCGGTGGGTAGGTCTGAGTGCCGTGGCCTTGCTGAGGTCCATAACCTTGGGGCGATGGTCCAGGGGTAATAAGAGGCTTGCTACTTCCGCCTGTAGACGGACGGCCACTGCTTCCCGGCCTCGAGCCACCGTTATTGTTGTCACGGTTGCCCGTGGAAGCGGCAGCGTACACTGCCGCTCCAGTTGCAGCGGCTCCAACCGCGCCTAAGAGTGGTGCCAGCGAGTGATTTCGTCCATGTCCCATGTCGGACTGGTATGCGGTATCGTTTCCTCCAGGCTGGTATCCCGTCTCGTTCCCCGAGGGCTGGTATCCAATCTCATTGCCTCCGGACGGTCCTTGGAAGCCCCCGAGCTGCTCCTGCCCCCCATTAATGCCTACCCCGTTTCCATTTCCAGCGTGGCCGGAAGGGTTCACTCCGTTGCCGCCTGCGCCGTTGCCCATTTCGTTACCCACAAGCCCGTATTGATATCCCTTACCCTGGACCTCGTCGTCCAAGGGTCCAAGCTTGTCTTGTTGGTTGTGAGAGGGCTCGAAGTCGTCCGGGTTATTGAACACTCGATCGAAGCCGGTAGTCGACTTTTTGCTGTAGTTGAAACCCAACGTTAGACCACATTCGCCCAAGAACAACGCCGATGCTGTTGAAGGAGGCGGTGAAGAACACGTACTAGAAGTACCACGAAATCATGGCAAGAGCAAGCAGGCCAACAAATCCACCGACGACACCTCCAGCAATCGCGCCAATATTGGGCCCACTGCTACTATTCGAGCTGCTGCCGTCCGATTGTGTGGTCGGAGCGGGTGGGGTATTCGTGGTGAGCGTGTAGGTGCTCACAGAGATTGAACCATTGGGCAATGTAGTACTCGAGGTGCTCGTCGTCGTGATGGTGGGGCTGGTACCAGGGTCAGGCGTAGGGGTCGGCGTGTTATTGTTGTTGTTGTTGTTGTTCGGGGTGGTGCAGGAGGTGGTGAAAAGCGTGGTGGTGATGCTCGACGTTATGGGGCTCTCGACAGCGGTCGTCAGCGTCAGCACAGTCGTTTCACCTGTCAATAAGAGTCAACCAGGTCGTCTTCGAGGACCTGAACGGTGCAAGTACCTGGTACTGTTTCGACAGAGGTGATGAAGGTGGGGGTGCATGAGGAGCTAATGGGCGATGTCGTGTTCGTTGTGCAGACGTTGGTGCTGATCGTGCTCGTAATGAAGGTGGGCGGCGCGGTCGTCGTCGTCAACACCTCAGTCTCAACAGTCCGGGTTCCGACAATCTCCTCATCCGTCCTCGTCAACGTCGCCAGCGTCACGCATTGGCCCGTCGCCATCTCTCCTCTCTGAGGCTCTCTCGGCGGTCAACGGGTGAAAAAGAAGAGAAAAAGGAAAGACGAGGTCGACGCGATGGTGGTGGTGGTGGTCGAAGAGAGAAAGGAGCGACACAATGAACGAAGGAAGCCAAGACAGGTGGTATGTTGGGCACACCGCAGAGGCTCGAAAGCGGCAAAAGCCTCCAGCAGCGCCTTAGCCCCGAATGATGGTCATTGCATCAGTCGATTGCTTGGACCAGGCACAGCTCTCACCGCCCACTCCCAGAATTGAATTGGGTTATTTGGAGTCCATTAGATCCCCACAGACGCCCTTCCAACGATGGAGAGGAGAGGGCAGAGATTTCCTGCACCGTTGGCCTTTCCCCAATGCCAAGAAATCCTGTGTCAAGTCTTCTGATGATGAACGAGAAGGCACAGGACGTTTTCGTCCGAGTCCTTAGTTCTGGACTCGTATCTTCCAGCAGTCTAAACATCCCCCGCAGTCTCTGGAAAGTGGGACGTGATTGGAGGTATCGCCCAGGTCGCGCCCAACCCTACCTACAACAGCTCCCGCAAGATTGTTATCTCTGCATGATAGTGCTGCTGTAGGATCTGGTGACCAGGGGATTGACCAGTTGGGCCCTGCTCAGAGGTCGCCCCTTGTCATTAGTACTCAGCTCACCCAGTGAGCGCTGACAAGGCGCCCATGTCATTACCTTTGTAGGAAGCAGAGGCCCAATCGTATTGACAGACGCTATTCTTGGCAGGGGATAGTAGCCTCGAGGCTCGCCACCATCGCGCAAAGTACGGAAAAGGTATCGCCACCCATGGGAGAGTTCACCAAAATAGACCTCTCCACGTACTCCGGTTTCCATGCGGCTACCTAGCCCGATGAAACAAACGAACCCATTTATCATCCGCCACCCGCTAACGACCTATGGGATAGTGCGGGCGTCATGGGAGCTAATCTACGCAGCGGAGAAATAGGCGCCCATATACGAAGCGCCCGAACTCCGTACGTGCCCACAAGACCCTGCGCTAACCGCTCTACCCGGAGGAGGGCGCTAAACTTAGCGATAAGCGCCCGGCCCGGCAATTGCCGGGCCCCTAAACCAGGCACAAACCAGGAACCAAGGCGAAACCACGGCACCGAGCTCACTTATTAGAGGTCCATCCCCGGAAAAATCATGGGCATTTCACTATGCTGCAATTATGCACCCCAGTAACACGTCCCAGGTGAGTGGGATAAAACTTGAAGTGGGTGGTGGGACGAAGTGGCCCTGGAAATATGGTTAAGTACCCGGCTTCTGCTTCCAGTGGGCCAAAGCCAGCAAGAGAACCCAAAGCCTCTGTGGAGTACAGCTACAACTCCCCTTTGCCTATCAAGCCACGCGTCACCCTTCGACGGTCAAGTCGACCGAGCGCACCATAGATTGTGACCTACTGAAGATGATCCAAGAATACATATACATGCCGTTCAACATGAGCGGGAATCCGGAAATCCCCTAGCAAAGGGAACAGTATGGCCCTGATGCTCTCGCGGTGTCCTCTATCCTGTTCCCTGAAAAACATTTCCACCACCTTGCGTTTTGCCTCTTCAGTGATCACGCCCGATTCCAAATTTATGGCCAAATCGTCATCCGTCTCATCCCTGGCGTCCTCGTCTTCGCCTTCAGACTGGCTGCCGTCTGCGTCATCCCGTACCGTTGTTCCCTCCCCCCCCTCTGGGCCACAGCGGGAGCCGCCCAATCCTGCCTCAGCAACGGGCAAATATATGACGGGAAATCTGTTGATGTATCGGTCGATAAGCCTATCTGTCCAAAGCTCTCCATCGAGCCATTCTTTCTTCGGGATGCTCCTCGTTTGAGCGAATTGGGCCAAGTTTTTGTCACCTTCTCCGGTGACGTGGCTCAAATGCGCGAAGAAGGGCCCATCGCCCGTCAGTTGAAGGAAGAGTTGGTCCTGACAGAACCGCCCCCAAAGCGTCTCCTTCTCAGAGTAGGCCACGAACCGGACTTGACGGAGGGAGGGGGTCTGCTGGAGGAATGGTACTAGAGCTTTATGAAGGCCATTCCGCGCGAAAGTGCTGACTGAGAAGAATATGTCGAGCGTTTCGAGGGATGGAGCGGATACGGAAGTCAAAAAAGGCGAGTTGAGGAGGAACGACAGGTAGTGATCGAACACCTCGAGGGCTTTCAAGTGGGGAAGCGCTAGTTCTGGGTTCAGGTGATCTCTTCTCCTCTTTGGCAGAGAGACTCCGGTGATATGGAGATATGTCAAACAAGAAAGTTGGGGAAGCAAGTCGAAGAAATATCGGGCTGGAATATGGCAACTGCCTCTTTCTACACCAGGCATTCCGAATGAGAGATGGGTAATTTGGTTCCAGGGTAACAGGGGGTTGTCGGGAGTGATGTCGCCACCTTCGCCGGGGGGGCTGAGGAAGACTTTCCTCAATTTGGGTGCGTCGAACTGTGCGGACAACTGCTTTCCGCGGTGGTGCACGCACCGGAGGAGCAACTCTTCCAACACCGGCATCTCAAAAGTACTGCAATACTCATAGATGTGATTCCCGCCATACAGAACCAGGCTGACGAACTGGCATTGGTTCTGAAACACGAGGTCGAAAAGCCGGCGATTGACCCCTTCCACAAAGTTCCAATCCAGGGAAAGGCGGGAGAGGTTCTTTCCGTACAAATTGACGACCCCTTCCATGACGCGGATTGCTTTGTTGGCGTCGGACTCGTCGTTGCTCTTTCTCCATATGTCCAAATCCTCCTCGATGAACACAAGGGTCCCCCAAACGCCCTTCGTCGTAAAGGCCAGGCCGCGCCAGTGTTTGCAAATTCGAAGAAGGGAGAGCAAGGTGGGTGGCGTGGATTCTTTGAAAAGGCGTACGTCCAGTTTTTCACCCGCGCACGCCAATATGAATACCAGGGATAGAAGTTCTGGAGGTAGGCGTCGGATGGGGGAGGGTTTGGACAAGATTTTTGAGACAGACAGGTTTCGCTCCGTTTCCTCAACCCTCGATTCAAGAAGTGAGAGTCGCTTTCGAGTCTTCGTTTCTTCGATCTGTTGTCGCAATTCAAGGAGCTCGGCTTCGTATGCCTCCGCTAGCTGCTCGAAATGCGCGCGTTCCTGAGAACCAAGGAGCCCGTTCGATCGAGAGATGTTCAAAGCATTTTGGACGTCCATAGTCAAAGCTGAGGATCAATGAGCTTCACAAGTCTCATCCCTCGAGCATTGGTGACTCACTGAGTTAGATGGGTCCAATGGTGGTGGCGGTTTGGGAGCAAGCTGCGCGTGGTTGTTGGATGTTCTCACGATTTGCACGCCTCGTGCCATGAATATTAATGGCGTCGGGCGCTTATTCCCGCGTCGAGGCCACCTTCATTGGAGGTTGAAGGGCGTTATCTCATTTAGATAGCTACATAAAGGTGTCTCTCTACTGATCTCTCGACGTCCATAAAGCCACCAAGAATGTCAAACATACTCTTGATGAGCCTTCGCTCATCCAGCCCAGATTGAACTACCCCCGCATTATGGATTTGTCGAAACCTCCTCGCGTCCTGCTCCTCTTCGCTGAAATACCGATCTATCAACCCATCCAACCAGATATCCTCTTCCAGGGCGTCTTTGCTAGGGGCTACGATCCTTCGCCCATGCTGCACGAAACCGCCATCACTCTCGCCCTCCGAGGCGACTTGGTTCACAAGGCTGGCGAAGAACGACGCAGCTCCAACGAATTTAAGAGTTATAGGTCGAAGAGAGGTGGGCCTACAGCAACCGAGAAAGGTTTCGGAGGAGCAGAGAACCAGCCTCATTCGACGGAGCAAAGGGGTACGCTGGAGGAA
Source organism: Coprinellus micaceus (assembly GCA_951394405.1). Classification (NCBI taxonomy): domain Eukaryota; kingdom Fungi; phylum Basidiomycota; class Agaricomycetes; order Agaricales; family Psathyrellaceae; genus Coprinellus; species Coprinellus micaceus. The sequence continues at coordinate 1,036,336 of OX596338.1, read as the reverse complement.
GGGCTGTAAGAGATCGCGGAGGTTTTCCTGGGAAAGGTGGGTTGAGAAAACTAAATCGAAGGTTTCGAGTGTCGGGGCGGAGATGAAACGAAGAACGGAGCTCTTGGGGATGCTAGGCTTGCGAGTAAGGGAGCGAAGGTCCTTGTCGTGGATTTCAAGGGTCTTGAGGTGGGGTAGAGTGGCCAGCACGGGAGCGGGTTGGGACAGTTCCGCGAGGAACTGCGCATCTTGTTGATCTGCAATGGGTTTGAAATCGGTGAAATGAAGGTGGTTGAGGTTGGGAACAACGGCAAGAAGTTGCCAGAAGTGAGGTGCGAGGGTGGCATATACCCCATGCGGAGTGGTCTTCCAGCTGTATGGAACTCCGAATGATAAATGTGTCAGTTGAGCCCATGGAAGGTTTGGATAGGTGACTGGAGCAGGAACCCAGGCCTGAGCGCATATGAAAACCTTGCGCAGTTTCGGTGCATCGAAGTCGAGCACCCTTCTGGCATTGTTGACGGTACGGCGACACAGCAAAAGGGTTTCAAGACGAGGCATGCGGAAATGTTGGATTTTGTCGTAAATGCGACGTGAGGTTAGGGAAAGGGACACTAACTGGTCCTGCCGCTGTAATACGATGTCGATCAGGGGATCCAGAGCGTCGTCATAGTCCAACCGGGCACGGGAGAAGTTTCTGCCGTACAACTTGAGGATCCCTTCAAGGCGTTCAGTGGAGAGTGCCAGGGCGACTGCGGTTGGTGGGGTCGAAAGGAGGAGACCTAGCGGTCTGTCAATGATAATTTCATGATCCCAAATTTCGGAGCTGTCCAAAGCAACGCTCCTCCAATGCCTGGAGACATGGATGATGCGATGGCTTGCAGGCTGAATATAAGCTCTGTCCGGGAAGAGATGGACCCTATCCTCGCCAGAAGCATAATCGAAAATACGGGAGAGCAATTCCGACGGGAGGAGTTGGATTGGAGAAGGAGTTGGTGGGGAAGGGCCTTCGGTCGTCCCGTCATCAATCGACTCGAGCTTGCGAAATGTGTCGGAGATACCGTCCCCAGGATGCACATCGATGACCATGTCAGTAGTTCGGGGTGCTCGCGATGATGAGCGGCATGAGCTTTCGACAGATGATTAGAAATCCCAATGAATGGTCGCAGTCGCGCAAGGCTAAACTCACGAGTCGTAAGCGCCGCACTGGTCAGCGGTGGTGGTCGTTTGGAAACAAGCGCCCACCTCGGGGCCATCGCCGCGTGACGTAGCATGTCACATCGCTCCCACGCTCCTTCTCTCTTCCGACCACTCCTCCTCCCTGGCACTCCGTCACTCTATTCGACATGGAAAGGTCTCCAATCTCTACCTTCATTACTGGAACACTCGCAACATGCAAGTCCGTCTTCCTCTTCCTTAGAAACCCCAACATCTCTGTTACAGTCCGAACTGACGGTTGAACGAAATCTAGCCGCAGCGAGTGCGACATTGGTTGGCTTGTATAGCGGCGTCATCGGTCGACCTGCGCCGCTTGTCATTGCCGGGTTTGCAGCAATGAATGCTGGAATGACCGCTGCGACGTTCTTTGGTGAGGGCGACTGTTCGGTATGGCCCAATTCCACGATTGATTGGCGCGTATTTGCGCGTATGCGCAGGTCTACGCGAATTCGCCATTAGCCCGGCACTGGGCATGTCAATAGGGGAAAGAGGCTCTCAAAAAGAAGTCGAAGATCTACACACCGACAGGCTGCTAGACAGTGGGGTTAGCGGCGCGCTTACGGGCGGTTTGATTCGAGGGTGGAGATGTACGTCTCAGAACACTCTCCGTACCGTTTACTTAGCTAACCAGGGCCATAACGCGTCCACAGCTGGCCCAAAAGCCGTCTTACCAGGGGCAGTCATGGCCTCACTGGGCTGCGTCGCGCTCCAGTACGGCTACAACCGTGTCGCCGTTTCAAGACTCCAATACATCTCCGAGCACCCAGCGGGCGCATCCTCGCCACAGCTTACGTTTAGAGAAAAGATGATGAAGACATTTGGGGTGTCGCAAGTCAGCGAGGAGGAGTATCTTGACAAACTGAGGCAGCAACGAGACAAGTACGAGAAGCGGATGCGGGACTTGGAAGAGTTGCAGAGGAGAGAAGACGAGGCGAGGAAAAAGTAAAGCGCGGTATGCCTTTGGTTTTAACATCGCCCATACTATCCCTAGATCTACGTTATTTTATGCTGTCTAATGCTTAATCAACCCCCTTGTCCTTTGCAGGCGTCTGCTCCACTGGCAGTGTGGTTGCAGGCAATGGAGGCGCAACAGACCCACCCTCTTTCTTCCAGACTTCAATGACGCCTTTACCATCCTTCGAAAGACCCCCGACGATGATACGCCGATCATCAACGAGCATAGCGTTGACCTTTTCAATCGTCTTCACATCCCCCTGCCAGAGCCGTCTGAGGAGAGCCTGCCCTTGGTCGTCCTGAGCATCGTAAATGAGCTCGTACTGGGTAATTACACCCAGCATCGTCGAAATCGTGAGCACTCGCGCCTGTGAGAACGACAGCGTGACGATAGGGCCGTCGGCGACCTTCAGCAACAGCATCTCAGCAGTGCTGAGGCCTGGCCACTTCTTTGGCTTTTTCTTAGACGGTGTGGCGGACTTTTCACCACCGAAGAAGATTCCGAGGCGACCGTCGGCTGTCCCGATGGCGAAGACGCCCGAAGAGGAGAAGGTAGTGGATAGGACGAAGGGTGGAGAGAAGGAGATGCCGTTCTCGGGAGCGGCAAGAGTTGAATCGTCTGTGGAGTTGGGTTAAATGTAAGATCGGAGGGAAGTGGGAGATTGCACGCACCCATTTGGATCCCAGAGATGAACTCGTCCTTGATAAAGTCGATGTGTTTGACAAAGTGGTCATATCCACCTGAGACCAGCTCATTTCCTCGGTCGGAGATGAACTGGACGGAGCTGCAGATCTATGTCGCGTAGGGTGAGAAATCCGAATGAGAGGGTCTTGGTGGTACTCACATTAGCGTGCTTCTGCTGGAGATTTTTCACTTCCTTCTTCCCCAACTCAACCAGACCGACGACTCCAGAGTCCAGACCGAAAGCAAGGTGACTCTTGTTCCCATTCAGAGCAAGCTTACTGAGGCGCAGGCGCGTTAGTCGGCAATTCAATTCACATAGATCGGCAGGAGGGAAACAGACCTGGTTAACGAGATCATCTTCCGTCTCGCCAACCGTGAGCGATAAAAGCGCGTCGTCGAGAGTTTGGATCATTTTTTGGGTGTCCAGTTTGAACTTGGAGATCTGTGTAACAATTTAGGCCAGTCCCGGTGAACACAACGGCGGGACGGAGGCGCACCATCCTGCCATGGGCAATCCACGCATCCCTCAATTCCGAACCTGGCCGCTTGACACAAATAACAGATGAAACCTCTCCACTGAGGCCCCGGATCGCTTTTGAGACCTTGTTCGTCGATAGATCGTACACTCGAAGAGATCCATTATCTATTTCGAGTATCAGCGCCCCTTCCTCTATCGCCTGTTCCAACGACAACTCACCTGAACCTGCGTACAGTTGGCCCACATGCCCAAGAGTAAGGCTTGAGACGGGCGCGGGGATCGAGAAAGTGTCCTGGATCGTGTAGATCGTGCCCATGGTCGGGGTAAAAGAGGGACCTCGAGGTGCGCTTCAGAATTTTTGATGCCCTGCACAGCGCACACGTGAGTGCTGTGCGATGAGCGCTTATGTAGGCTGTTTGCAGCGAACGCGGCTTGCTCTTGAACCACCACCAACAGACCTATTTGAAGCCCAGTAAGTCCTAAATAACCTGTATGTGTCTGGGAAGCTGATAAATTTCAAGCCCGGGTCATGGACCTACACCTGGAAGCTCGATCGAGCATCTCGCGATCGAACACGCCCAGGGGTTCCCAATATCACACGAAACCCCACCCCATCCATCGTCTACCTACAGAACTTTTATCCGTGGTGTTCACTTTTGCGTGCGAAGGGGAAAGGCTGGACGTATGCCTTTTCAAAGAATCCGCACCGCCCACTTTGTTCGCTCTTCTCCGAGTTTGCAAGGACTGGCGTGACCTGGCTTTTCAGACGAAGGGGGTGTGGGGGACCTTCGTCTTTCTCAAGCAGCATCTGGGCATGCGGCGGAACCGTGGCGGGTGTGGGGCTAAAGAAGCAACCTCCGTGATGGAAGGCATTGTCAAACTGTACGGAAAGAACCTCTCTCACCTTTTTCTGGGTTGGGACTACGTGGGGGGAGACACTCGCCGACTCTTCGACCTCGCGTTTCAAAACCAACACCAGCTCGTCAATCTGGTTTTATACGATGCGCGTTGCATATTCGACTACCTCAACACATTCGATATGCCGATGCTGGAAGAGTTGTTCCTTTGGTGCCGGATCCCAAGCAACAGAAGGCTACCTTTCGTCAAGTTCAACGCGCCCAAGCTAAGAAGGGTCTTCCTCCATCTCCCAGAAGCCTGCGAAGACATCACTCCCAACAGTCTCTCGCTACCGTGGAGCCAAATCACTCATCTCTCATTCGGGGCCCGCATTGGAGGAGTTGACCGCTGGGTTCCAGCGGGGAACTTCTTCAGCTTTCTTACACAGTTGCCTCGTTTGACTTACCTCCATATCACCGGAGTCGTTCTGCCAAAGAAGGGGACAAACCACGCAATGTCAAGCCTAACACTTCCCCACTTAAAATCTCTCGAGCTGTTCGACCACTCCTTGACGTTCCTTCTGAAATCCCCTTTTCTGGCTCACATAGCCACTCCATCCCTCTATACGTTCGACGTCTGTTTCTCAATCGCTTCTTCTCCGCGTGGAGGATGGGGAGAGGACCTCCGTGAAGCCCTGGTGCCCTTCTTCCAGCGAACACCGTCCCTTCGGCAAATCCGTGTCGTCGTGTTCTCTGGTCATCAGGCTCTCTGGGGACAATCCCGTCATGACCAACATATGCTCCAACTGACCGGTGATGGCCCCTTCTTCGCACGCTTGAGCCAGGCCACCAGGGTAGAGAGGAGGCACAATAACTTTGCGCGATTCGCTAAAACGAGGAAGATCTCGACGAGGGGGTGGATCGACGGGGAGGTATGGACGGACAGGCTTGTTGATAGATACATCAATGGGTTTCCTATCACTTCTCTGCCTTCAGATCCCTTCGTCAGACAGGAGGCGTCGGGTGGCCCTGGCCATAGCACAGAGAGGGGAGCGGGCATCACGGCTCAAGGTGAAGAGGACGGCAGATCTGAAGGTGAAGGTGGAGGCGCCAGTGCCAGCGAGATACACGCCGACTTGGGCTTGGACGTGGACGACGAGGGAACTGAGAGGTTTGTGGACATGTTCTTCAGAGCACAAGATCAGGTCCATCTTGAGGCCATAAAGGCGACAGTATTCCCTCTGTTGGGGGATTCCCGGATTCCTGATCATATCGAGAGGCATGTGTATATATTCTTGGGTAGCCTATAACTTCGTCTCTTAGCAAGCCCTATGCTCCGTTGAAGCTATCGTCCGCTACGAGCCTGGGTGTGGTCAATCGAATCCTCGGTTTTGAATCGGGATTTGCCGCAAAGAGCGTGGGAACATTGACACAACGACCGCGTGGATGCTGCGAAGTGGGCGCTTGATTCAAACCACAACGTCTTCCAGCTTATCCTAAGCTCATACGTCGTAAAGCCAACCCTATCACAGCCTTGAAGAAGCGCAAGAGCATCTTTGGCGCATTTGTACATCACTATTTTGTCCGGACGGATCGCACTAATCGCTAGCTCAAACGCGACCGAGGTATTTTATCATTGGAACCTTCGATATAGTGAGTGGCCCCACGTCTCTCCTCAACCTAGAAGCCTAGTAACCCCTATTCAGGCCATACGCTGCTGAATAATGGACCTAAAGACCCTCCGAGAGATTCTTCGAGCCAATGACCTCGGTAGTTCCAGGCATCGCCATTTGATGCAGGAACGAGCGAAGGAGTTTGAGGAAGAGTCGAAAGATTGGAACAGGAAGCTGGAGGCTGCCAGGGTACTCGTCAGAGCCCTCGAAGAAAAGGCTGCGAGCCTTGACGATCGTCGAAACCTTTGGGCTTCCGCGTTTGCGCCCATCCGTCGACTTCCTGTCGAAGTGCTTTCCCTCATCTTCATCCTCGCTTGCTCCGGCGATACCCCCCTCCAGATACGGGTCGGAGCTCGAGAAAGCGAAGCGCCACCAACTCTACCATCACAGCTTACCTGCCACATTTTGAGCCATGTTTGCAAACACTGGAGAGCCGTCGCCTCGGAGACGCGCAATTTGTGGCAGCATCGTGTTGGATTTCATGATATCTACCACTCCCACCTTCGCCCTCAGGGCTTATTGCGGAAGCAAGAGCTGTGCACCGTCGGAGAACTCTATGGCCAAAATTTGACTTGCGTCCACTTCGACTTTAGCACCACATCTTACCCCAATACGGCCGATATCCTCTCTACGGTTGGCCAACATCAAAAGCAGTATGTCTCTCTGCGGCTGGTTGGAACGGGAGAGATTATAGGACTATCCAGCCCAAATCAGAGACGGAGGCGCCATCAAGTGGCGAGCTCGGATGACGAGGGAACCTGGGAGGAGTTTGACATGCCGCGCCTTGAGGAATTGCTCATCTCAATTACCTCGTATACAGAGGGTCACAGCATCAATTTCCGGGCACCCAAGTTGAAGAAACTGACCCTCCTCGAGTCCTCTCTCCCTCGAATTCCCGTCCCTAACTTACACTTACCATGGTCCCAACTCACGCACCTTACCCTCGGTCGGCAACACACAGCGGAGTTTCAGTTCGCTGCCCTTGAAGTCGTTCTGCCGTTCCGCCAATTTATCGACGCTTTACCGAGCGGCCTCACCCACCTTCGGCTCATTGCGCTGGACATTGCCGATCCACCGACTGGCGCCCTACCCCGGCAGATCACGCTGTCAAGTTTGCGGGTACTCGAAATTCACCACCCCGGACGAGATTACTCCCGCCGGGAATGGTATGGCCTCCGTATACTCCGTCATATCACCGCGCCATCCCTCAAGGCTTTCGACATCATCTTCACTGGGCGATGCGCCGTCCAGGCCAATGAAGCTGAATATGTCGGCTCCAGTGGCGCGCAGATTACATCTTTTCTGTCACGCTCTCCGCATCTCCACGAAATCCGCGTCGCTTTCTGCCCTCCCCGATGGCTTTCCAATGTCAAGGCTGTGCGGCAGCATCGGGTGATACAGTTCTCAGGAAGTGTCGGCTTCATGGCGGAGGTACACGGCAAAATTGACACGATGAACCACTGGAACTTGTCGGTCGTCAAGCTTGCAGATTTCCAGGACGCACCTCCCCGTTTCTGGGCAATGCAATACACCGATATTGTATCAGTCGACCAGTTTATCGATCGTTTCCTTAAGCGCCATGACCCCTGCTTTGGTACAGATCCACCCACCTTGGAACGTGTGGAATTAAAACGTTTGCCCGCTTCAGAACACGCTTCTATTCGTAACGCTTTGAGCATACTAGAAAATGCCCTTCGTTCGCTCTTGATCTCTCGGGAAGGTGTCGTCGATGGCAATAGAGAGCTATACTTTGTCTACTAGTATTTATACGTCGTACTGTACCGTGGCACTTAATTACCTCCATCGCTTGATGTTCGCCCTGACATTCTGTAAACAGAGCGGCCCTTGGAGACATGGGCTCGTACCGGTACGCCACCGAAGGTATGAGTCAGACGAGTGTTACGCGTAGCGTGAACTTCCTAGTTCCAATTCTTCATGTCGACAGTAGCTACTTCATTCGAGTATCCGGTTCATGGTATCATGTATGCAGCAATAAATCGCATGGATGGAGGTTTCTGTTAATTCGCATAATGGGGCGGAAGTCGAATGGGATATCGTGAATCAAGGCAGGGGAAGGGATGCATGATCTTGAGAATCATAGGCGATATTAGGAGGATTTGACGGCAAGACGGTCCTTGAGACCAGCCCCAAGCTCTCTGGGTTCGCGATTGAATATTCAAGCCAACAAGAGAGGGGGAGGCATGAGGGACGAAGGACAATGAACAGAGATAGAAGGGGGAGGCATAACAATAACAATCAGACCGAGTATAAATACGAAAAAAGGGGATGCATACCGGGAAGTTAAAACAAGGGGGGCGAGAACAGCGTAGATAGCGGATAACGATAGCAGGGGAGCCTGACAGGGTGACGGGGAAGGTACATAGGAACCAGGGAGCCACAGCGGAATGCTGAGGCTGGGTCCGGAGGATGCAGCCTCGCATCCAACAAAGAAAGTAGGAACAGGGACTGGGGAAGGCGATCAACGGATGCACCCCACATAATCCAAACTCGAATGTCTCCTCAACTTCACCTCGGGCTTCTTCTTCCCCCACACCTCACACGCATGTATCTTCCCCTGCTCGGGGACACCAAACACCAACTTCTGGCCTTTCGAATACACAACACTGTTCCCAATCGGAACGTCGGTCGTATTCATCTTCATTTTTGTCACCAATCTCAACGACGGGAACTGCCATACCGCCAGGGTGTTCTCCATGTTCGGTACGGGGGATGTAGGGCAGGGCGCCGCGAGAGGGCCCGCAGAGGCAGATGGGGGAGGAGGTGGGGGAGGGGTAAGGGATTCGGGAAGTTTGTACCCATGGGTGGTGAGGATTTCCTTGCACTGGGAGGACCAGTGAAGGCCGCTTATGGAGGAGCCGGTTTCGAAGCGTGACGGGGTCATGGCGTTGGAATCTTTGTTCTTGGGGTCAACGCTCCAGAAGTGCATTACACCCTTAATGTCGGCGGTAATGAGATTCCTGGGCTGCCATGGGCACCACGATACCGCCTGTGGTACGTAAATTGTGAGTTACTGGACCGAAGTGAGAGGAAAAGCAGACTTACCGAAATTGCGCCAGGGTGCTTCACCTTCTTTCTCCGCATAACGAATTCACCAATGTCAAGCGGGATCTTCTCGCTCGCCTTCCAGCAGTAGACGTTGCCCTTCCTATCGCCGGAGGCGAGCATCTCCCCCGTCGGGTTCCATTCCATCCTCGTGATGGGCGTCTGATGTCTTGTCACGGCCAACGCCTGCTCCTTCATCTTTTCCACTGGTGTAATCCTCGTGTCGAAGTGAATTATCACACCCGTTACGCACCCAACTGTAAGCATGCCGTTAGTCCCAAAGGTCAGGGCCGAAACAGGTTTGGTGGTCCAGCTCATAAGCCGCTTCTTGGTCTGGACATCGTAAATTGCGATGAAGCCCTTGGACGTGCCGACCGCGAGGAGGTCGGCGCTGGTCACCACGGCAGTGAAAGAGCCGTAATTCTCCTGCAACTTGCACACCTGGCCGACTTCTTCGTTCGCGGCTAGGTTTTTGAAGTGAAGCCTATTTGCACGCGTAAAGAAAAGAATCCCGGTGGCCGAACACGCGAGAATTTGGGGCCGGACACACGGGGCAAGCTCCCGCGGGTGGACTTCGGGCGGTGGAGGGGGGACGAACCCCGGAGGAGGCAGAATCCCCGCGAGGTTGGCGGGGACTTGTGGCTCGGGCTGTGGAGGGCGCGTGGGGGTTGGATGGGAATAATCCACGACGAACTTTGGGTTACGCATGTGCTTGCGTGCGGACTCTGGGGCGTACACGGGCTCGACGCGCTCTGAGATGATGGAGCTGGCGGGGGACATGTCGCGGAGCGAGGCCGATGACGCGCTTCGGACGAGCCGGGTGCGTAAATCGGCACGGGGGACAATGATATCCTCTTCCAGGCTGGAGAACGCGCTGCTCGACGGCGTCGTTCGGATGAGGGGACTCTGGGGGCGAGAGATGGAGCTCATCGAGGGCCGTCTGCTCAAGCAGGCGCTCAGCGAGCCTGGAAACCTCGACGGAAGCTTCTCGAGGTCGATCCGGAGTGGCGACGAGATATGTGTGAACGACTGGGAATGGTCAGCGGCCAGCGTCGCCACTCGAACCCTGCACTCACCGAATCCTGTGATGAAATGTCGTATCGCGTGGACGTCGACGCGGTCGATGGCGAGGTCGACTCCAGAGCCGCCACGACACGGTCTCCCTGTGTCGTTCGTGGCTTCTTCGACGCGTTCCCCTGGTCTCCCGTCGAATCGACGCGCTTCCTAACCCTATCCTTCTTCTCAAATACTGGCGTCGCGCTGGCCTCCGCCGTCGCCATTCTCACCGTATGCCCTTGGATTTGCTGGCTCCCTCTAAGATGCGCCTTTTGGTCGAGTTCCCTCTCGCTCGTGAGCTCGACGCTCGCTGGGGTGGTTTGACGGTGGCGAGAGGAGGAAATGGCAAATTGCCGGAGTTAGAGAATCTGATTTAGGCCGTGTGGTCCTGTCATCATCGCTGGTCCCATGCGTGTTCTTTCGTATCAACCACGATCTACTCTTTGCAATACCCTGGAAACTGAGTCCCCGTACAAGTACCAGACCTCCGACAATATCTTGGGTGGTAAATCCAAGACACCATACGTTCTGTGTTCAGATAGCGCGCTTTCTTCCTAGAACCTTCTCAAAGGTACGTTCTCGGCGAGCGTCCAAACCCAGTGCCCTTATGAGCCATGTTTTGAAAACGAATGTTACCCCTTCACTAGCCTTTGGATATGCACCCTCAAGACGTCTTGGAACTCCTTCGAGCCCATGCCCTGGCCGATCCCACAAAACTCGAGGGAATACAGAGCAAGGCCGAATACTACGATTCAGAACTTACCTCGTGGCAACAGCGCCTCGATGCCGCCCTCATTCTGGTCAATCTCCTACAGACCAAGGTGAACGACCTTGAGAGAAAGAGAGGGATATACACTTCGTATATTGCTCCCATTCAGTCGTTGCCGGCCGAGCTGCTCTCTCGAATCTTCGTCGTTGCCTGCGAAGACGATCCCGACTTCGACATCTTTCCTACAGGGAGGCTCACTGGATTTCTGACAAGTCATGCCCTGGTCCGTGTGTGCAAGTTCTGGCGGACCGTGGCCCTTGACACGCGGGGGATTTGGCGCCATTCTGTCAATCTCAAGCCTCGCCTCCAGATTGCCAGTGATATCACCGATCGACTGCAAGGGGTGACGGAACTCTACGGCCAGAATATGGCCCGCCTGTATGTCCACCTTGGCAGTGGATATGCGTGGCCGGGCCTCGATCGGGTTCGAGATATTATCCTCCCGATCCAAAATCACCTCAAGACGCTGACACTGGTTGGGAACGTGTTTGAAGGATTGCAGCCAGTGACCTTCACCACCCCTCTCCTAGAGGAACTCCTCCTCTCTGCCGACGTCTCCAACTATGAGCTCGGCCCCTGTGTCACATTCGACTCTCCAAAGTTAACCCACCTCTTTCTTTATTATCCCCCTTCCGCTTTGTCGCTCCTTTCAATCCCTTGGCGCCAAATAACCTATCTATCGTTCGGGTTTCCTATCTTTCGCTACTCGCCTCCGGTTACTGATCTCACATGGTTTCCACTGGAGACTGTCCTCGACTTCCTCCAGCATATTTCGTCCCTTATCCACCTCAACTTCACTTGCATCAACATCAGTTACCCCGTAGGAGGGGACCCTGCTATCTTGAAACCTGTTACCCTACCCCGACTTCGGACCCTGGAACTCAGCGACCTGTTCCTCAGAACTGCAAGCGTCATGCGCGCGGCAATACCACCTCCCGTCCATCAATGGGAGTCCCTGGTCACTTACCTCTCCACCCCTGCGCTTGAGCGATTCGATTGGATCATCCCAGAAACTGTTAATAACGCCTTGCTATATTCCATTCCAAGCATCAACCATTTTCTCCGCACCACACCCCGCATCCAAGTAATCCGCATCGCAGTCTGCGACTTCGGGCCGCTGGCACCTTCCGCGGTTCAGCGGACCCATATCATCCGGATTAGGGGCACATTCCGCGACTTCTCGACACTGCGCTCCCTTGGGGACGAGGGCATGCTCAAGGCCGCGGCCCAAAGAAGGTATCCCGCATTCGTTTCGCCAGCTATGGTCGTGAAGGAAGGCGTATTCTCCCCTGTTCAACCCCAACATTGTAACTACATTGACAACTTCCTCGAGGGGGAAGAGCCCGACGCATACGGCCCTGTCGAAGTTGACTTTCCTGCACCGCCGCACTCTCAGCAGGTGATATCTCGACTGATGTTTGAGGGTTTTCTTGGCGCGGAAATAGGTCCTGTGGGCTGCGAAAGGCAGTTGTACCTTATAATGTGAAGGGCATTTGCGTGTAGATACTTTATGTACCTTGCGTGTGCTTAGACGAAGCTTTGTACGATTTGGTGATAGTATGCCGTTCTGATGAGTCGATCCCGGATACGTCCTAGAGATTCAGAAGCGCGAGCTATGGAATTCAGCTTGAGAACTCCCCCTTTGGATTCGAATCAATGGCTCGCATCTCGCGAAACAGACGCCTTCAGTATGGCACGGGCGCTTATCGTGTGGCACTAACACCAGGGCGCTTACTTGACTTGAGCATTCAAGAAAGTTCTGGACGAATCAATGGGTGCGTGAAGGAGAGTCTTAGGAGGGTATTTGTTTTGTAAACCTTGGGGGACTCCCCTCGGCAATACCAGAACAAGGCCAATTGTTTTTCAATCCCAGTTAATCACCGTGGACGTGCGCTGTATGTAAGTGTGGGTCCACACCTCGATTTGGTTTCAATGGAGGTCCCCCGGTGCTAGTTCCACTTCTCTTATCTTCTTTCCACCATCATCGAGCCAGCGCCCCGCATTTGGGAAGTTAAAAGGGGTATGTCGAGGTCAGTGTCCAATGCTACACTAAGTCCAGCGGACATTCGAGTCCAGGGCTCACCTTTACTTATGCAGAGTCAAGAATCGAGCGCCCGCGCAAGTTCAGATTACAGCGGAGCAGTTTCTCCGGGACGCGAGCCAAAGCCGGGATGAGGCCTTCGGAGCACTGCCAGTGAATCAACGGGTTGAAGACAGTGGGGAGCTGAGCGAGTATCGTGCTCGGAAGCGCGGTGAGTTCGAGGAAAGAGTGAGGAGGTCTAAAGGTGACATGTGAGTGAAATTGCTCTGTCCTTAAGTCTGAATTCGAAGAATAGAGCTGACCAAGCCGAAGCAAAGGATGGGTGCGATACGCTGCTTGGGAGGTACGTCGGTATTTCTTTCCATATCCATACCCCTGTAAAGGCCTCTCAGAATGAGTTGGATAGATCCAGATCGGTATTCGAGAGAGCCCTCGACACCCATCCAACCTCGGTTCAGCTCTGGCTCACATACACGGACATGGAGCTCAAGAACCGAAACGTACAGCATGCTCGTAACCTCTTAGACAGAGCGGTCACCCTTCTTCCTCGGGTGGAACAGCTTTGGTACAAGTATGTCTATCTCGAAGAGTTGCTAGGCAACATGGCCGGGGCCCGACAGGTCTTTGAGAGGTGGATGAAATGGGAGCCCGAGGCCAAGGCATGGCAGGCTTATATCAAGCTCGAGGAACGATACGGCGAGTTGGACAGGGCTGGCTTGATATATGAAAGGCTGGTCGCACTGCAGCCATTGGGGGCCGGTATCTGGGTGAAGTGGGCCAAATTCGAGGAGGAGAGGGGAAACGTTGAGAAGGCTCGGGAGGTCTTCAAAATGGCTTTCGAGTTCTTTGGTGACGAACTGGAAGGGTTGGAGAGAGCCCGCCCTGTATACACGGCGTTTGCCACAATGGAAACGCGGTTGAAGGAGTATGAAAGGGCAAGAGTCGCGTACACGGTACGTACCTTCTCACCGAATTCATCTCCACCTTCCTTCCAACAATGACCCCAGTACGCCTTGGAACGCATTCCCGGAGAAGCAGGAAAAGATTTGAGCAATGCCTACTCTGCATTTGAGAAGCAATACGGCGCGGAGGTTGACGTCGATGCCTCCGTTTATGCGAAGCGCCGGGTCAAATATGAAGAAGAATTGAAGCGTGACAACAGAAACTACGATGCTTGGCTTGGCTATGCTCGCATGGAAGAAGAAGCATGGAGATCGCTTCAAGCTGGGGACAAAACCTTGGCAGAGGAAATTGGGGACCAAGGAAAACGCGTTCAAGAAATATACGAGCGCGCCATCGCCCAAGTCCCTTTGAAGAAGGAGAAGCAGCATTGGCGCCGATACATCTTCGTATGGCTGAGGTATGCCATGTTCGAAGAGATGGAAAGGAAGGTGAGCATGTATGAGCACGACTCGACATGCCATCGCTCACCGGTGCTTCACAGGACTACGATCGAGCCAGGGAAGTCTACAAAGCGGCCGTAAACGCCATCCCACACAAATCGTTCACGTTCTCCAAACTATGGCTGATGTTCGCCAAGTTCGAGATTCGGAGGCTCGATCTCGGTACGGCACGCAAGGTACTTGGAACTGCTATTGGAATGTGCCCCAAACCATCACTTTTCAAGCGGTACGTCGAGCTCGAAATCGAGGTTAGTAAATTGTCGGATGGTAACGGCGATGAAGGCGCTTACCAGCTCCTTATTTTAGCTTCGGGAATTCGACCGCGCGCGTATGCTGTACGAGAAGTATCTGGAGGTATGCAGTCACCCGCCTTACACCGGCTGGTACTCGCTAACGTCTCTGCGCAGTTCGACCCCTCCGACCCAACAGCCTGGGTTGCCTACGCAGAGCTAGAAGTCCAACTCGCCGACCCGACTCGTGCCAGAGGGATTTACGAGCTGGGCCTGACCCAGAACTTGAGCACGCCAGAAATCCTTTGGAAGTCATATATCGATTTCGAGGTGAGCGAGCAGGGAAATAGGGGAGCAGCGCGCGCGTTGTATGAGCGGCTCGTCGAGCTTAGCGCCCATGTAAAAGTTTGGGTGGCATACGCATTATTCGAGGGAGGTAGCTTGACAGTAGCAGAAGAGACGGAAAACGGGGAAGAGGTCCAGAAGCTGATTCCAGGTGACATAAACCTTGCACGGGGGATCTTCAAGCGAGGATACGACCACTTGAAGTCAAGGGACCTGAAGAACGAGGTCAGTCTTGTCTGGCCTTCCGCGAATTTCACGATTCCTGAGCTCCCTTTTCAGCGGCTTGCTCTCCTCGAAGCCTGGGAAACGTTTGAGACGACTTACGGGTCGCCGGAAGGCGTCGATGAGGTGAAGCGTTTGAAGCCGACAGGAGGCGTCCGGCGGCTAACTGATCAAGGGACTGGTCAAGTCACAGACGGTGTGTTGTCCCATGTTGGGGGTTTCAACCCATTGGCTCAGGCTCACACCCCCGCAGTCTCCGATCTCATATTCCCCGAAGATGAGGCTACAAACCCTGGGCCTTCAAAATTCTTGCAGATGGCGCGGGCGTGGAAGGAATCCCAAGAGCAGAGGGGAGGGGCAGCGGATGTCGAGTGATTCAATTACGGGTTCTCAAGGGCAGTTCGTGGCAACTAGTGTTACAGACGGGTTAAAAATACAGAAGGGGGATAGTACTATTTGTATGGTGTGGGGAGGACTTCACCTGGGTGGCCGTAGTGTAATGGATGTGTGTTCGATGAATCTAGATGTCGGAGGAAGGAAGGGGCTACGAATTCCCCTTGAATTCGTCCTTGTAGGAACCGAACTCCCATCGGAAACAGTCCTATAGCACAGTCAGCAAGATTGCCTAGAACTGGAAGGAATACACGCACCACACAATCAGACTCGATAACAGGTTTAGGTACACGGCCGCTGATCGTCTTCTTCTCGTCTCCGTCTCCGTCCCCTCCTTTCTTCTTCTTATCTTTCTTTCCCCGTCCAGGACCCCAGCCTCCGGGGACAACAGAATCCCAGCGCTGAAGGCTCGAGAACACCCTCTCCTGTAAGCACCAGTCTCCTCCTTTACACGGGTCTGGCTCGTCATCGTCGTCATCATCATCACCCCCGCCTCCCTCCTCACCCCAATCCACACCGTCTTCTCCCTCCCGCGGCATATCCAACAACTGGACAACCTGTTTAATAACATGCTTCCTCACATCGACCAACCACTTCATCTTATTCACCGTATCCAAAATGATACTCTTGCCCAGATGGCACTTAGTCTCGAGCGCGTACCCGCCCGTGGCGCAGATCGAGTAGGGGCCGTTGCATGTTCCGAAGGGGATCGGGTCCGCAGTGTGGTAGATGTGTGTGATGGAGGCAGCGTGTGGGGGAGGCGGAGGCGGGGCGCGGGGGACGCGTGGGTTGCCCAAGAACAACTCGAGGACAGGGAATCGGTACAAGACGCTTTGCAGGAGAGGGGAGAGAGGTTCCTCTTCCGGGGGTGGTGCATCGGTAGGCGGCATGGGGAGGTGGAGACGCTGGGCGGCTAGACGTTCGCCGGGAGACTCAAATGCAAGGGCGGGGAGGCCGTAGGTAGCGCCGAGCAGGCTGGCGAGGGCCCCGCCGAGGGAGTGGCCTACGAGCCAGAGGTTGGCATTCGGGTATATGTGGATGAGGTCGTCGATGAGTTTCGTGCCGACGGAGTAGAACAGACTGTCTTGGATGAGGGCGTCGGATAGGCATCGATCGTCGCACTTCCATCCGCTCCCAAAGCAATCGCATACGGTTCGCATTACCCAAGCGTGGCGTGCGCAGCAACACGAAAAGAGACTATAGATGTGTCAGAATTAGGAAGAACTGCGGAATCTAGGGCTCACAGATTGTCGTTATACTTGTCGAGCCTTGAAGTTGGCCCTTGAACCGTCGTGCCCTTGATGGAAAGAACGATGGTGTTGTTGTCGGAGGAGAGGAATACGTGACCTCTAAACCCTTCCCCTTCCTCCCAACCGAACGGGAAGCTCTATCTGTACGTCAGCGCGTTGCTACGCGTCCTGCCCAAGAGACATACTGTGTTCCAAGCATCGTCGATATCGTACCAATTGGGCAGCCCTCGCAGTGCATAAGCGTTCCCCGCCATACGCGCAAGTTGGGCCAGGGTATGTCTATCCTCCACGTTCGGTCCTTGCACCTCAACTGCATCCCACTCCAAGCTCTCCGTCTCGTTCACCGGCGCTAGGCACTCCGCATTCCGCAGCGATCGCAGCCTTGTCTTCTGCAGAAAATCCAGCGAACGGGGTTTGTGTACGGTGACCGGGACTGTCTGGATGGAACCTATTTGCCCCGTAGAACGCCCACCATCGGGTACCCCAGTGAGATAGGCACCAGAGACACCGTGAAGAGTACCTTGGAGGAGTAATATGAGGTGCGTGGGCAATGACAGGCGCATCGAAGTGACAGTCGATGCCAACCCTGAGCCGGCCAAGTTTGCGCAGCTCTTAGGGGTAGAAATGTGAATTCGGAAGGTAGTTCTCACGACGTCTACTATATATTGACTCAGACAGAAGATAGGGGCTAATCCCAGTGAATCGGTGGGGCAATCGAGTGGTTCAAAGGAAAGGTTCAACTAGTACAGAAAGGAGTTCTTGTGCTTGGATTAATTTGTGACGGTAGATGGATCTGGGACGACGGAGACTATGGATCGAGCAAGTAAAAGCAACACGTTACACGTTCAGATCGGTTCGCATATAGGTCCCAGGCAGAACTCCCACTTACCATACATCTCGTCGTATCCATCTTTCAGGAATTTGGCGGCTGGCTTGAGTCCCCTCTGCTCGAACATCCCACACAGAGCTTCGATCCTCCTCCTGGAATGTTCATACATTTTACCCCACACCTCCTTTTCCCTTGCGGTTCGGGCGACGCAATTTAGGATGGAGATAGCCTCGTGGTCTCCTAATATGGCTCCGACAACGTGAATTGGTTGAGGCCTCTCCCCGGGTGAGGGTGTCCCCACGGTAGAGTAGGGAGGTTTGATGTGGATGAGCCCAACCTTTGGGTCGAGCGTAGAGAGAAAGTCGGGCTTGTCGGCCGATTGGATTTGTCTCTCCATGGTGGTTGTAGGAGATAATAATACAGCAGGTCGTACCTCTTCCCTATTTTTGACTGTGGCTGGTCAAGGCCTTTTCATAATGCGAGAACGGTCTCAGACTGGGCTTCGTTGGAGGATTCTGCCTCTCCAAGCGATTTTCGAGCCATCTTTCCACGCGTGTCCACTTACAGCTGCACTTACAGGCTCAAACTGGCTTCTCTATCTCACTTGGAGGACAAGGGATCTTGCTTTCTGCGTGGTTATGTGCAAAATGTGCGTCGATGGGCGCTTATGGGCGCAACCCACGTTCGGTGTGGCTGTTCAACGAGGTCTCCCACGGGTCCGACCCAGCATCGGGCCTGAGGCGCCTGGAGATTCCTCGCCGCTCCTCCTCATCGTCAGGGACGCCGCCGCTAACGTCCCCCTTCCATCGTCGCCGCCATCGACCACGTCGTGCTGATACCCACATTCATTCGTTATGCGTTAACTATTCCTCAGCGATACCCACAATGTACGGCAACGATCTCGATTCCCCTCCACCCCGCTCAATCCTCCTTCCTCCTGACCGCCAAACTGCGTACCCTTGGTCTCCTGGATCATACGAATACCTACCATCAACAGTGGGAAGCAGTAGTAATCCAAACCACAGCAGAAACGTGTTCAACGGGCTGCAAAGGGAACAGCAACGGGCGGACTACTTCGACCCAACAAGCCTCCTCGTCGAGGAATACCCACCACTTCCAGGGGACCAATTTCCCATCGTACGGACGAGGCCTAAGAGGGAGACGTCCGAGGTCTCTGTAGAGGCCCTCGATCTCGCAGACTATGCTCGTACCCTTCGGTCAAGGCGAGCAGAAGATCCGTACCCCGCCTTTCCTTTCGCAGACGCATCCTTAAACTCGAGCGCGAATCGAGTAAGGCGGGAGATCCCTCGACACGAATACCCACCTTCCGCATACCCTGCACTTGTCACGAGAGGGGGGACCCGATCGTCGACAAACACCTCTACCACTGCGACACACCAAACACCTCGGAGTAACGTCACCGTTCCCCTCACAGCGACCCACGGGAGGCGACCGCGCCGCCCGTACTCTCTTCCCAACTCCCCTCATGGGAGCACACCCCAGCTCGATCGAAGGCCAGTCGATCCAGAGGACGAGATAGATATCTCCCAATTCCCTGCATGGTCACGGAACTGGTACGACAGCAACAACAGCAGTAGCCGAGGCCAAAGGCCGCATCGGGCCGACTCTCTCGAGGCCTATGAACGCGAGGCAGGTCTTGCTCTTCCCGAACCTCTTCTCGCCGAGTCTTCCTCAAAGCGAGGTCCGTCTCGAAACGGCCATAATCCAGTCAAGTCTCCCTTCGATCCTAGCTATGTCCATCCTCAGTCTTATCCTCGCGACTCCTTCGACGACTTCCCAGCCCCATCGTATCATAACCACGACCCCCTACTCGGAGGCTCAAGAGAAGGCGTCGTCCCATGGAGCTACGACCCCCCAGAGTATGGCCAACCACCCTTGGATCCGGGTGTCAAGGAGAAGCGCATGCGAATGTTGGAGAAGGCGTTTGGGAGCGATACCAAGGCTCCACCCAAGTGGAGCTCTGGAAAAGGGAAGGAGAAGGACGATGGGCTTATGAGGGACGACGATGGCGCACTTTTGGTAGGAACCCCGGATGGGAAGGGCGGGTTGGCGACGCAGAGTCCTCGTCTCCGCGCTGCTGTGAGGTTTCTTCAGATCGCGTTGGTGGTGGCCATCGGCGGTCCCGTCATTTGGGCAGGTATTGTAAGTATACTCTTCATCTCTCTTATATTCTATTTTAACACCCTCCATAGAAATTGAAGCCCAACCCGGCGCCTCCCCCGGCCGGCAAACCTCCACTATACATCCTCTATGTTTTAGCCCCCCTCACTCTCCTTCTCCTGTTATACCTCTTCGTCGTCCGCCCTTGTACCATCCGCCGGCGGTACTCCTCGAAGCGGTTCACAGGTAATCCTGCCGCTGCCCAGGGCATGATGGTCCTCCCAGTTCAAGCAGGCGGGAAAGGCAAGGGCGGTAAGAAGGGAAGCTTCCCAGGAGGCAAGAAGAACAAGAAAGGCAAGCACGGACCGGGGATGCCAGGGGACCTACAGGTGAACCTGATCGTCGACCCCAACGCCTTTGGGGGCCCTGACATCTCTTCATCTTCTGAAGATGACGACGACCTCCTTGACGACGGTGGCATGCCTGGGGCGTTCTTCACCAAAGGCGAGGCTGGGGACACGGCCAAGGATAAAGATAAAGCCAAGCGGAAACGGAAGCGGCAGAGGAGAAGATCTTTGGCCACGGCCCTTGCTTTGGAGGAGGATTGGAAGTTTGCGAGAGGGTGGGTGCGGAAACAGGCGTTCATAGACGGTTTGGGGTTTGTTCTGTGGGCAGTTGCGTTTGGGTTCGTGATGGCGGGGAAGAGATGTCCAACTGGGGGAAAGGAACAGGGCTACGGTGGTTGGTGCGTGTCTCCCGATCGACTTGCAGATTTTCGAATGAAAGAATCCTGATTGCGCATTTGTAGGTGTACGGCGTATAACGCCTCGACCGCTGCCGCTTGCCTGCTTTCTGTCGCATTTGCCATCAGCATCTACTTTGGCGTTAAGGATTTGTACTCCAGCAAACTCTCCCCACGGACGCGTATGTAGCTGGACGCTGTACTCGGTTTCGGTGTATTCCTCTCCGTCTTATTCTCTTTCCCACTGTATTACTTGGATTCTTTTCGCTCTCTGGTTCCTCTCCATTTTTACTTGGCCTTTGTTGTACATTCCCTCTGACCCCCGCGTGTTGTACACTTTCTCCCCCTTACTGACCTTGGCTAGTGATGCTCGGTTTAACCCTCCTGTCAACGGACAGAGTTCCAGTTTGCACTTACGTGTGCTGCTATTTATCTTACCTATAGCTATATGATCCTTACGACTTTTGACGACTTTTAAACGACCTACGATACCACAGCAATTGTATACAGTACTCTACACATGGAAGAAAGGCGCCCATGTCCCGAGAGAAAGATTGGAACAACCTGAGAGAATCAAAAGAAACATCGAATCCAGCTTTGCACAAAGGTACTTCGGGGCTCTTTGTTTCTTCGATGGATGCCCATGAGCACCGGAGATGAAACTCTCCGGGCTATGGGTCGAAGGATCAGCCCACCAGGTAAGGAAAGAACGGATGGATACTCTGGTCCTGTAAGAGATCTCACGGCGTTGCCATCCTGCTACCAACACTCCAAGGAGGAGTAGCGAGAGGCGATCCTCGCTTACCAGCGGGCTTTCGAGATGTAACAAGAGACGAGGCTGGCGGAACTGATGTGCGTTCAAAGTCGATCGATGGAATGGCGCGAACGTGCATGATGTGAACCACCGCCTGTACATATGACCTTACCTTTCAAATACCTCTCCAACTTGACGATCTGTCAATGTGAGCATGTATCACAGTAACGTCCGCAGTCATCGTCCGCATGACCTGCACGCTGACGCGTATAGACTATAATCTGATTATCATAGACTCGCGTCTTCCCAAGCAACCTCAAACCCCACACTCACCATGACCATCACCGAACTCGCCATCCTCTCATTCGCCCATCCTTACACCACCCTCACTCCCAACATCAAAGAAACCTTCCTCCAAGCAACCGCCGCACAGACCGCCTGGTCTTCGCATCCCGTGTACCTCTTCGCCGACCGTGATCCTGTTCCAAGCGAGGGGCAAGGGGCGAGCACAGTGTACCTCGTATCCGGGTGGGAGAGCGTGGACGCGCATTACGAGTGGATTAAGAGCGAGGAGAATCAGAAGTGGATGAAGGAGCTTGGAGGGTGGTTGGGCGAGGTGCAGTTGAAACATTTGGACTTTCCGTTTGAGAGGGAGGGGTTGGATGTGGGGTGTGTTGTGTATCGGCATTGGAAGGTGAACGAGGGCGGGGACGAGGGAGAGAAGGGGGAAGGGGCGGGATGGAGTGCTGTTGGGAAGGATCTGGAGGATCTTGAGTCCGGATATCATCAGCTTACCGCGTATCCTGATACGCAATCCCCCTGCGCGTTGGGAACGATGCGGGAGATGGTGGACGGAGAGGGATGCGTCGTCCTCAACCGGATCTGGGCTTCGAACGAAAAGGGTGGCAATAACACTGTATAGCAGATAAGTAACATACACGGCTGTGAGCCGAAACGTTAGCACACATCCTCAGTGATCAAAGGCCACAACGAACTCCTGCACTCACAACACAACACAATCAAATCCCATCCCCCCTCCTCAACCTATTAAACTTCGGAATCATCTCTCTCAAATAATCCGCATGCTTCCTCCTCAAATCCGCCTCCTGGACCTTCCCTCTCCCGCTCCACTTCCTCCGCTCCGAACCGGGGCCATAAACAACGGTGTAGTCGTCGAGGACCTCGTCTTCGATGGGGACGACGAGGCAGCCCACGCCGATGACGCAGTGGTTGGATATCCGCACGGTGTGGTGCACGCGTGAGCGGGCGGAGATGGTGTTGTGGTCGCCTATGCTTGGGCATTCGACGCCTGGAGGGAAGGGAAGATGGGGGTGTGAGGAGGGGTGTTTTGCGGAGATAGGGGGGTTGAGACGTACGGCAGCCGACTTCGAAGAGGTTCTCGTCGCCTATTCTCATGACCTCTTTCCTCCTGAACAGGCCACGATAGTTAAAATGGGAGATCGGGTCCAAGTCAAACCACTAAACTCGCCTATTCACGATGATAGTTGCCTCCTCGATGATGCATCCCGAGCCAATAACGATTGGTCCTGCAATGGCGAAGATCGTTGCTTTGGGGTGCACGATAGTGCCTGGAGTCGCGATGAGAGTGTTTCAGCGTCTTGAGACCCCCTTTCATTGAACGGACACCCGGCGTACTCACCTGCACCAATGGTAATATCGCCCTTCAATTCAACGTCCTGACACACGACGGCTTTCGAGTGTATGGTGAACTTGTCACGGCTATCCAACCATTTCCCAGTCAGTTACGGGACTCATGCTTTCAGAGGAGTGGATCACAACACATTGGTGGCATCTTGACAGTTGGATGGTCGTGGTTCGAGAGAAAGAGACGCTCGCGACCGTTTCCAGCGTCGCGCCCCTATTCGCTGAACACGTAGCACGTGATTTCCGATCAAAAGGCTTGGCGCTTTTGGATTCGGAAGGGGGCGTCGAGGAGAGGGTAGTCGAAATGGCTCAAAGACAATAGTGGTTGTTAAGAACAGGCAGACAAGCCTTTCTTAATGGCAAATAAGAAGGGGAAAGCGTATTTTGGGCCTCTATGGCGTCCCTGCTCCACCAAAGCTTAGGGACGAAAACAACGCTCATGGGGACACCCGAGCCAACACTAGACCTAATGCAAGACAGAAAGGAGGCCTGGCGAACTTCAGGAGACATTGACTGGGAGCTCGCTGCTGCGGTCTTTCTGTCTTGATCATCGTTTGAAGAAACACTGCGGTAGCTGGGAAGCCTTGCCCGTGGAGGCGAATATGCCGACGAATGTCATTCCCATCGGGTTCTGGAGTATTTGGGGCTGAGACTAAGCTTGCCCTGATCGATAACCTACGCCTCGAGGTCAGATAAGGGTAAACCAGGATCGAATCGAAGCGCAATGCCCGGGACATGAAACTGGGGCTTGCTAGAAGATTCTATATGAGTACAGACCCCAAAAACTGCTGGACGATGCCTGCTAGCGTTGACAAAAGAAACCGGGCCCGCAACGTGGGCACAGGGGATGCACAATAGGCGCCCACAGTGTGGATTTTGGGGACCTCCTGCCAACACGAGAGCGACGGGGATTACAGGACAAGCCAACGTGTGGGGCGAAGATCGGTGTTGTTCCTTCCAGACGTTTCGGTGGGTGCCAATAATATCCGATTAGGAGCGTAGAAAATACAATAGAACCAGTGGGTGCGATGCGTGGCGAGGAAATGCGAGATGGAAAGCGAGTGTCGGTCGAAGCGAGATGGTCTACGACGTGGACTTGAACTTGGTGAGGTCGACAAGTTCGCACCAGCGACTTGTTCCGCGAGACGTTTCGTCTCTGGGGAGGACGTCTCCCCTCTCCAGCACAAGGCCAACGAACTTGCGCTCCCCCCGCATCCACTTTTCCTTGTAAAACCGAACAAAGCCTGGTGCCGTTGCAAAGATAGTGTGGTCGCGTCCTATTCCGACCTGGGAAGAAGGGTGTCGTTGTCAATAAAGGTGTTGGCTTGGACCTGAGCGGGTAGTGGCATACGTGTTGACCAGGGTGGAACAAGGTTCCCCGCTGTCGGACAATAATGTTGCCAGGAATTACATACTGGTCTATAGACGCGTCTCTATGAGCTTGTCCCCCGAGTAATGAGAACAATACGCACCTGAGAACTTCTTTACACCCAGGCGCTTACCCGGTGAGCCACCATGATTGTGCACGGTACCTCCCGCGCGTTTTGTTGCGGTTCGGACAGCACCGAAGCCTGTCCATTGTGAGTCAAGGCCTTTCAAAGAGCCTCGCGACGCACCGAAGCTGGAGAATGGCGCCTTGGCAGCTGCGCGTATCCGAGTCACAAAGGACATCTTGTGGGTAGCGCTGGAGTCAAAAATCGCAGCTTGCGGGGGAGACACGGCAACTGCCGGGATCACAAGACTCGCCCAGGCCAATTATAAAGTGAGCTTGATTGCTGTGCCACTGCTCTCTCCATCATACCAGCTTCATCCCATACCCAATCTCAAAATGGTTCTCCTCGTCACTTCCGATAACGAGCAGTTCAATGCCGACAAGGAGGTCGTAGAGCGCTCCGTCCTCATCAAGAACATGCTCGAGGGTCCGTGTTCGCTCCCCGTTTCCATCTTGCCGCCCGCACTGACCAGCGGCGCTTGTTCTTAGATGTCGGTGAATCCGACCAGCCCATCCCTCTTCCCAACGTCTCCTCGAGCGTTCTGAAGAAGGTACGCGTCCTGGCAACCAGGATGTGGCCCTGAATCTCATCAGACGCGCCTTTTTCGCAGGTTCTCGAGTACTGCGAACACCACCGTGGCGAACCTCTGCCATCTGCCGATGCTGATCAGAACCAAGATGAGACTCGCAAGAGGACCACTGATATCAGCGAGTGGGACCAGAAGTTCATCACTGTCGACCAGGAGATGCTCTTTGAGATCATCCTCGCCGCCAACTACCTCGATATCAAGTCGCTCCTGTAAGTGCTGTTGAATGGCACCCTCTCCGGGCGCCTGCTCAGATCTCGCTTTTGTAGCGATGTCGGATGCAAGACCGTTGCCAACATGATCAAGGGCAAGACCCCCGAAGAGATCCGCAAGCTCTTCAACATCGTCAACGACTTCACGCCCGAAGAGGAGGTGCGAGACACACCCTTGTTCCTTTCTTTCATGTCTAATATATCTCTTTCATCTATCAGGCCCAGATCAAGAAGGAGAACGTACGTGCATCAGCCTTTTCTTTGCTACCATCGATGCTGACAACCACGACAGGAATGGGCTGAGGATCGATGAACGGCCGATTGATACCTTCTTTCCATTGCATCTCGCTCTCCCTTTTCTACATCGTCTCGAGCTGTGTGTACATTTAATTCCCATTCACGAAACCAATCCAAGCAAATCATTTTCCCTGCACAACAACACGAGGCAATGCCTACGCGTGTCTGAAATGAGTCTGATAGTTACGTAATCTTCACGTAGTCAAACGCAGCGTTTGGCAGTTGACCCAAAAGGACCATGTTCTGACATTCTCTTGAACCTATAAAATCCCTCGGAACTCGCCAAATTCCATTCAAAACCCCCTCGTTACTCGCCCACACTTATGCCTGTTATCCCGGACTTGCCGGGGAACCCGGTCCCGCGGTATGGCGAACAGGAAGGATGGTTGAAAGCACACGTCGCGAGGATGTGCGGGTTGGACCACGACAGGTGAGTGGAGCTATGGCTCGAGAATTCTCGGTTAAAAAGGCCTCGTGGAAGTTGAAACCCTTCTTCTAGGTTCCCCGGCAGCCAACCCGTCAGTTTTGGAGAAAAAGACCTTACGAAGCTGGAGCAGTATGAGTACGTCCGAGCGTCTATCTACCGAGCATGACATGGGCGTTGACCGAGTCTTGGCAGTTTCTGGGTCTGCGAAAAGTCAGACGGTGTTCGAGTGCTCTTCCTGATAGCTTTTGACCCTGCATCGAACACCCAGGCCGTATTCCTCATCGACCGACACAACACCTATCGAGAGATTGAAGGGTTCTGTTTCCCTCACCATGAAGACCCACGGCGGAACTTGAAGAACTCGTTGATAGACGGAGAGCTGGTTATGGATGTGGACCCAAAGACTCGCCAGGTGCGTCGCCACACCCTTTTTTCTGACAAATATACTGACTGCTCACAGCAAACGCTACGATTCCTCGCTTTCGACTGCCTGGTCATAGACGACCAAAACGTCATGTCCAAAACGCTCGACAAGCGATACGGAGTGTGTAGATTCGCTTTCCCTCCCCCCGCAAAGACGTTCGCTCATGTTCCGTGTTCCGGGCGCTACAGAGACTGAAGGAGTGGTTCTACCGCCCGTTCTCCCGAATGACCAAGGAGTACCCCCAGACGGCCGCCCACCTACCCTTCGATATCAAAGTCAAGGATATCAACTTTTCGTACCACGTCGAGAATGTGTTCACGGTCGACATCCCCCGCCTCATGCACGGGAACGACGGCCTTATCTATACTTGCGTTACCACCCCATACACGCCTGGGACGGATCAGAACATGTATGTGTCGCCCATTCTGCGGGGAGAAGCGTATATACGCTGACCTATCTGCAGTTTGAAGTGGAAACCGCCTTCAGAAAACTCGATTGACTTCAAACTCGTTCTTCGGTTCCCTCCCGCACCTGACAACCCCAACAAACCCGACTTCTGCGCCAAGCCCCTCTTCCTACTTTTTGTGTGGCTAGGTGGGGATGGTAATTCAGCGAGGTATGACCATTTCGACAACATGTATGTGAGTGACGACGAGTGGGAGCAGTGCGTATCGTTTTCCTTCACCTCAACTTGGGAGTTAACCCTTTGACACCGTTCAGGTTGAAGATGTCCGGAGAGCAAATCGACGACCGCATCGTGGAAGTGCATTGGGACCCTGGCTTGCAGCGGTGGAGAATGATGCGGTTCAGGGACGACAAGCCTCAAGGGAACCATAAGAAGGTCGTCGATAACATCATCCAGAGCATAGCAGACGGTGTAGAAAAAGACGCTGTGAGTGTCTCCTCCATTTCTTGCCCAACTTCCATTCTGTCCAATCACCCTCAAGCGAAACGTACTTAACCAATCCCCTTCTCTTCTCCTTGTCCAGCTCCTCGCCCGCTCAAACGCAATCCGCAACGCCTGGAAAACCCGCCAAGGTCTCCCCACCCAACCCGCTCCTCCAGTCCCTCCCCCAAGCAACCGCCCTCCTCCCCCACCACCCGCTCACAGTGGCTACCCTCCCGTACATCAGCAGCCGATGCCTCCCAAAGCTAGGCCTCTACCACCTAGTGCCGAGCTCCGATATGGACCTCTTCCGCCCGGACCGTGGAGTAAGGTCGCTGGGCCTGAGATGGTGTGTGGAATGATGCGGTAGTGTCCTTGCTGGTATGCCGCTCGAGTCCGGGCATGGACGGACGGACAGAGAGATTTAGATCCCCTTTCCCGCGGCCCTGCTAGCTATGTTGGGCCCTCGTACCTCGTCAACTCACTACTCCACTCCCGAGCGGGTGGAGGGGGCGGAGGTGCCGCGAAAGATTGGAGGCGATGTTGGCCTAGTAGGGTGGGTTGGGTTTTTTTTTCCGTGAAGCAGCTGTCGGGAATATGGAAAGCAGTTGGGGCTCCGGGATGGCGAGATTTGGGAGGGGGTTGTCCCGCCGCGCTGGGAGGTGCCGAGCCGCGCCCTGCGGTCCCCAAGTGCGGTCTTGCGTAAACAAAGGCTATCTCCCGGCGTTGCATTTCCCATCGCTTTGGAACGAACCTCTGACGACATATAACCCTGCTCAACACGAACCTGACTGTCGACCACCTCCTACATTACATAGCCTCTCCGACGACGAGTACTACCCCCAGCTGACCGTTCCCTTTCCGACCCCATGTGCCCTGGACTGTGACCGACCGGACAAGACGCTGGCCCGGTTCCCCATGTCGAAGCTATGGTCTCATCGTCCACTCCTATTGTATCATACATGTCGGTAGGCACCCCCAGGTACATACTTACTGTGCATATTCCAGCGGATATCTCATCGTTTGGCGGGAAACGACGAAAACAGACCAGACGGTTGCGGTAGGATATATCTCACCTAATGCACGCGTTGTGTGGAATGCTGAAGCTTGGGAACGCGTCGAAGTAAAAGGAATGGGGCGGCTTATCAGCAGCCTCTAAGGTCGACTGAGTGCAGATGTGAGTGATATCCGCCCGGTCATTTCTCTGTATTCGGGGGAGGCGCTGCCCACCATTTCGGGGGATGCACCCTGTGCTGGGTGGCCGTAGTAATCTCGGTTTCTTGGGCACTCCAACCCCAGATCTTCTTAAGTCTTACCGACAAGATTCAGAGCGGATGGGGCGCACGAATTCCGAGCGTCCATGCAGCGGGAATCTTTCGAACCCCCAGCTTGCTCCACAGCACGGTCATCGTTAGCCAGGATGACCCTCTCCTGGATGCTGATGATGCCATTCGTCGGTTCCATCTCAATTCATGATGATGCGCACGCGCATGATGCAGCGACGCGTAGTACACCTTAATTACCCCCCTATTCAGCCGCGCCATATCGCGTGCGCACTGCACAGGAGCACCGCGCAGCCCGGGCCCAACGCGGTACCGTGATTCGTACGACCGGTGCCGTCGCACGGAAAGAGAGGGCTTGGTGGAGGTCGGCGGTATACACCGTAAGACTGGGCCAAGTACAAAGGTCTAATTAAGATGCTGTATACGCGAGTAGGGCTTATGATACCACCGGAAGGACACCCGCGATTATCGACAAGCGTTTCGCCGCTGTTTTCGTGATGTCAGTCAGGGCAGACAGACTGATAGATTGCGAGTGGCTGAGAGTCTAGACTTTAGCCTTTGGAATTTAGAAAATGAGATAAGTATCATGTCGGTATCATGTCAAGCTGCTAGGGAGATGCCGTCTCGGGTGTCCGTGTCAGTGTTCGAGGGGATTTGGAAAGTCAATTGAGATTTCGAGATCGGTTCGCGAGCGAAAAGATCTCGTAATTAGTCCCATTTTTTTGGACAGTTTGGCAGAAAGACAGAACGAGAAGCACCCACTAACAGCCGTAAGTCTAACGGCCAGGGACGATCGCCTAGCTTAGGGAGGGCTCTCAGCATGACAAGCACTGCGAATGTTCGAGAACCACCGAAGCCCTTGTATTTAGGCGCCCATGACGCCCTCGGCGGCATCACCATCGCCATGCAAACACGGCTCGTCATTGACTTCATTGATCTCCCCAAAGCGCACTAACCAAATCCGGAAAAGCGCCAGTGTTGAGCGCCTTGTAAGCGCGCGTTAAGCGGCGGGCGCTACTGCATGCGAAGCGACGGTGGACAAAGACGCTTCCCAGAGCGACAACAAAGTTGCTAGTGCCTCGATAGCGTAACTGTTTGTGTCCTTGCACACGGGCTCCCGAAGAGTAATATTAAGCATACCCACCTATACCTACAACGTTCATATCGCTCGACTATATGCGTTTTTTTTGTGTTGGAGCGGAGTCGGAGAACAAGGGGGGCCGACGCGACGGTAGGCGAGGTCGCCACGAAGCCCACAATGACCACAACCCTCAAAATCCGGCTTGACAGATAGGCATCGTTACCAGGGGTAAAAGCAAGATGTGGGATGGATGGGCGCTGAAGGAAGGGGCTCAAGATCTCTGGGCAGCATGGAATAATCAGCGGGAACCTATTTCGAGCTCGAGGACACCGGAGAATGGAGAGTGCTACACATGCTAGTGCGAGCATTCGTCGACCCCGAGGTCAGGCGGATGTCGTGTGGCCGAGAACCCGCCGATAGTGGTTCTGACGATCACCAAAGTGTGGAGGTGGAGAGAGAACAAGCACGCTAGGAAGGGAGACACCCTACGCCACACCACCGCACGGAAGACTGTCGCCAACGTATCCAAGCAACTTAGATAACTATCTATCCAGACGCCAGAAGACTGAGGTTAAGCGTTCGTAAAATTCTTCTTGTATTTGTATTCGTAACTTCGTGAGACGTAGAGATCATGGTCAGATAGGACGGGGTAAGATAGGTAGGTAGGTACGTGAAGGGAATCGAGAGCGGATTGCAAAACGGATAACATATGTGGTGAGGAGTGCGAAACGGGATGGGCATGCATAGTCTAGACGTTACAATGGATGAGAGAGAAAAGAGTTCGGAGACGATAGAAGAGAGAGAGAGAGAGAGAGAGAGAGGGAGGGATGGAGAATTGAATATGTTGGCGAAAACCATGAGAAGAGCAAATGAGTAAACCCAAAACTGAGAAGAGGGATTGGATCGAAGGTGAATGTGCGAGAACAACGAAAAATGCAGGAAGACAGCGAAGAATAAATGCGTAGAGTTGCGTGAAACGTTATAAACAACGTGAATGAAGAGCAATGGGAGCTAAACTGAATGAGGCATGAACAAAAATGTTATGGTGTCGTAAAACTGGCGTCGATGTCCACTGGCCACCTGGAACGATGAGAGGCCGACTGATGGAAGAAGCGTTGATGAGTGGGAGCAGAACATGAAAAGACAAGACCTGTCCACTGTCCGACTAGGCCGAAAACGTATCCGAGGACCACGTAGGTGATGTTGCTGTTGGAGAGACGCGCCCGTGCGATCGAACGAATTTCGCAGCTTTTTGAGTCTCGAGAAGAGGTCGTAAAGACGTAACATCGTGCAACGATGAGGTAGGGAAGCGATACGCAAGAAGGAAGGATAGGCTAACAGAGATGCCGGTGAAGATATGCTGGCGGGCAGGATGTGCCCGCAACTGATGTCGTGGTCGAGGCTGAGGTCGACGAGAGGTAAAGCGCGATGCGCGATGCGTGGTCAAGGCGCGTGTGACGCGGCTTGATGAACAAGACTTTTGCTGATGATGAGTCTTGGAGGGTGTGGGGTGTGCGATGGAAGGAAGGGACGAGGTAAATCTCCCTGATGGCCCGAGTGGCCGACTCCAAACCCCACCCGCCGTGAAGCGGGTGGGTATCGCCTGCACGATCATGCGCGCTCAGCAGACGAAACCCGGGGAGAACAACGACGGCGCTGGAAAGTCGTAAAAGTAGTCGTCGTCGTCGAGAAGGAAAGGGGAATCAGAGAAGAGGCAGCCGCGGTCAAACGGCGCTGGTGTAGAACGCGTCTTAAACTTGTCCTCGAAGAAGATAGGTCCCAGGCCGTCTAGGTCGAGACGCAGCCCATCGAACTCGATGGGTGTAGGACCCTCGGGGGTGGACTCCACCGAAGAGTTTGCCGACGTGGTGTCGAGCGATAGGTGCCTCCGGATTGGGGTGTGAGGGGCAATGGAAAGGGCAGCGAATTCAGCGGTCGGGAGCGAACACTGAAATGTAATGGAAAGTGTAATGATCAGTCGAGATGTCGAAACACAGAGCGGATGTAGAGAGTGGCGAAGCAGTTGATTGGCAGGTCAGGTACTATCTGACCGCCGAAGGTCCCAGCGTGGAAAGTGGAAATACCCCACATACCTCTGTCGTGCTCGCTGGCGTAGCCGCTGGCCAAGGCAAGGAAAGAATCGACGATGGGTGGTCAACACCAATCTGAGCATCGTGGAATATAACCCCTGGGATGGCGGCGGTGACGGGCTGGGCGTCGCCGCGGTTGGGTTCCTCCGACTCCTGGTCAGCAGCACTTGGGTCGCACTGGCCATCTGTCACTCTCCACCACTCGATGTCGGCGAGGACCCTCCTGGTCGTTGTGTCCGACCCCGATGATCTTCGGTGACCACGGCCGCCTGCAACCTGGGCGCCATTCAAGGCGCTGGAGTAGGGCGAGGAGCGGACGAGGGGGGACGAGAAGTTACGACGAAGGGAGGGCATGGTGGACGGCGAGGACGATGAGCAGAAGGTGGTCGACGACGTGGACGACGACGAGCAGACTGCAGCGAGTGTGAGAGGGAGTGGGAGGGCACACGAACAGCGGAGACAACACCAATTTGCCTTTATATATTTTTTGATGGCCCGGTTATCCACTTTAATTCTTAATTTCTGCCTGATCGCGCCCGGGGATCTCCAACCCAGCCTTCGTCCTCGCAATCTCCCCGTCGTCGCCGTCAACCAACATCGTCCTCGTCGTCCTCAACGTCCCCGGACGCCTTTATATTCCGTCGTGCTCACTGGCTCGGCCACAGTTGGACGCCTTCCAGGGCTCGGGAGATTGCAGACTTCGCTGGAGACCTTCATCTGAATCGAGCATCAGAGCAACACGGCATATGTTCCACCGCCACCACCATCAGGTTCTCAATTCTCCATCCATATCGCGCAGACATGGCAAGGATATATTGCACAGGTTGCATGCAGATTGGAATAGACACCATCCCGGTCTTGTCGCGCAACTCACACCTCGAATATCGACATTCCGAGCCAGCGTCCAGGGCGACGTTCAGGCATCGCTCGATGGCGCCGTGCTCGCTGTCAGCCGTCGTCGCCCCTTCACACGTCTCGGAACTTTCAACAGCAACAAGCATTCGTTGTAACTGGTAAACGTACCGTAGGACGCCGTGATCACAGTTTCCCTGGCGGAGGATTCTTCGCATCTTCGGCGTCATGTCCTTCGTCATCTGGATCCAGCCCAAGCCCGACCACCTGAAACTGGTCTCCATTCAGCCTTTGGTTCCCATTCTCCGCGTTAGTGTGCAATTCATAGACACATGATGGGGAGGGGCTCCCATGGGTCCGGCTTTCTCGCCACGATCTATGACCGATCCACCCTAGCCTCTCCTGACGACATTCCAATGTGCGGCCTCCCAGCTTCTCCAGACGGCATCGCATTCTCAGCTGTCTATCGCCGAGATTTCTGCCTCATGGCAGTGGAAGGTGCCACGGATCACCCCAGACACGGCGAACCCCGATGATGCATCACCTCGAATTCGCGTCTTTACGTCTTGCTCCTCCTCCTCCTCGTCTTCTTAGACGCGTTTCTCATCAAGAATAACCTTTTACTGGCACATTTGCACGTAAGGACGCGTAAAAACGCGTCGAAGATACCGGATTTGAAGCTCCTTCGCTAGCCTTAATTAGCGCGACGACGGCGTGCGGTTCCCGATACTCCGACGCGTCTGGCTCCAGACCTCGGTTCTTTACCCGCTCTGTGTACCTGGAATGGTGATTTCTAGACCTTTACAATACGTATTTGCCTTGATAGCAGGTACGAGGGTGTTACCTGTAACACGGCCCCATTCGTCGCCATCTCCTAGTCCTCCTGAGTCTCCATTGGAGTAAGAAGGCTACCCGAGTGGCGATTCGGGTGCACTTCTACGTTGCCGGGTAGATGCCAAGTTGCTTTGGACATTTCCTCCAGCGACAGGGGGTGGGCAGCGTGAACACAAGAAGTTAGCTCAATACATCGCCTCATGAATGTCCTACTCTCTGAGGCTACAGTATCACAATCATTCCAATGCTCCCGTCCTTAAGAATGGAGGGGAAGCAATCTATCAAGAGGTACCGACATATGGCAGCGAAGAGTTCGGTCTGACAACAGTCCACAATCGATATCAGTCTGTAGGCAACGACTTCAAAAGTACAACGTACCCACTGAAATGAAGAAGCGCCCAACAACGACGACGCCCCTTGCTATAGCGACCCATGGTGTAATAGCCAGGCAACCGAAGAGCAACATCCCCTGCCTTCCGACCGCGATCCCTCTTCATCTAAACGAAGCCGCTGGTGTGTACGAACGTCAAAAAATCAAATCGCCGTCCCACCGCCTCACATCTACAGGTCCCTGTTCTAGCACCGAATCCCCGGTCCCTCCTCTCCCCTTTCTACGATCCTCTCCATATTATGAACTGCTACTGCGATCTGTTCAGCCCACACTCGAGTAACCCAGACAGGCAAAAGAAGTGAATGGGAGGCGCTCGATCATCACCTGCAGGCACTGCGGCAAATGCAATATCTGCGGCAGGCGAACGGAATATGGAAAGTGACGACTCAGGGATAGTGGGTACCTATGGAGACGACCAAGAACCCATACCTCCTTCATCTTCGGTGGGTCCTAGCCTTCTACATGGCCCTAGCAGAACGGGTGCCCTGCGGTGCCAATCCTGAGAGCAGTGAGCACGACTCTGTGGCGCAAATGATGTATTCTATATTTCGAATAGGGGCTTACTGTTCAGGCGCTCAGCAGACCCACTATCCTCCCAATCGTGGGTGGCTCAGTGTCAGTCCTATGCTATGACCACCGGATAAGTATTCAGGAGAAGCGTAGCCTCGTGCCCCGCTGATCCAGCGAGAAGATTCATAGGATGAAGAACCCAGAAGCCCAACACCCTTCTTGAAACGCGTCGCGCGACGCGTGTTATGAGCCCCTAACCCTAACGCGTCTCCACTCATTAGCAGTGCAAATTCTCGCGTCTACCATCGGTCCCTCGCTATCCCCCGAGGCCAGGTACCCCAAGCATTAATTACAAGAGATTTTGAATGCCCAAATTACGCGTAGGTGACGCAGATGGTGCTCGGGAGGTCTGTGATTTGACCTTATCTTCAAGAACAGCCAGTAAAAGCACCCAGCATCCGCCTCAAAGCCGCACTATTATGGAAGGCATGATCGAGGTGATGCCCATGGTCGCCGGTCTACCCAGTCTACAAGCTATGTCCCCGTATACACCATTTTACCGTCTAGAGCGCTGAGTAGAGGGGCATGAGGCAGTCTAGTAACTGCCTGACTACCTTGTACGCCTGATATCATAGATACGCCGTTGAGTCTAAACCGGGGGTAGAGGTAAAGTTACAAGATCCTTATGTATTCAAGAATAGCTTCATTGAGGTAAGTGGCTATGGGCGTTGTTCGGTACGGTAGCCTGCGTGAATGGTAAGTAGGGAGACTTTGGGTGAAGGGCAGAAATACATGTTCCGGCATCTGTCAGCTCCAAGCGAGACCCGGTTATCCGTTCCACCTACGCCATTAAGCGCAATTGCAGTTCCAATGCAGTTCAGAGGCTGCTGTGCCATTTAATTTGGCTCGATCGTAGGTGGGACTCTACCTGGACCCGTCCGAAGTTACCCATCCGAAGCAGTGGAACCCTTCACCGCAGGGGACCCCATTTCCGAGCCCCCGACTTACGAGGGACGACCAACTGAGGTCACAACGGGGAGACTCCACCAACAGCCGTCTAGATTCCCCACAGGAGTCGATTCCGCCGGGCAGCGCAGGCACGGTAAAAAAATCCCCGAGGGATGACAGGTTCGGGACTCGTTTGACAGTTCTTGTAATCCCTGCGGACGACCATCGCTTCGATCAAGCTGTCTCCTAGTCGCAGGGAAAGTGTCGAAATCGATATTTCTTCTCATTTACATTCAGTTGGGTGGAAGGATTATTTTAGCGCCCAATCAAGCGAGAAGCGCGCCGACTCACCATGCCAAGCGTCCCCCCTCTGCCAGGGGTATCGAAATTTCCATGGGTGAGAACTGCGACCCTCGCACTGGCCACCGAAATGACATAACCGCTTCACCTGGGCCATACTTACCTCCCCACCGCCCCGCCTTCTGTCCAGACACCCAAAATCCCCTCTAACGACACCGATACCCACCGACCATCCTTCCTAGTCTTCTCTTGGTATCCTCAAACCTTCAAGTCGCAGCTTCGCCTTCCCACTGAGGGAAAGAGAAGCTGATAGGTGTCTAATATATCAACCATATCTATTGAGCATGACGGAAAGCTCTATCCACGTAACGTACTGTTTCTTGGTTTCGTCGTGAAGCCTGGTGGTGGGGTAAAGCCTCCATGACAAGGGACCAGCGGCGAGGGCGATCGAGTTTCGCCGCTGGGCTTTGGAGTCTTGATAGAAATATTGAGTGCGTGTGAGGGGTCGGAGAGGACGCCGTAATGTTCTCGCGTGCGCGAACACGAGATACGAAGTTACGGCTTTGGTAGACGGCGCTAATGTAGGTCTATGACAGCGCAATGAGGTGGTGCCTTCGCGCCCATTCCCCCTTGGCTTCTAGTTGGACCGAGTGGGTTCAGAACAAGAAGGGGTCCGAAGTAAGCCCAATCCGAAGTTCCTCGCCGTGCGGTTTGGGAGTAGCGTCTTTGGGAGTGAGATAGATGCGTCTAGCACGCAGTCGTTCTGACGAGACCCACTGCCGACGTTGTTTGAAGTACGCGGAGCAAGCTCAGAGACCGGCATCTGCTAAATGCTTGACACTAGATTCCAGCACCGAGGGGTCAGACAAGGGACACCCGGACGTACGTACGCACCTACACCACGATCCACGTAGCCTCCGATCCTCGTTCGACGACGATCAGCATACCTTCCAGGTTGAGGTTCGAGCAAGGTCCCCGTCGCCAAATTCGACATGTTTCAACCCACCCCCACGGACATCTTTTGGACACCGTGACCGCGCTCATTCTGCACCCCCTATCGCAGTAGGTCCAGCTGGTTCTGCGCCACAGAATCCGAAGGAGTTCCATGGACGGAGAAAGAGAAAAGAACAAGGTTCTTTGCAATCGAGTCGGATAGCAAGGAAACCATCAAAATGCAGATCGTCGTGCTGTGCCAACGACACACCCGATGGTCCTCTACATTGACAACCCTGCCCGCAGCATGCGGCCATAAGGCTGCGGAATGACAACAGTCCACGCAACCTTGTGGATTGACAACGCCCCGAGCTTCGCTGGAAAGTATTGGAATGTGTGAGGATCGTGGGGGATTTACAGACGATAGTCACCGAAATGAATGCTGTGAATGGGCGTACGCTGGTTCTGATGTAGCCAGGACCTTCCGAACTTCATTCTTGAGGGGGGATGAGAGAAATTTGGCTTCGACGATGAGATGGTGGTGGTTGAGAAGAAAGCTGCGGCGCCCGGTACTGTCGTGAGAACAGAGCGATGAAGTTTTCGAACACAAAGTGGATATTGCAAAAACGACTACAAAATGCGTTGTACAAAACACAACAGAGAATAAGGGGAGGAAGAGATCCATCAGACAGACGCCCAGCTCGCTAGGAAGCATCTCGGGGAGCCTTGCGGCCAACCCGTCGACACCTCCCAAACGTCCTCGAGACTCCTCTCGGGGAGGAGCCATGTTCTCAGTCAAACGAGCGGGCGCGAGAGTCATCGAGTGGATCTGAAAATGTGGCATTTGTAAAAATGCGAGACTCGGTCAGTTTCTGTAAACAGATCCTGTTCGAGTATGTTCTAAAGAAACCAGGACGGCTGGCGCTCGAGCTTTATAGAATTTTGCAGTGGTCCGTGCGCCAGCAAATTTACCGGCACGTGAGTGATGCCAAAGCCCGAGCATGTGATCTAAGCGCCCAGTGATGGGCGCCCAAGGCTCGTCTGCGCCTTCCCGGAATGGGTTCCGCGTTACCCGGTTGTTGCATTCCTAGGGAAGTAAGGTACTCCAAACAGCGTCTACGCTGTGTACTAAGCACATACCCTCAAACCGGAGTTTAGACCCGCCCATACACATACCGCCCCGAAGCCTTGACAACACCCGAGGCACAGTTTATACCGAGAGATGTTTAGGGATCATTGTGCTACGGCGCATCACCCACGGAAAGAGTACGCTTGAACTCTTCCATTCTCGCCTCTAATTGGACCAACTTCGGGCGTTCGAAGTAGTGCGGCGGGCACAAGTCAAGCGCCTGCCTGCACACACAGATAGCCTCTTCCAATTCATCCTTCGCCCCGGAATGTTGGTAGCGAGCAAATAACACCATGGATAAAGCTCTCAAAAACGTCCAACGGTTCCGATAACCAGGCATGAGGAAGGACACCGCTTCTTGGATCAGGGAGAGCGCCTCGTCCTGAGTCTCTGGGGAAAACCGAAGTGCGAGGCCTAGGCGATGCAGTGCGTTGAGATAAAGGCGCGATTGTCCCTGTAAAAGGGCGAGTGCGTTCCGAAGCAGGGTAATCGCCTCTTGGAGGCTTTTCTCGGAAGCCAAGTGCTCGAATTTAAGCTTGAGGCACGTGGCGAGGTGTGATAGGGCCGCCGGGCGCGTCGGGTGATCTGCAGGATAGAACGACAATTCCTCTCGCTGCAGTGATACTGCCTCCTCTAGGTCATCAACACAGCGTGTGTGCTCGAAGCGAGTCCTGAGAGAGGATACTAGGCTTTGGAGGAACTCCGGGTATTTGGGATGACCGGAAGGACAGAGCGCAAGCGCCTGTCGGTGCTTGGTTATACCGTCTTCCAAGTCGCCAACAGTCGTGGTGTGCCTAAAGCGGGAGCGAAGGGAGTTGGCGAGAGCATCGAGAGACGATGGGTAATGTGGGTGGTCTGAGGGTAGAGACGAAAGCGCCCGCCGGAGTATGGTTATAGAGGCTTCCAAATCTTCCAAGTCACCTCGCCGCTGGAAGCGAATGGCAAAGCAGGTACCTAGGATGCGAAGGGGCTCGCCTTGACCTTCCCGGGGATTGAAGCCCCCACTTCCAATCGCGACAGCGTGTTGAAAAGCTGTGACTGCCTGGTCGACGGGTTCTGGTATAATAGTTTCCTGGGCCCAGTCATAACATGCCCGCCCCAGGGCGCCCCAGCTGTCCGCATCGTTTGGCTGCAGGCGAACGGCTACTTCCAAGCACGATATTCGGAGCATAGGGTCGAGAAATTTTGCGATATCCCTCATTAGAACTCCAGCTTCATGGTCGCCATAGGTCCTGGGCTGGTCAACCAGACTGCCCTCCGTCATGGCGAGGAAAAGGCATGCCCATTGGTTCAGACCGGTGATTGAGATTCGTTGGAGGAGTAAATGATGTTGGCCTTGCTTCCAAGCGGAGTCGATGCCTGGTGCGACAGTTGGGGTACCTTTCGCTACGTGCAGAAGCCAATATTTGATTGCGTATTTGAGTCGTGGCGAGAGGTATAGGTTGCTGAGATCAGATGCGGGTAAGACGCGAAGCAGCTCTTTCAGGCAGGCTAAGCCGAGCTTGGAGTGTGCAAAGAAAGGTGGGATGGGGAACGCAATCGGTGGGGGCAGAGAGGGGCTTTGAAGGTACTCGACGAAGGACAGATGAAATAGGCTACTCGCAGGATAAACCACAGAATCGGCGTCATTGGGCTGGTAGACTTGAAGGGCCTTGAGGTTGGCTTGAATGCTCTTGATGACGGACAGCCGTAGTCCGGTCAGTGAGGAGAAGTCGTCGAGTGGGATGGGTTCTTGTAGGGCAGTAACTGCACTCAAATAAACTTTGAGCGCATCCACAGAATCGGGGGTAGGAAATATCGATGTCACAGCGTGATGATAGAGCTTCGCCAGTCCGTCATCCTCTCCAAGGGCTTGGCGAGAGGAAAGGATGGCTGTAAGGCGCTCTTGGGGGCTGGATGGCTTAAACTTGTCTGCAAGCAGCGAGCAAGCAATCGCAGCCCAAATAAAGAGCCCGTCAGCCTTCTTTGCCAGCTCGACGACGTCTTTATGGGCTGGCCGCCGTCCGTATTCCCAGGAGATGTTGTTGAATCGTTCGTTGATGTAGCTTTGCATCACTTGCTCGGGGGCAGGTGGCAGCTGGTACGGTCGCAACGAGACTCCATGGAAGGCGGTTATTCGTGGGTCAGAGCGACTGAAAATGACGAATCTGACGAGAGTAGAGGAGCTGTTAAGACACGCTAGGTCCTTGATGAAGGCTTCGTGATACGGCCATTCGTCGACAGCATCCAGGATGATGACAAGGGGTTGGGTAGGTTGGAGGCTCTGGATGGTGTCGCGGATGTACGTCTCTAACTGGGTCAGAACGGGCGCGGAATGACAGACTCTAATTGCATGGGCAACGCTTGCGACCGCATTGTGGTGTAGCCTTCCGAGTTCCGCACCAATGAGTTTGATGATAGATTCAGGCCCGCCAGTTACGCCGTCTCCCAGAGTACTAAAGAAGATCGCCGCACCCAGTCGCCCTTTCGAACGCAATTGACCATTGAGGTGGCGGGCGAGTGTGGTTTTCCCCAGACCTGCGGGCGCATGAATCCACATAACTAATTCTGCTGCAGGTT
The DNA here is from genome assembly GCA_951394405.1 of Coprinellus micaceus. Classification (NCBI taxonomy): domain Eukaryota; kingdom Fungi; phylum Basidiomycota; class Agaricomycetes; order Agaricales; family Psathyrellaceae; genus Coprinellus; species Coprinellus micaceus. Next base: position 996,395 of record OX596338.1, on the reverse strand, counting down.
TGTCAATCCACGTCAGGATCGTTTCCATATCGCGGGTGCGACTGTCTGGGAGATACTCGTCTCGATGACCGCTGATGTCTGGATGCTTCGGGAGGGTGTCCAGGAGTCGAAGGGAGTCTGTCGAAGTCCCACGATGGCTTGTTATCATATACCCTGGTTTCGAGTCAGCTTCGAGTCGCTCAAACCCTGAAGGGATTAACAAAATCACCATAGTTTGCCCCGAAGTTGCCATTTTCAACATGCTGGATGTTGTTGATTGTGTAACCTGCATGAAGAACGAACGTTGTACACCAAGTGATGAGGAAGAATAGGTAACTCACTAGTATGCGGGCTGTGGGCTTCCATCTCTACATCCAGCCTACTAGTGGCATCCTGACTTTGCTTGGCCCTTTTCGAAGGACGGAGTGACACTGGAGAGTTGGGAGGTGAAACCTTGGGTTTGGCATCAGCGCTTGGGGCAGCTTGTGAGGGAGATAAATCTTGTGGTTCGTTTGACAAGCGATGAGAGCGGCGACGCTTTCGAGAGGACGCAGGAGAAGGCTCGTCAGCCATGTACGGTGTCGGAGGTAGGGAAGGGTAGGATGAGGCAGACGATAAGTCTCGCCCTCCTTGACAGATGGGTTGTGATATATGAGGCCGCAGCCCACCCTTTCGCCGACGACGATATCATGCAAATCCACAGCCTTCCACAGCTCCGCTCCCTCCTGGCCTAGACTTGGCTATACACTTAAATGATGTGCCCCATCGAGTTTCGAGCTGTGGTCTGTGGGCGGAGGTGGTCGTGATTTTCCAAGAACGTTGAAGCCTCTGCGAACTCCCGAGTTAGAGCAACGGTCGGCGATGGGAGAGAAGGTTGAAGGGTGACGATTTGCCGAGCCTTCAGATTAGCCCCTATCTCCGCGACTGTTGGCAACCGCGATCAATACGGTGACGTAGGTACCACCTGGTACGATGGGGGCCCGCGATGGAAACAACCCAAGGTGAACCCGGAACTAATAGGTATCCTTATCTTTCTACCCTCTGCATCTACCCCCCTCCGCGTTCGCTATCATGACCGCTACACCCCTAGCGCCCAATACGGTGCAAGAGTTGAAGGATCTACTGGTAGACGATGTGAAGGTCAAGGTTGCGGGTACGTGCTCGGTGACACCATATCTCGCGCGATGGAGTACTCACGAAGCGGGAATTTACAGGAATAGATGGTAAGTCTGGAGTGTAGTAGTCGTTGGGCTCAAGGATCATTGACGACCGAACCAGTCGACGGCGTGCTCCGAGGCAAATTCATGGTGCTCATCTCGCCGACTTGCATAGGAGGTGGTCATTGAAGTCGATCTACTTTCACAGTCCAAGGAGAAGTTCTTGAGCGCAGCCTCGTCCGACGGGTTTGGTTTCTGCAGCGTTATCTTGTGCGTTATCGCCCGCGATAAACCTCATCTCAAACTTTGCTTATCGTGGATCTAGTGGTTGGGACATCCACGACACGGTCTACTCGCGCGAACTCTTGATCTCCAACAAGGCCAATGGTTATAGGGATATCATTGCTTCCATAGACCTCTCGACCTACAGGAGGATACCATGGGAGAACAATGTACGTTCTTCTTGGTCTCTTTCTTTGACCCTGATACGAAGGAACCGTTGGCGGTCGACCCGCGAGGACTGCTAAAGAATGCAAACGATAGCGCGAAGAGCTTGGGGTACGAGGCGTATGCGGGGTGCGAATATGAGGTGCTTGCCCAGTCGTGTATATTGTTAAACGGGACGCTCACGCTTCTTCACAGTACTTTAACTTCAAAGGTGCGTTGCTCACGAGAGGCCAAACCATCTCACCCACTAATCGACCTCACAGAAACTGCGGGAACCGTCTCGGAGAAGAACTTCCAAAGTCTACAGCCCCTTACCCCTGGAAGTGAGCACTTCCCAGCACTCGACATGCACACTAACCGCGATTCACCCTCCAGTGCATGGGTATTCTCTCCTGCGAACCCAACTGAACAATGACTACTTCCTCGACCTCTTCGATAAGGCCCTCGAATTCCAAGTGCCGATAGAAGGCCACCGTGAGTCGTCGTTGCACCCTGCTTAGCCCCGATAGTTGGTTCACCGAGGAAATCAGACACGGAAACGGGCCCAGGTGTTCTCGAGACGGCACTAGCGTATACGTCGGCTCTTAGGATGGCTGATAACGCTATCTTGTTCAAGTATATGGCCAAGAGCGTTGGCATGAAGCATGGTGTCATACCTAGCTTTATGGCCAAGCCATGGGGTAATGTGAGTTGCTTTTACTCATCTCCGAGCGTCGGCCTGACGTGAACTTGACGTAGCTTCCTGGGTGTAGTGGGTGAGGGTTAGCGCAAGTCTAAGGGAGACTAAGAACTGACATTAGGGCGGAACCACAGTCATTGCCATATCTCGCTGAGAAATGACGATGGGAAGAACATCTTCGCAGTGTCAGAAGAGGAGGTGGCAAATGGAGGAAGGAAAGGCGCAGCGTATGACGATACGAAGTTTATCAGCCAAGAAGCCGAATGGTTCCTGGCCGGAATCCTCGATGGAATTGCCGACGGTACGCATCTTTCCCCAGATCTTTCGTTCGTGCAACCTGATCTTACGCAAAACGACGCCTTGTGCAGTCGTCCCAATGCTCGTACCTACAATCAACGGCTACAAGCGTCTCGTTGGAGGTGAAGCTTTCTGGGCGCCTAATGCCGTTACTTATGGCTACGATTCACGCGCCGCGTCCATCCGTATCATCTCCCCTCCTTCCTGTCCGCCTTCCGCCACACGCTTCGAGGTGCGGATACCCGGTGCAGATATGAATCCTTATTTCGCCCTAAGTGCCATTATCCTCCTCGGAATCCGGGGTATCGAGAAGAAGTTAAGCCTCCCTGGGCCCCCAGTTGGCAGCCTCTCGCTGGAGGACCGCAAAAGTGGGAAGGTGAAGATGCTTCCGGTGTCCTTGGAGGCGGCTACTATTCGGATGATGGCACCGGGGAGTGTGGCCAGGGAGGTGTTGGGTGATGCGTTTGTTGAACACTTTGGAGGGACGAGAGAGCATGAAGTCAGGCTCTGGAATGAAGCAGTGACGAACTGGGAAGGTGAGTTGTATTCGGGTCTTTGGCGCTGCGGCCTGTCGATCGTGGCGCTAATGATTTACGGTGCAGTGGAACGGTATCTAGAGCTTGCTTAAAAGCCAGGTCTAGCATAGGGTGGTCCGTTATACGTGCTCTTTATCAATAATTTATACCATTGCTTATATACACGACTAAGAACACCCACTGCTTCTACACCCGCTGTCTGGTGTGCTTTGCAGCGCGTCATGACAGTTGGCCTGGGCAGCGCGGCGGCCGTTTGAAAGGTTGCTTGCGCTATTCGTACTTTGGTCCAACTCTGACCGATGTCCCTCCGCGGTTCAGTGAATCTATCCTCGCCTGAATTTCAGGGCTGTGCTCAACGGCAATGGAATCAGAGCCAGCTTTTGCGTGGTACGTGAGCTTAAAGTCCCTGATACTACCAGGACTGCCGTCACGAAGACCCGTGAGCTGTCCACCCTTTTCTGTTCTCGCCCTCTCCTGCTCCTCTGCAAATTCGAGGAGCGCATCCAGTTCGAGGAAGTCTCCGTCGAATCTTAGTAGACTGACGCTCTCCAGACATGGGAAAATGTGCACGTATCTGAGGAGCACGCGGGTTGAGAAGAGGATATGCCAATGGTGGACCCTCGTGCGCTTGCCGTCCCATGTAACTCGGTCGAGGGTAAGGTGCGCGAGGTGAGGGAGGGGATTGGAGAGGGAAAACATCGCTCTGAAGGCAGCTGAATCGAATATGACGTCGTGGATGTAGAGGGAGGTCAGGCCATCGTGTCGTTGAACAAAAGCCTTCCATATTTCCTTGATTTCCGAATCGTCGAGGTATAGCTGCTCGGAAGTGTAGTAGGTTTTGATGTGGAAGTCGAGGTGGAGGTTTTGGAGGACGGGAGCTCGTATGAGGTCGAGTGGCCCAAGGGAGGTGAGACCTTCGAAGTGTAGAATCTTTAGTCTGGGGAATTGAAACACCGGCCATTCCTCGAAGGGGAGTAGAGGTATGCTTTCGAAGCCGAGGTGCAGTTTCTCAAGGTTAACGCAACGCTCTAGTATCGCGACAATGGGGTCGGGGGGCCAGTCGAAGTGGATCCGGAAGTCGGTGAGGTTCTGGAGGAATTCCGGCCGGAAACTCAACCTCGTCCTCGCGCAGCTTCCCGTGGTAGAGAATGCATTTTCCATCGGAGGTAGATAAAGCTGGAATGACTCGGCATGGGGAAGCTGGGCAAACGGAGGGTCGTTCCATTGCCCCCCACCGTTGAACCTGAGGCCGAGGGACCGGAGCGAATTCCACGTGCGATTGGCAGGTGGTGTTCTCCCGAGGTACTGAAGGATATTGATCCACTCGAACGTCCTGCGCATAGATAAGTAGAAGCGGTCGAGCGTAGGTCCGCAGGTCAGCAGCTTGCCCACATTTTCGGCGTACGTTGGGCTAAGTGTTCCCGAACTAGAGATGTGGAGGGCCTTGGGAAGGTTGCCAGAGCGCCCAAGCCATGACACGACCTTGTCGTATGGCGAGTGTCCCAGGTCCAACTCTAGGTGGGCCCAAAGGACGTGTTTCGACAGTGCGGCAGCTCTCCAACCCTTGCAAACCAGGCATGCTTCAATGAGCGCGGCCCTCCCTGCGCGGCCCGACGTTTCTGGGAGCGAGATTGTGAGAATTTCAGCAACTAGTTCGAGTGGGACCCTTCGAATGGGAGAAAGCACAGCCATGAGGTCGTTCAATTGCTCTTCCAGCGCCCTGAAATGTGGCTGGATATCCAGGTCTGGTTGTTGGGGATTCTGCACCACCAATCCGTTGATCTTGGTGGACAGTTCGTTGCAGATGTGATGAAGCTCTGTCGCCTCGAGCAAGTCTGGCGCATCGTTGGAGGAGAGTAAGTGGAAAAGGCGATCCTTGTCCATACAGAAAGTGAGAGTGGGAGGAAGAGGGCGCACTGGCACTTCCCGGCAATTCAACCGGTAATCATTTCCCGACGACTACTTTCCCACACCCTATATACATGACGCAGGTTCAAACGTTCACTGAATCCCATTCCTTCGTCTTGACCTCCATCCCCGCATTCGCTCCTCTTATTCAACCGCCCTTTACTCAAATGACTGCGCGAGAGGCCACGTTCTCCCGACTCCTCAACTCCAACGAAGCCCCTACATCCATCGAGAGGTCTGCAATCCAGCAACAACTCGACGTTCTCGGAGGCCAGCGGGCTGCATTGCTGCATCAGTTACGAGAACTGGAAGAGCAAGAGCGGCGCTATCGGGCAGTCGTATCTCCTCTGAGGATACTACCGCTCGAAGTTCTTGGAGAGATATTCGCACTCTCCGTTTCCTGTGAAGATGGCCGGATCGATGACCACAGCGTGGTGAACATCTGTCTGGTATGCAAGGCTTGGCGAGAGGCCGCTCTTCTATGTCACAGCCTGTGGTGCACCCTCAGGTTCTGGGATAAAGGCGGCGAACCATCCCTGCAAAATCTGTCTCGTTGGGTCGGTCGGTCTGGGTCGCTCCCCAAGTCCCTTCATTTCAGCGCCTGGCACCACCACCGTGACGAACCCGACCCGTCCGAAAGCTGTCGAAAATGCGCCCAAAATCTGGCCAAAATACTCACTTGCGGCCCAGCCATTCACACCCTTACGTTCAATATGACTTTGGCGGAATGTTGCGAGCGTCTTTTCGAAGAACTCCATGCCCAGCGGCTCACATCCCGCGGACCCATACATCGGCCATGGGATGGCCTCGACTCATTGACCATCTCGATCAGCGAGGGTTGGGGGGAATACCTGCCTCATTTTCCAGATCTTCCTCCTGTCACGTCATTTGAGCTTTGGCTCCCGGAAATGTTCGACACGTTTGGGAGCAGAGTCGAGTGCGAGCGATCTCCGCTTGGCCTATCGCCCCAGTTCATCAACCGCCTCACTCGTCTCTTCATCTGCATCGACTGGACAGCCAATCATCTCCTTTCTATCCTGGGTCAATGCAGGTCCTTGGAGGAGTTGACGATACACTTCCAGGCACATCCTCTGGAGGACCCGCCCTGGAATCCCATCTCACAAGACATTATCCACGATGGGGTCCTCCTACCGAGGGTCCACAAGCTCCGCCTCGAATATGCGGATGTCTATTCGTTGTCGATCCTTCCGCTGCTCCGTGTTCCAAATTTACACCGACTCGATATCGATTTCAGCCGGTTTGATTACGCCATTCCCTTCGATTTCCTGGAGCAGCGGCACATCGATGATTACTGGCTCCCCTTCGCTCACAGACACACGAAAGTAAAAGTCATTCGCATCTCGGATTCAGGGGACAGCTTCCCTATCAACGGGTCCCTCCGATCGATGTTTGCTCCCTTCCCCGCTCTCACGAGCCTCACTTTTGACCGCGTGACTTTCGACGCGAAATCCCTGTTCGCAGACGAAACTTCAACAAATGGTGGACTGCTTCTTACGAAGCTAGAGACACTGGAACTACTTCAAGTGGAGCCTGATTTCGATATCGACCAAGTTTTTAGCTTCCTCGGAGCCCCAGTTCGCCCATCGTCCAGTGCACCCCAACCAGTCGCAACTCAGCCAATGCACGCCTGTATCAAGAACCTGAAGCTCACATTTCTCCAGCCTACCGCCAACGTAAAAACTGAGAGTAACTACCAGTACAGCTGGAAAGTGACATCCCCTCTGGTGGAGAAAGGTGTGAACGTGGAGGTGGGGCTAAAATATCATTTACACCTTGACCGGGACCCCTCTTAGATCTCATTCCACTGTATCCCAGAAAATGACATAGTACATACTCGATCTTTGCAATACCTAGGATACGGCGGTCCGTGACCGGGGAGTTTTAGAGGCCATCAATAGCCACCCCAAGACTGAGGTCCACTGGCATGCAGTGGCGCTGGGTATGCACCCACCTCTCCCATACTCGTACGACCATCTTTGAATTAGCCGCCTACGCCTACAATCCATCGCCCCAAACCCACGACCAGTATCATGGACCCACCTAATCGCATGAGTAACTTCCCACAGTTGGCGGATACCTCGCGCATCGAACTCGAGGGGCAAGTGGCCATGCCCCGAGAAGTGGAAGCAGGTGGATGTCAACGTCGAGAAGGCCCTCCTACCTTGTCCCAGATGCCTCTCGAGATCCTGGGGAACATCTTCGCACTCTCTCAAACCGGGGAGTACGGCGAGGAGGCGAGGAGGAACCTACTAGACCTATGTTCAGTATCCAAAACCTGGAGAGACACTGCCCGGTTGACGCACGAACTGTGGGGTGGTGTCGAGATCGACTATCCAATAAATGGCCTCTCCCTCGACAAGGTGGCGGATTGGCTCAACCGATCCGGCGTTCTTGGGAGGACCTTAGTTGTTGAGCCGCTGCTCAATTGGCACCACCATGACCATGAAGGCGAAGAGGAGCAATGTTGGAAGGGGGCGGAAGTATTGGCTAAACTCCTGACCGAAGGACCGTCCTTCGAAACTCTTGTCTTGGATTTTGAGGACACGAGCTGCTTCATAAACCTGACCGCAGCGCTCGCCTCCCAAGCGCCTTCAACCAGACCTCGCCCATGGGATGGCGTTCGCCATCTGTCCCTTTCGCTTGGACGTCGCGATTATAGTTGGAGACCAGAGCAACCGCCGAATTTCAGCCATCTCCCGCCCGTCTCGTCCTTCTCCCTCTGGCTTCCCTTCAGCTCGGGCCTCGAGCCCGCTGTGCCCAACACTCCTATCGGAATTCCTCCCAACTTCATCAACAACCTCACATCCCTAGTCATCGGTTGCGATTGGGAGGTCACCCACCACCTCACCATCTTGCACCATGCAACCAATCTCGAACGGTTAACAATATCCCACATGGGTTCTTCAATTGGGTTCTTGGACGAGGCCACCTACGCCGAGCTTCGGGCGAAGCCGGTCACCCTCCCAAAAACTCGAATTCTGCGCCTCCTCTCGGCCGAGCTTAACAGCGTCCAAATCCTCCCGCTTCTCCGGATCCCTAAACTCAAGCAGTTCGTGCTTCGTCTCGACTTGAAGATCCAAGAAGATGATTACGACGAAGAACATTTCACGACTTTCCAAGTCAAGCAGTGGCTGAAGCCCTTCCTCAACCAGCATCCTAGCATAGAGAGCTTGGAGATATCGAACATTATCCGGATGGACGACGACGCACTCTCCGAAATCCTCTCCGTACCCCTCCCACTATTGACCAACCTAACATTCTACAACGTCAAGTTTGATCCCATCGCCATGAACCTCCCGAAGGAACGATCCTGCTTCAGTGCCCTTTACCCTCAGCTTAAAACCCTTCAGCTTCTCAAGCGAGGGGGCTCTGTCATTGTTATACATAAAACCGTGGCAGCTGAGGACCCCCCTATATGCAGAGCTAACTCCGATCTTAAAACGCCCAATTCGTCAAAATTCGTCAACACCGCTTTTGGAAAATTCGTCGCATAAATATCGGGACCTCTGCGTTCCACGCACTTTTCGTCGCATCGTCGATTGGACCTCTATGGGAACTGTTTTCGTCGCATGAAGGGGAATAGCGGCAGAATAAAGCCTCTAAGAAGTCAAATAGCATGACTGGAGCTTCCTACAAGTGAATACACAAAGACAAAGCGAAGAACGAGATTCGTAGATAGAAGAGGAAAGGAAAAACTAGTCGTTGCGCTCAGACTCAGACCCATCGGCCTCCTCCTCAACGATCGGGACTGCTGGGGTGAGGGGCTCGCCTGCTATAAGAGCCCGCAGGTTCCTGACACATATGGACAGGATTACTCCTCGGCCACTAAGCGAGGCAAAGAGGGCAGTTGAGCTCGGGCAGAGGGTGACGAGGTTGAAGTCGGAGCCATCCACCGAGATTGACTGGCCGTGGCGGATAGGAAAAGAACCGAAGGAGAAAAGGAGATGGGTTCGGGGGACTTGAACGAACGTTGAGGTTGAGAGTTTCTGGCACGAGAGGGAGCTGAAAACTGAGTCTCCAGCGAAAGGAGCAAACTTGCGAACGTAGGCGTAAGAGGCCACCCCGAGACTCTCGATGCGATTCACCCATTCGTATACTCACTGAATCACGTTTCATCCTCTTGGAGAAACCCGCCACAGGGCCAGGCATTATTGAAGCCCAAAGCAGCCCATCTCGCTGCCACGGTTGAGATCTAAGCTTGCAGCCGCCCTGCAAAATTGGTCGACCCGCGCTCCTGTTTTCGGCGCATAAAGATCAGAGGTCGCTAGCGACGGACCCAAAAACGTCACATATATATCGGAGGGGGGTCGCACATTCGGCAAAATTCGTCACATAAGTCTCGGGGCTGAGCCGTTTTTTCGGCCCATTTTCGTCGCATGAAGATCGGGGTTAGGTAGGCATATAGGGGGGTCCTGGCAGCTGCCTGCGCGGGGTTATATAAAAAACGCGTTTTTGCCTGGTGTCCCACATTCAAGTTCCGACGCCTCAGGGCAAGATCATAGCACGTGAGGTATGTTCGTTTAGCGCTTGCATCCTAAATAGGGAAGTTCAACTACATCACGTGATGTTTGTTTATCTTCATTCGCGACGGCCCCCGATGTGAGACCGTCGGTCACATATGTGGGGCCCCCGGGTTCCTTGCCGCCGCTCATCACGCGCTCGGCCCAAGGGCCTCGATGTGACAGGCGGAGGGTAGACTTACACACGCCGGTGGAGGCACATATATAGAATGAATTTTATTTGAGGCCACTTGAGGGTATTTTCAAGACCCCACAAATTGTAATTTGGTTTGTTTGATTTGCTCGACATACGGTAGGAATAGTACATGCGATCGCGTTGTAAACATGTGCCCCTACTATATTGGGAAAGAAGGATCACCAGCCAATGAACGCGTGGCAGGGCATGGTCTCGTGCTTCTGCAGGGGTTATACATAAAACGAGGGAGTTGCCTGGTCCCCAGGGCCGGCAGGCAAAAACGCGTTTTTTGTATAATCCCCCGCAGGCAGCTCCCACAGTTTTATGTATAACACTGTCGGCTACTGGTGCTCAAGCTGCACCCCAGTGCTCGTCTCGCTGGCATCTTCCAGTTCGCCGGGGCAGGCGCCGCACATCTCCAGGAGCAGGGCCCATTGACGCTTGGAGAGGATAATCCTACTTCCAGTTTGGAGAGGCTTGAAATAACCTTCATCCAGTCGCTGCCGGTGATGGTCGATGGAAGTCGGGATTTGCAGGACTACACGGGTCAAATCGAACGCCTAAAGCCTATGGGTGTGGGCGTTTTCGTAGGGTCTAGGTAGTTTTGGGTTCCTTCGACAGGCGTACTCCACGCACAGAGAGCAGTTGTCATTCCCAGGCAACTTTGCGCCTAGCATCCTCAACACACATCCTTTCAATCGAATTCGAAGATAATACATAAGTGACTCCGTTCCGCTACAGGTTTGCTACCTGCATTACGAATAGTGCTACGCCTTTCGCCGCCAAGGTGCGGGGGAAAGCGTCCTCCAAGAACCCATAAGTGAGGTCCTCAAACATCTCTTTATGACCCCTCCCTGTCCCTTCTGAAGGACCATCGTCCACTCGACCATCCGAGCTATCTTCGACGAATCGCGGGGGTGCTCCTGGACAAGGGTGTCCAGGGCAGTTCTCCACCAAGAACCTGACAGTACGGAGGCTCGGCAAAGACACACCTTCCGGCCAGGCGGATAGCGTCTCGTCAAGTTGCTTGAACGGTGTTTCGCGAAGCGTATGAACTGCGCACAATCTTGGCCCCTTTTGTGCGCAACATGCGATTGAGAGGTCGGAGAGTTGCGGTGCGGCGAGCGAGGAAGTCAGTATCTTGAGTTCGAAGTTTAAGGCTGCAGAGGCAGGGGAGAGCACCCAAGGAGAAGCAAATTAACGGCGTGTTCACAGTAAAGCAGGGAAGGTTCGCTTACTGTGCGAATTGTGTCTGCGAGACTGAGGGTCCTCAAGTGTGCATTTCAAGTGTAAACGTCGAAGGTTAAGGAATGAGGTATTGAGCGAGGTGATGGCTAAGAAAAGTGAAGGGTATTAATTCGAGGGGCAGACAACGAGTAATGCGGAAAGAGGAACTCACACTGGATGATATTTAAATCTGAGAAGTTGAGGTGGATGTCCAACCGTTCAACATTCTCCGCAACGGTGGAAAAGATGTCTGACGGGAAGATGTCACAACATCCATTCGCGACAAACTCCAAGGACTTGACTTCAATTCTTTGCTGCTGGATCTGGTCCAGCAACCACCCTCTTACCTCGCCCTTGATGATCCCAAGCCTCTGCGACCATCGCAAGGACGTAATCCTCGGGCTAAGTTGCAGGCTGGTGGCAGGAGGATCCCACTCCCCTTTGACAAAGCCACTGTCGCCCAGCGCCAAATGTTCCAGAGTGGGGAACCCGGATACGAACTCCACGAAAGCCAACGGAGTGGGGAACACGAGCGACGTGATGTCCAAGCGGCGTATCTTCTCGGAGAATAGGCTGGATATCGACGAGAGTACGTAGTGCGGCACGGACACCGATGAGGCTTTGATCCGGATCGCGTGCAGGTTGGGTAGATCGAGGGTGGTGAGGCCAGATAACTGGTACGGAGAGAATGTGGGATCAAGTGTTAGGCACTGGATGTATTGGCTGAGCGTGCAAGGGGCTTTGGGGTGACTCTTCTCAAAGAGGTCCATAAACTTGTGGAATCGAGCCTGTCGGGTTGTCGTCTTGAAACTAGTCATGTCGACATCTTCGAATAGCCATTGGCGGGACATGGAGAGCCACCCTCGGTCTACGAGACTACACCGAGCGAGTGTAGGCACATCGCTTTGGAGATGGGAGAGTATGATCTCGATGATCTCAGTCGGTGCCTCATACACTAACGACGACATGGAAAGGCGACAGAAGGGGCTGAGGTAGTGCTGTTGGACGAGATGGTAGCAGGACGAAAGACAGAGGGGCTGTCCCTCTGTCCCACACCTACACCGACCACTCAACCAAGTATGTGATTCTCATCAATGTGACAGTGTAAAGGGGCGGTGCATAGTAACCCAAACTGGTCTATGAAATAACGTTCGTGACATTTCAAAAGCGCTGTAAGAATGACTCTGAACGGATACAACACTCGTGTGTGACACACGAGTGGCATGCCTCTTCGTTGTCAACCACCAACCCCATCTCCAACTAGTCACCCTTTCATGGTTGCGATATCGGCCATCGATAAACTACCTGACGATGTCCTTCTCGACGTGTTCTCCCAAAATCCGTACCAACATTGGTGGGCATTTCGCCACGCCCTGAGCGTGACGCATGTCTGTGCTCGATGGCGAACCATCGCTCTCGAGAGTTGCCCAAATCTATGGAGACGATTCGCTCTTTTACAACCCCCTCGAATGTCAAGGAATCGGGACAACAGCGGTCAGGGTGAGGATTTTGGAGGTCAAACGACGTTCGACATCAACAAGGAGATGCTACGGCGTTGTCAAGCGGTCCCATTGGTCAGCGCTGGGTGGGATACGCACTGCTATACAGCCATAGCGGCTCCAGCCATCCCCATTCTTTCTCTTGCAGCATACATCACGCATGGAATCGTGCAATCTCACCCTGCTCCCCGATCCAACAGCCCTTCCGGATTCTCCAAGCCCTGGGGTCCTCAATGCCCCCGAGAGTGCCGCTGCACCCCAATTCCGGAGTCCGAGCATTTCGTTCGACTCTTTCAGAGAGTGTGTACTCCCGAGCTCTATTTTTCGAGGGGACCTGTCGTCGTTGTCAAGTCTTTCACTCAGAAGACCTGGTTCAAGATCAATGAACTCAACATCAGCGTCAACCTCCAGATCTTACACGTCGACATTAGTTTTGCGCGGAATGCCGACCCGTCGCTTCCGACGGACCTCTCGAAGTGGCTCGTCACCCTCCAAAATCTCCCAAACCTGGCCACCCTTGGGCTCAAGATCGCCCAAGCCCACTATGGAGCCGTCAAACAAGTTATCGATAATTCGTCACTGAGGCAGGTCACCTTGCAGCACCTCACCTCAGTCGTCATGACCCTTACCGCCCAGGACCTAAACCTCTTCCTCGAATTCGTCCACCTTCCAGCCTGTCGCGTTGTCCGGTTTACCCTCCATGTTGCGCCCTGGGATGATGATATCCACACAGACACTGAGAGGCTGGTATGGCGCTACGGCAGGCCGCTGCCACCCGGGCAGGCAGAACCAGAGCTCACGCTAGATGCTCATCATGAATCCGATGAGTTCGCCTGCGGCTTTGTCCACAACCCTCCACCGCCCCGCCCCAACCACTCGAACGGGGAACCTCTGAGCATGTGGTTCCAAGACTTGAGCATACACCTGATTCGACATTCTGTGGTGCAACCTGACGAGGGCCTAGCAGAGACATATCGATCGTTCCTTTCAGCATGGCACTCCGTTGTCGAAGGGCTTACTACACTCTCTGTTCCTTCCCCTCGCGAAAGGTGCGGCCCAATGCCTCAGGACTTCTACGGTCCCATCAGCGGGATTGTGGAGATGGGGTGCTCAAAAAACGGAGCCTTGAAGAGGGTCAAATGCGCGGAGGTGTACATCGGAGCCCTGTTTGGCGAAGTTGGGGAAGCATCGGAAGGTGGGCCATTGAGGAACTCGGTATACCCGTCACTAGAGATCCTACGCGTCCCACCCAATCCGGCTCCAAAGCGGGTCACGAATCTACCCTACGACCAGCATTAACCGTATGTACGGCAGAAATCAGTTTAATAGTGAATACAAGCGTCCTATGTAGCCGCAAAACCCTCCTTGCAAAAAGTCCCGAACACGCGCCGTTGGAAGCGCCTGGGCGCTTAAATTCACCCTCGGCCGCGTGAGCCGACATGCGGGTTGCATGTGGGAGGCTTCGGTCGGGACTTGAACGAAAAGCGTTTCAATATGAAAGAAGGGGGAAATTTCGGGCAAATAGCGGCTCTCTGGCTTTAGGGAGCATCGCATTATCAGTCATGGGGCGAGATTATCGTACACTTTGCCGTTTGTTCACGACCCCCTTGCTGAAAACGTCAGGTTCCCCGTACGCCCGGGTGACTATTGGCACGAGGTTCCATCAGGAGTCTGCTATGGTACAGGGGAGGTCGCGAAGGGGTGGACATGCTACAAGCATAGGTTACACCATTCGCCGAATTGTAGTTCATTCACCTTTAACGATGTGAAACTGTACGCCTTGCCGCGCTGTGGCTAGCGGAAAAGCCGAGCGTGAAAAGGTGACTGCATCGCCTTCGAATCGACCGCTGGCACTTGGTTTCGGTGCCCGAGAGTAGTATGGTCGACTGCCGTAACTAGCTGTTTCAGGACCTCCTGGAAAGAGGAAGAATTCCTGAAAGGGGGCGGGCGGGAAAACGCTTCCACAGATTAGGGTCACATTTCGGAGGGTGGGTAACCGAGAAGGCGACGACAACTCAAAGTCGAGCCCTGAGAAGTCGATGGATTGCAGGGTGCCCATCGAACAAAATACCTTCCCATCGTACTCTATGTCGGCGTAGAGTCTTAGGGTCAGGTCCTGAAGCAGAGGAGCGCTGATGCGCCGCAACGCTACGGAGAGGCCTACGACGGATTGCAGCTCGAAAGGCGGTCGGGGCGTTGCTCCTGTCCCCAGCCGTTTGGGGTACATGATATCCAGGGCTTTGTACTGGGAGGTCATCACCTCTGGTATCGGAAATCCGAGGTCAAGTGAGGTAAGATAGGAGAAGACACACGACGGATCAAATTGACCTAGCACGAAGGGAAGGTGAAACTGGTCAACAAGCAGGAGGTTTGGGTCATATCGCGTAACTCACCGAGTGCAAGGCTCCCTGTTTCGAAGTCGAGAGTCATCCGCTCGAGAGTGGAGGAGACATGTTGCAGAAAGCTTTGGGTGTAGACAGGCGGAGGTGAGACCGCAATCACCGTGTAGTCCAAAGACCTCAGCGAGGCTCTCGCTTCCAGCTGCCCAGCCAGCCAGGAGAGGAAAAATCTACTCATATGCTCCATAGGTTTGAGTGTGATCCTCAGGTGGTCAATGGCGGGAAGCGACCCTGCAACGGAGGGAACGGGGGCGTTCCAATCTCCAGGCGCTGTGATCCATTTCATGTTGCCCAGCGCCAAACTCTGAAGGCTGCGAAAGGAGGATAGGAACTCGAGCAGGGTGGAGCGTTTTCTGAAGGCGGCTCCGACCAGGTCCAAATGTTTGAGCCCTGAAAATTGCCTTGATATTGCACCATAATAGTCGGTACCCTCCACACCGCCACGGAGGTCGCCCGCAATGCCTATCGCGGTAAGGCGGCCCAATCTTTCGACCTGGGTCTCAAGGATGTCTCGTGATGTCGCTGCCCCGTCCATCTTGATATATTGAATATCGGCGAGGAAATTCGGGTACGAAGGGGCTCTCGTCAATTGGGAGAAGTTCCTAAATCGTTCCCCGGGTTCCTCGCCTCGCCTAGAGGAGAGATCTATGCTCGCAAAGAGCATTGCAGAGCAGATATTGCGCCAATCCTTGCAGACCATGGAGGATCGGAAGAGAGCAGGGCGAGCATAGGAAAGATGCTGGAGAATGAGGTCGTGCAGTTCCAAAGGTAGGCGTAGGTGAGGGACTTGGTCATTGTGAGACATCGGCACCGTCGTGTGTGTGTGTGTGTAATGTTCCAAGGATGGTTTGGTCGTGGTCGTTGTGGTTGATGGCGAGCTCGCCGCGCATGGCGTTGTCGCGGCTGATGCCAGCCCGTGGGAAAATGGTGATCCGCCTCGAAAAAAGCTAGATGGTCGCACATATCAATACTTGGTTGTAATCCACTTCTACTTCTACCCCAAAATGGCTTCAGAGGCCTCAACAAGCAAGACGTCGTCGAGCCAGGCAAATGGTGCAGCGGAAACCAAGCCTGAGCGCGCGCCGTTCTCAAAACTCGACCTCTCGGCACCGACGGTCAGGGCCTTGGAGGAAATGGGTTTCACGACGATGACCCAAATCCAAGAGAAATCAATACCCGTTCTACTCACTGGGAAGGATGTACTGGGTGCTGCACAGACGGGTTCGGGAAAGACTTTAGCTTTCCTGATCCCAGCTATTGAGCTTTTGCATCGACTCAAGTTCAAGCCAATGAACGGTGCGCACTCTCCTTCTTTTCGGTTAAACACTGCCTAGACCTCGTCCACAGGAACTGGAATCGTTATCATTACCCCCACTCGAGAGCTCGCCCTCCAAATCTTCGGCGTCGCCAAGGACCTCATGGCATACCACTCACAAACGTTTGGTGTGGTAATGGGTGGGGCCAACCAAAAGGCCGAGATGGATAAGCTCAACAAGGGTGTCAATCTGCTCGTGGCCACCCCTGGTCGTTTGCTGGATCATCTCCAGGTGCGTGCAGGTCGTTTTCTGAAGGCGTCGACTGACCTTTTCGCAGAACTGCAAGGGCTTCGTTTACCGCAATCTCAAAGCACTCATCATCGACGAGGCGGATCGTATTCTGGAGGTCGGTTTCGAGGAGGAAATGAAAAGGATCATCTCTATTCTGCCTAAAGGTGATCGGGCTATTTCTTCTGTCGGGTCACGACCTAACAATCGCAATAGAGAATCGTCAGACCATGCTCTACTCCGCCACCCAAACAACAAAAGTCACCGACCTCGCCCGCATCTCCCTCCGCCCCAACCCCATCTTCATCGACGTCGACAAGGAAGAAGCTAACAGCACCGTCTCCACACTCACCCAAGGCTACGTTGTGTGCTCGTCCGACATGCGCTTTCGCCTCCTCTATACCTTCCTTAAGAAGAATATGAAGAAGAAAGTTATCGTCTTCTTCTCGAGCTGCAACTCCGTCAAATACCACGCCGAGCTCCTCAACTACATCGATGTGCCTGTGTTGGATCTCCACGGCAAGCAAAAGCAGCAAAAGCGAACGAATACGTTCTTCGAGTTCATCAACGCGGAGAATGGAATCCTTCTCTGCACAGACGTCGCCGCCCGTGGTTTAGATATCCCCCGTGTGGATTGGATCGTGCAGTTCGACCCCCCAGATGATCCTCGGGACTACATTCACCGTGTAGGACGGACGGCGCGTGCAGGCAAGGTCGGCAAGAGTTTGCTCTTCCTCCTAGAGAGCGAGCTTGGCTTCCTGAGATACCTCAAAGAGGCCAAGGTTCCCCTCAACGAATACAGCTTCCCTTCAGATCGGATAGCCAACATCCAAACACAGGTATGCCTCCAGTTCCATCATATATTTATAACAACTCACGATTTTTATAGCTTGAGAAGCTCCTACAAAAGAACTATTTCCTCCACCAGTCCGCGAAGAACGGATTCCGCTCGTACCTCCAGTCCTACGCGTCGTACGCGCTCAAGAAGGTGTTCGACGTTAACAAACTCGATCTCGTCAAGATTGGCAAGTCCTTCGGTTTCTCCGTCCCCCCACGCGTCAACCTTAATATCGCCCCCGGGAGCGGCGTTACGGAGAAGAAGAGGAAGAGGAAGGGAGCTCTCTCAGATGCGAGTGATTTAGAGATGGAGGAGTTGAAGCCCGTTGCCGACGAAGATTTGGACGAGCACGAGGAAGATGAGGAAGCTGAGAAAACGTCAAGAGCGCAGGGCGGCATGGGCAAGCAGAGGCGGATAGAGACGCTCGGCAAGAAGCAGGTGGACAGGGAGGTGTATAGGCGGGGAAAGGAGCAGAAGAGACAGAAGGCGAGTGGTCAGCAGTGGAGCCGGTAATGCTCTGATGAGCCTATACCTTGTAACTTGTTGGTTTACTCTCCGGTGACTTTCCGTATCTTCATTCGTGCTGTGATACCTGAGGTCATTTCCCAGACAATTGCGAAGGCCCAGAAGAACCCTGGGGAACATTGGAGACCCCTGGAGAAACCTGGAGAACCGCACCGGCAGTCCTTCGCTCTCCACGCTGGATGCTGATTCGTCCTTCGGCCGAGCCCCTGCGAATGGTGGTGCGCCCCATATTCCCGGACCCAGTGTCTCTGGTTTCCACCCTTTTCTCGCCGTGTCCACAGTCTTCCGTCGAGATTCCGAGCGGGGGCTCTGGAGACCAACCCTTTATTTCAATCAAGCATTCAGTCGACCTGCTTACCCGAGCAAACGTTATTTTCGAGTCATATTGAATTGGATGCGTATCACCGAATTGCCCTCGCTCCCTGACGTATTTGGGGGCGCCTCACCTCGCCTCAGTGCTCGCTCTCCAGCTTCCCGTATTCGCCATTCTTTCGTGAACGATGCGAATCGCAGGAGGCCTCTAAATTTCTGAGAACCACGCTTATCTAATATCGCGGGTCGTGGACCTGCATCAGGGCGCCCATCTATAGATAGCGACACGCATGGCGCTTATGAGGTCACCTTTTTCCCTTGACTCTCGGAACTGGTCTCCATGGCCCTCCGCCAACATTCCTTCCCTTTCTATGACAGGAGGTCGCGCTTCGTCAGCAAGGCACAGACACGTTCTCGTTGGCCGTGTCTGAACGTGTCTTCATCCAGGACCTCGACCTACCTTATACGGACTGTCGAAGATGACTCGATCCTCCTGGCCAGGACGTATTTAGGCCTCCATATGCTCTCCGATTTTATTCAACGCGGATCTCGAAATCTTTTATTTCCAATAGCTCCTCAACGCGCCTCCCCTTCGTCCTCACCATCTCCTTCCACTCTCCATGGCCATCGCACTCCCCAGCTGCAGTAGCAGCACGTCCGACGACGTGTGCTCCTGCGTGCTCACCTCGCTCGCACACTCTCTCCCCGCGTACACCCCCTCTCTCCCCGCGCCAAACTACTCACACCAACCAGCGTGCGGGGAGCGAAGCCTCCAGCATTCGTTGGGTGTGGGGTTCAGGTTTAGGAACCCAGAACATACGTTCGTGAAGAACTGTAGCAAGTACGCTATTACGCTCAGGGGGCAAGAGCCTGGCATTAAGACGCCGTGGTACGGTCGAGACGAGGTCATTAATGGTTTCGTTTCGATTGAAGACCCCGAGCGCGTTACATCCGTTGATCTCCTGGTACGTGTTCCCTTTAATCACCCCGGCACTCCCATACTCATCAGCATCCCCAGGTGGACGGCAAGCTGGATATCACCATGGCCGAAGGCTTCTCAAAAGTAACAACCCTCGTCAACGCATCTTCAACGCTCTGGAAACGGAGCGAATCGTCCCAGATCTACCCCGGAGACGTCGAGTTCGCATTCTCCCTACCCGATAAGTACGAAAGCGGAGGCAAGCACTACCCTCTCCCACCATCCTTCCACGAAATCGACAGAGACGGCCACCAATTCCTCAGCATTCGGAGTGCATACCGCATTCGTATTTCTATCACCAAGGCGCCGAAGAACGTGTTCACCTGGGAGAAGACAGAGCAGTGAGTGTTTTGGCGCGCGCCTCGTACGAGATATGAACGAAGCTGAAACTGAGGGATTAGCGTGTTCTTGACATTCGATTACCTGCCACGGTCGAGGGGCATGGAGCCGACCTCGACGATCCCAGGATGCTTGGCGAACATCAAGGCGTTACCGAACGAATGGTACCAAGCTACCAGGTCCTTCCCTATCGACTCTCATCCACATTTGGAGCCAATAACTGCTAACGTGAGTCACGCCTCCCTAGTGCTCGGTCAAGTTGAGGCTCAATGCCACTCCTCTCCAGCTCTTCATTCCAAGTGCACGAGTATACCCCATGACCGACGCTATCCCTTTCCATGTCCAAGTCTCCGGTCCCGTTAGCTCCCTCAAAGTCGCTCTCCTCTCTGGCGCCGCAGACTCCTCACCATCATCCCCTCGCATCTCCCCGACCAGCAGCTTCACTGGCAACTCTGGCAAGAGGAGGAGCCTTTCCATCCCCATCCCCCGCAGCAAGTCCCCGACGGCGGCATGTCTACGGAAGTGTGAGCCTAAAACTCTTCGGGTGTACATCATTCGTCAGATTCGCGCAGAGATCAGGGTAAAGAAGCAATTGAAGAACATCGTTATCGCAGAGGGTACACTCGAGTCGGTACCCCCGGTGATGACTGACTGCTATTCCCGGCCACACGACGGGTCGTTTGAGTACCTCAGCTGGTCGGGGAGCCTTAAGTGTATCCCTGAAGTGCGGACGGGGGGCTTCGAGGGTGAAAATGTGAAAGTGACGGACTATGTTGCGCTTGCAGTAGGGAACTCTGAAGTGCCTTGGTTGGATATGAAGTGTAGCATCGGCATTAAGCTTGTGACTGACTCCTGGGAGGACCCGCCCGAGATTCAACTGTGAAATTATATCTTTCTTGGGCTTTGGGAATTCAGGGTTACATCGTTTTCTGGACGAGAATCATAAAATTTCAAGGGTGGAGATGTCATACACAAGGTACCACAAGCCTCCTGCCAGGGGGTGGCCCGTTCGGATCACGGACTTGGATGAGGAACGGGCGATCTTTTGTGATCCGTGCATCAGTTATGCCGAGTCTGGCTTCAGCACGCGTTCAACGTTCAACGCTTCTTTGACCGGACCATCATGTCAACATCTCGCACTACCGGCGGTCTCTTATCGTCGCAAGGCAATTCTAAACCAATACCCCTGGGCGCTTATCCCCCGTGTCAATTCACCTAGGGACACGCCTTGAACAGGGCGTACTGCCGAACAGTCCAGCTGAACGTTTCGTGAAGTGCTTTTCTATTCGCCAATCCCCTCGTTAGCCAACATTCAGCTTGGAAGTGCTTGAGCCATCCGACGATTCTCCGACTACAAGCACTAAAACGTTTCGGGAACCTGGATGTACCTCATGTTGACCTCATGACCATAGCACTGATCGTGATATGATATAAGAGCTATGTAAAGTGCCCATTTGTTGCATAGCCCAGCCTGTCGCCCGCTGTCATGTCGTTTTTGAAGGTACAGGGCACCCAGATCGTCGACAGTGATGGGCACGAGGTCGTCCTCCATGGCGCTGGCCTGGGCGGGTGGTTGTGGTGAGTATTTCCTTCATATCACCCCGAACTGCTGGTTAATCCTTCGCCTCACAGTATGGAGAACTTTATCTCCGGTGCGTACCAACGTTCATGACGTTTCACGGACAACGGAGTAGACGGCTGAGGCGGGAACCCATTTCTAGGTTATCCAGGGTGCGAACATCAGATACGTGAAGGCCTCGCTGACGCTATCGGGAAGGAGAAGGCGGAGTACTTCTTCGACAAGGTCAGTACTTGCTATCCGTCAGAAGGTTACGAATGCAACGAATCTTACGCGTACGGCCAGTTCTTGGAGCACTTCTTTGCTGAGCCGGATGCCATCTTCTTCAAGTCTCTCGGGTTGAACTGCATACGAATTGCTGTGAACTACCACCATTTCGAAGGTGCTGCGGACCGCGGTGATGACATTGGCCTGAACAGCGATTAACCCACCCTTAGATGACGATAATCCATGGGTTCTCAGGGCTGACGCCTTCGCCCATCTCGACAGAGCCGTGTCAATCTGCGCAAAGCACTCCATCTACACCGTCATTGATATGCACACCGCCCCAGGCGGGCAAAGTGGTGGCTGGCACGCCGACGGGGGGATACACTACGGAAGCTTCTGGCGGCACAAGGACTTCCAGGACCGCTTCGTATGGATATGGGAGCAGCTCGCCGCTCATTATAGGGATAACCCATGGGTTGTGGGGTACAACCTCCTCAACGAGCCAGCCGACCCTCATCCCCAGCAAGCCGGGTTGATGGGCATTTACAACAGGCTGCACAACGCCATTCGTGCAATCGACGAGAATCACATTATCTTCCTAGACGGAAACACGTTTGCGACAGACTTCACGAGGTTTCCCGAAGACGCGGGAACGAGGTGGAGGAACACCGCGTATTCGATCCATGACTACGCCGTGTACGGGTTTCCCAACACCCCTGAGCCATATACGGGCTCCGACGCGCAGAAGGAAAGGATGATTAAAACATACCAGCGTAAACGCCAATGGATGGACGAACGCGGACTCTGCGTGTGGAATGGGGAATGGGGACCGGTGTACGCCAGGCAGGAGTATGACGGCGACGCCACTGAGGGCATCAACGCCCAGCGCTATGCTGTCCTCAGAGATCAGCTGGATATCTACGACAAGGTCAGCCTACCCTTCTTTGGAGGCCGCCTCGTTCTCTTCTAATCATAAAACTTCCTCATAGGATCGGCTGAGCTGGTCAATATGGCTATACAAGGACATCGGGTTCCAAGGAATGGTCTACGTCTCACCCACAACCCCTTACCGCCAACATTTTGCGGGTTTCTTGGCGAAGAAGCACCACCTCGCGGCGGACGCCTGGGGCAAGGACGACAAGGAAGTGAAGCAATTTTACGACCCACTCGTCTCCTTGATCGAGGAGTCCGTCGAGGACAAGTCCAATCTAAAGCTCTATCCCTGGCTTTGGAGCGTCCAAGAACGCGTCACTCGGATTACGAGGACGATGTGCTTAGCGGAGTTGATGGTGAAAGAGTGGGCGAATTTGTTCAAGGCGATGGACGAGGTACAACTGGAGGAGCTTGCGAAGAGCTTCGCATTTGAGAGTTGCCTGACGAGGGATGGGCTGAACGAAGTCTTGACGGCGCATGCGTGAACACGCCCAATACGTTTATTAACGGAACCCGGAGACGAGCAGATTGATGAGGTGCCTTTCCAAGGTTTGTTTTGTCTCGTAGTACCCACCCGTTTCGGGGTGACCTCCAAGGAGCCTCAAATACGCTGTCACTCCCTACAACCGTGATAGCGTCCTCAGGCGCGGCTCTTTGAGGTCACATCCACAAACGGATGGGAACGAGACAAGGTTTATTTCCAAACGCCCATGATTGCAGCGGGCTCTAGGTGGAATTCCCCACGACGCTTCGGACATTCCGTATTCATGCGTCTTTGGTCAGCGTTATCTTAGTTTCCGGTGTATTGGACTGTAGCGATTAACACCCTGAGAACACGGTGAGCTGCGACGGCATCCAAAGTAATGCTCAGTAAAAAGGCAAGTCAGGCGAAATCAGGTCGCAGTCAGAGATTTTACGTTGATTTTAGTCAGGCCTAGTCAGGCTCAAGTCGGCAGGTATTTCGAGGCGTCTGGGCGTTCTCAGGCTTGGCCCTCCGTTCTGTTGGCCCTTCGATTCGTTGCACGAAGGAGATAGCCTTGACGTTTGCATGGCTTCCGGAACCGAGAGTTAGATTGCCCATGCGAGAGCTATACGAAGGATCCCCCGCGTGTTCAAAAAAGGCAGGCTTTCCCCTCGATTATCTACGAAGTTTACATGCTGCAGCCTGAGGCAAAAAGGTTGTATTTCGCTCATTATATCTTGCGCCCATTCTCCAATGCTGAACGGGGTTCACAGGTTGCAAACGTCGATTCATTTCAATCCGGCGCAGCTGTGGCCCAGCCGCAAGCGTATTGTGATAACGGGAACGAGGCGGAGTATGTCTGGTCGTTTACAGGCGTGCATCCATTGTGGGGCCGGCGGGTATCGCCGCCACAGCGGGACGAAGATCTCGAGCCGCGCCCTACGAACCCTCAACGTGTGCAGATGGCAATAATTTGACAGTTCCAGGTATCTTGACCTGCGAAGAGGGGTCCATCCACATTGACATCGACGCGCAGATGGTTTTGGATGGTGAAGTGACAGCCAGTACGCCAACGGTGGGATGCCCGACGGCTTCTAGAGCCGTAGAGATATCTTCGTACGGTGGTCGGAGCGGCGCGCGCCTCAGTTCAAGAGCATTCCCTGGTTGTGGTGCGCATGTGGCTTGCTTTACGGAACGGCTGACCCTCACCCCCGACAAGTCGACACGGACTTCGCCCAGTTCCCCGATGACGCGAGAGCATAGCGGAAGACCAGGGTTCATTCGATCCACGACCGCATCGTGTAGGCGTTCGCCAGTACTCCCAAATCGTACACGGGCACGCAAGGGAAGATCTTCGGGGCCTCGCAGTGCAAGCACCAACAGATGGATCAGCGTGGACTGTGAGCGTGGGACGGGGGGTGGTGTCTGATATATGCCAGGGAAGAGTACGATGGAGGCGCTCCTCATGGCACAACCAAGTTCTACATCCGTATTCTGAGATAAGATTATGATCGATGCAAGGTCGCCTGGATATAGCGCTTTGATCACTGCTCTCTAGTAGCGAGCCTCGCCGCCACTATTCGCCGGCGGAGGATCGTTTCCGTCCATCAGCAGGGTGCCTGGGCAGCCATGGATGCATGCTCGGATGGTAACGTCGTCCAACGAGGCCCTTTATTATTGGGTGGATATGTCGCAGCTACCTCTCACGTTTAGGGCCACATCCAGGGGCAGGGGCTCGGTTTCGAGGGTTCTCGTGAGCAGGGTGCCGTACAAGTGTCCAGCTGTTCAGCGTCTCCTCACGGGCGCCTATTTTTGTTATGCCTATCCGATGCCACGCTGCGTTGATTCGTACTCGAAAACTTGATAGCCTCTCCCTTCGACAGCGAATAGTCATCCGGCCTGGTTTAAAAGCGCCACCTCCGATACGAGTTGACTCAGAAGGATGGGTAAGGACTTCAAGTTGTGGAAGTTTCCGCCCTGGGGATAGCTTAGATAATCCGACACAGTCGGTAGTGGCGGTGAAATCGGTCAAAAGCCTGTTCAGAATCAGAAGTTCAAGCTCGCCTTTCTTCCAGACCCGTTGTGCTGCCTGCCGATTTGGACAAGCTCATGACACATTGAGCGCCCATTTGCATACTCAATCTGTACTGTTTTGGCTAATCTTGCTTTCTGTCGGCGATATGTCAGTGCCAGTGCCCGGTGCCATGGCCTGGTCGGTCGAATGTGGTGTAATGTCGGCTCGGTTGATAGACAGACAGATTTCATAGGGGGCCCAACTCTATGGGCGTCTATTCTACCGAACAGCAGTATTGCATAAGAAGTCTCTCGTTGTTGACGTGCCTACTATCCCCTCCACTTTACCCAGCTATAGTTCGCGAACAATATGGGATCCAGCCTTTCTCGCGAGGAGGGCAGCCACGATACTCAGGTGACTATCCTAGTTCCCTTTACGGTGTTTGCCATGGCTGAATCCCTGGACCTCTGGCTAGTACGCAACCGATGGTAGCGATGCAGAGAAAGCGCAGCACGGGTCCGACCTCCGCCCGCCCACGGGACCTGAACCGGAGACCCCAATCCCTCTTCGACCTGGCACAGTCGCCCGAACCCTTAGACGGAAAACGAAGAAAACGAAGTCTGGGCACTTTCGGGAAGACGCTGGAATTTGGCAGCTATACCTCGAAGAAGCTGAGGAGAAAGCTCAAGACAAGGCGGAATTATGGAAAACAGGATTGGACTCACTTCTCATCTATGTAAGGTCCTATCCCTTCCTTGATGCGCCGTCTGAAGCTCCCTCAAGGCCGGTTTGTTTGCTGGTGTTGTCTCCTCGTTTGTCATCGATGTCAGAAACGACTTGCAGCCCGACCGCGAACCGCGCTTACTCTCCGATATTTTCGACTTCTTGCGGAACGTGCCATCCAGTGGTTCTGCCATCCCAAAGTCAGCATATTGGATCCACGGTCTGTGGATCGTCAGCCTTTTCACCACCATCTTCAGCGCCATCATGGGTGTCCTTGCCAAAGCATGGCTTGCCAAGTACACACCAGCGAAGAACCGCGGGAAGGCTACGGATGCCTACCATCGCTACAAACTCGACAGGCAGTCTGAGCGTTGGTATCTGAAGGAGGCCCTTATTCTGGCCCCTTTGTTTGTCCAGATAGCATCGGTCTTATTCTTGGCCGGCCTCATTCTCCAGGCTCTGGGCGACAATGCGACAATCGGACGAACCCTCCTGGGCCTTTGTCTAGTCAGCGGCCTCGGATATTTTTTCCTGACCTTCTTCCCTCTTCTTATCCCGTCATCTCCGTTCAACACGCCGCTGTCCGAACTCTTCCATGCAGTGTATACCCGGACTTCAGATGGGGAGGATCGGTCCGCATTCAAACCCGATATCGACGATGGCTTAGGCGAGATCCTATACCATAAATTGGTTATGTCGGGGAAGTCGGTCCTCATTGACGGAGCCGTCGCAGAGGTTGCACTTCCAGGGTTCGAGCCCATGTGGATCGACTTCTTGTGCAAGAGCGACACTCCAACAGTTGTACTTTCACGCTTCCAGGAATGCGCGCTCTCGAGAAGTACTGATGCTGTTCAGAGGGATCAAACTCTTGGAAACCACCTCCTGGTGCTCCTCTCTTTTGCGGAATTATACGAAAGGGGGCTCAAGAAGGCGAACCAAAAGTGGGAACTCTACCAGAGCAGTGCGGAGGGATCCGCAGGAGTCGAAACAAAGTTAGATGCCGGAGGCGAAGCCACTTTGGACAACTTGAGGAACTACGGGAAGCTCGACACGGCCTTGCGAGACTCTCTAGAGCCCGGGAAACCGCTTCACAGCTGGAACGATCTTCCGGACGGCGTCAGGCCTTTGCTATTTGCCCTTCGAGCAAACATCCTCATGCTGTTCAAGCTGCCCACGGTCTATACGGTCACCACTCGTCAAGCCCCTTCTGATTTCAATCTCAATGAACTTACGGATCGCCCTTGGGAAATGACATTCCAAGAAACTCCTTCTGGCCATCGGATTCATTTCATGCTGGCTGCCTGCGGCGGGCTCGTGCAAGGCGAGAGGAACCTGAAAAAAATCAGTTCTTTCATCCTGAACTTGTGCCTGGCGAAAGGTATCTGGTAATTTTAATACCGCCTTCTCCCAACTAACTGACCACCCGCTATACAGCTTCAGTTACGGCGTCAAGGACAGGGAAAACTAGCGAATGGAGCAGCAGTCTCACCGACGGTGAACCCGATAGCGTCAATACTGTAGTGTTGAGATACATCTCACGCCTCTACAATGAGACTGGTGTGTCGACGCTGCTTTGATATCATCTTCTATGTACTCAGCCTCGTCAAAGTCTTAGGGTGGGAGGATATGGCCGCTGCCGCGCTGAGAGATGTGTCCCCAATCGATACGCTTGCAGAAGATGTGGAACTTGGGCGAGAGCATGCTCACATTCCGAGACTTCTACTTCAGAGTCTGTCTCAGCCCAATCAAAGCATCCGCTCGCATGCCATCAAGATGTTAACCTGGTACTTAAAACATGGTGTCTCCACTTCGAGGCCAAGGTTGGGCGAAGCCCTTACACCCGCCAACCCGGAGCTGCGATGCCTCACAGATATTGCCGTTTATGACGAGGACCTGCAATACCACGGGCTTACTCTTCTGACGGAGCTCACAAACACGGAAGGTAAGTGGAAAGCAGTGCATGCGGCTCTCCTTTGGCTCACTTCGACCCAGGGGCAACGACAAAAGTGATTAAGACTGCTCTGATTGCTAGTATTCACGAAGGGCTCAAGAAGCGTGGGGATCTTCCAGTGCTTCGGGCCACCATTCAATTCATTGAGAAGCTGGCAAAGGGTCAGCATGTCTCAATTACCAGTATTGACACGTTGCTCACCCTTGTATCCCAGGTGCACCCCAGACAGGCGATGCTAGCCTTTTTGTACCCGTGATTACCGAGGTGGTTCCAGCCTTAATCTCCCTTGGTTTGGGTGGCTTCCCCGGTGAGGATATCCAGGAAGCAACAGTGAAGCTGTTCCGAAATCTTACGCCTGGTAAGTTCAATCACAGGACCCACACATCCGTGCAGCTCCTACTAATTTGTGGTGTACCTCTGCGATCGACCTAGAAACAAGGCCGGCGGCAAAAAAGGCCATTCTAGAGCATCTTTCCCAAACCCTCGAGAGAAAGGGAACAAGAGTTCTCTACAATTTCCTTGGGGACTTAGTGAAGGTCACTGAGCAACAGTGGTTTGCGTCTGACAAGGCACGACCTCCGTGGGTCTTCCCATGGAGCGCTCCTGCCCAATTCCTTCAAGATTTCTTGGATGATGTCACATTTGGAAGGCTTGTTGAGGTGGCAATAGACGCTACGGGCATCTTTTCTGGCCGGGCCCGCAAAGTCTTGGACCTGATATCTAAATCAAGTGAGTCCTGTCAATTCAGATGCCTATTTCCGCAACTTAGCGCTTCCCGTACTACTTTGAGGCAGCTTCAAAGGTCAACATTTGACGCTTGACACCTTGAAATGGCTTGGGCCTGTAATTTCGACCTCCAGGCCTTGGTCAATTCGTTACCAGGCAGTGACCGTTGTTCAAATATTTAATGAGCATGGTAAGGAACTGGAGGAATGTCACATGTCAATAATGCTCATGCTGACATATTCTTTCAGTGGAGACTACCCCCGCCCTCCTTCAATATCTGGTGAAGGCTGCCATGACCGATCTCAACAATGATGTACGGTTTGCATCCCTTCGGCTAGTGGAAACCCTGGTCAGGGAGAAGATTGCAGGTAGACACCTCCCGACCTTTACCGGGGTCCACACTGTTTCTCACATCGTCTCATAGCTGAGACGGTGAAACAGACCATCATCGGCCAAGTTGATCGCGATGAGCATTTCTATCAGTCGTGGAAAAACCGTGAGAAGGAGAAATGGGTTTCGCTGTTCCACGAGATCGCCAAGCACGGTACGTCCCCGTCACTGTCAGCCCCCTTGGATTTGTGACTGGTGACACTGCCGACAGTCCCATTCCCCGAGGCCATAGCCATCATCGTTCCAATCGCGATCAATGGAGTATCGGACTTGGAAATCCCCGAACAGAACTTCATCCCCGATGTTGTGGTTGTTCTTGCATCGGACGAGTTCACAAGAGGTGCTGGTTTTACCTCTGACCTCCTTTGAAAGCACAGCTGACGGGTGACATAGAATCCAGCTACTTGAGGCTGCTCAAAGAGTGCACACCAACTGAGCTTACCATTGTTCTTCCAACCCCGGAACCCCAGGGCATTTGGCTAACAGCCAGGTGGGTCAGATTGTTCGTTGGTCTGACGGCTATGCGTAAGCCCCATGACTTCCTAAGATCGTAAAGAGATTTTGATTTCAGTCAACATTTACCTGCAATAGCCAATCTCCCTGCTGAAGTGACAGACTATCTTCAGGGCATTGTAAGTAGCACCCTGGGCAGTGTCCTCTCCAACCTCAGCCAAATGGCATTGGCGGACGACTGGGAAATGCGGGTTGCCTTGCCTCGCCTACTAACTGGATTGGGGGCTTTGATCAAATGTAAGCGAAGTAATCATGCCCTTGGGAACCTACTCATGTTGCGCTTTACATTGGATCTGCAGCGCGCCTCACTAGTGAAACCCTTAACACACTGACGGCCATGGCTTTGAAGGACGAAGACTATGACGTTCGTTCGGAGATGATCGAGTTCCTGTCTTTTTTCTTCAGCATTGAGGGTGAGGTATACATTCATTCGCCATTAATACGTCTCTGCTGACACGGTACAGGACAAAACGACCTTTTTCAGTTGGACACGAAAGTAGACGAGGAAAGCACAGCGATAGAGAGGACTTTACAATTGTTTGACGCAGGCATCAAGAGCGAGCTGAACCAGTCGCCGCGGCGGTCTTGGCTAAAGTTCGCCACTCGTCACATAAAGGATGGTATGCTGAAATCGGCTCTCCTCTTACTCACAATTTCCTGAACCACCCGCAGGCTCTTCCTCTCGTGTTACATCAATCCTCGAAGTGGCGATCAAGGACGGCAACAGCATTGTGCGGAAGGAGGCAACGAATGTCCTATACCAATTGCTTGAAGATTGTAGGTATTTTGAACCCTTTTATGGTGTGGCTGAACTAATCGTAGACAGCGAAACTCCGAGACATGTTGGCACCGAAACTGGGGAAGTCCATTGCCTCAATCCTCAAGAATCGCGACCACTATGGATCAGCGAGCTCTCTATTGGTTCGGCTTACGTCGGCTGCCTCCATGGCCGACGCTCCGAAGGAGGGCCCACCTCCTTTCCTTGCAATGGAACAAGACCGCAAAACTTACCCTCTCGAAGGGTTGAACGATACAATATCATTCGGACATGAGGCCTGGATCCGTGCAGTCATGCTGCTTGCAAGATACGGTCTGTGTTACATTCAATTACGTTCAGCCCCCCTCCCCCTCCCCCCGTTTCCGTCCCTTATTCTGGAAGCTTATATCATCCAGACTTTCAGGGGGTCCCAAAGGTTATCGAAGCAGCGATCAAGGATGAAGTGGGGAAGAACTTTCAAAACGTTAGCGCAGCTTTCGAGAAAGGTACTGCTATACGTCTTCGCATGGAAGCTGACACCAAATCCCACTGCTAGTCAAACTTTTGAGTCAAATACAAGCCGACTTGCCGAATTATATAGTTGATGCTCTGCGCGAAACAAAGGGCAACGGCCGCTTGGAAGTCGTGAACCTATTGGCTAGCTTGCTCTCCGCTGGTAAGTGCCACTTCAAAAACAGATACGTCAACGCAACCTAATCGCTCCCTAAAGACGACGGCGACCATCTGCTGGGCAGTCCAGGTGAGCATTCATCCCCTTTTCCATCGTTACCAGAGGAACGTCACACTCCGTAGATGACACACATCCACGCCTTATGTCACGACTGGCAGAGATTTCATTGAAGGATGACGATACCCGCTTGAGAACATGTACTCTGAAGTTACTAAAGTCTTTGCTCACGCACAGTGCGTACGCCTTGAACGCCTTGCTATGCGTGGATTACTCATGATGTGTGTTTCTTGTAGAGTCGGGCCGGTTCCAGGATTCTATCAGTTCCAGTTGGTCAAAACCCATTGCAGCCTGCCTTAGTGGTCAAGACAATTCAAAGTACCGGATGAACGCCATCTGGGTTCTGTCCGACCTCACCATGGCCGATGCTCTTGCCCAAAGGGACGATACCCGCGCCCAAAGGAAAGGCAGCGTCCACCCAGACGAGGAGCCAAACAGTGAGGTTCTGGGATTGCGAGAGAACCCGAACCCCGACAAAACTTATGCAACACTAAACGGCATTATATCGCCCTCGGTGCCGATTCTTCTCAACATCACCCTCCTGGCGTTGGATAGAGGCCACGAGAGCCTGCGTAAAGTGGCGGAGGATATCTTGCTCAAGAACCTTAGGGCATATCCAGGCGGAAGTGAGTTCCCGTCACTTACATGCATATTATCGGCCGTCCTGACCATTCCATTAGGGACGCTGAACGAGGAGGTGTTATCTGCAATTCCCACCATGATACCTTCAATCACTGCCGAGGGGAAGCGGATAGCTCTGCAAATCGTCGAGACCCGTGAGTCAACCTGTTCGAGTGCCGATATGCCGGCACGATGTTCTAACCACCATCCCTCGATCCAAAGTGAAAGTCTCGGACGACAAGGCACTGTCTGTTGCACACGCCCTTGTTCCCCTGCTCCGCAATCCCTCGTCGTTCTCTCGAACTATTGCCGTAGAACTTCTTTCTAGGCTGTATCGCAAATATCGTGAGCCACTCCATTCATTTGTATCGGGTTCCTATTGTAGTGTGAAACTAACGCTCTGAATAACTCCAGGGCCGTCCAAACCGCGATTGATAGAGTCGGCGATTCAAGAGGTCATAGCTCTTGCACTTGACGACAAAGACAATGTTGGTGAAATACGCAGGACAGCGATCCAGTTACTTTCCGCCTTATCTGAGCCGCTTGAAACGGCCATCGTGGAGCGCGCTGCCGATGCTACCTCCACAAAGACTCCCGTGGTTAAGCCGACCACTCAACTGGCCACACAATTCATGGGACTGCTGCAAAACGAGGATTTGAGGCCTTCTGTTGTGGAGCTTCTCTCCTTGATGGCGACGCAGGTGCCAGGTAGAGCTCCTCGAAAGTGTGATACTGATAGTTCGCTAACCTCTCCAACAGTTCGTAGCACCATTTCCTTGCAACTAATGGCCGCGGCACTCGGCCCTGAGGGCGATTTGCTACAGGGGCATACAGAACTCCTCGCTCGCCTGATTTCGGACGGTACTGAGTTTCTGTTCCTCTTTGCCGCCTTTCTGCTTACCGACAATTGATAGGCCGATTCGCTGATGAGCCAACCGACAAGGTGATCCTTCTCCTTGCATCGGCCATGGTCACTAGACCAACACTCGCGCGCTATCGGTATGAGATTTTGACGGCTCTCTGGTGTCGTTACGCGACAAAGGTGGTTGCTCCCAACAGAGTGAAATTGCCTCCTCCTGGACAAGCGAAGATAGCCGGGCGTCCGCCGGAAATTCAACTCGAGCCCAAGGACAGGTCAACCAGCCTGCTCGTCGAATGGTTCACATTCGCAATGTTCGGGAGACATGCCACAGCATACGAGGTCAAGAAATGCTTGCAAAGGTCCTCGCTATGGTTACCTGGACTCACACCCGACAGTGCGGAAGTCCAAGAGGGAGGCCCTGGGGTTGTGGAGGATGAACGGAGGCCTCCTATCCCACGTAGCTCTTGAGAACGTCTGACTAGTAGGGAGAGGTCGCATCGACATAGGCTCTACTACCGTACCACTTTCTTCCCTCATTATCAAACTTGGGGCGTGTACTAGTATATGTCTGTATATCTATCTCGTACCGTTTACGCTTGCACCACTGTCGTCCGAGCTGCCAATAGTCCTCCCGTTATACCCGACGAGTTACACCCCGTTCGGGTCGGGTAAGGCCTCGTCGGCTTGACTATCGTCAATTTCACATTCGTGGAAGGCGAGGGAAAGAGACCCACACAACTCTTCTACAACCGCACTGGCTGTGGGACGGAGGGAGCTTGATGAGTGGCCTAGGCTTAAAGTATACTGCTTGTGTCGAGCCTTCAAGGACGAGACATTAGTGGCCCAATAGACAGCCTAATTACAATAGTATTACAATGCAGTATTACAAGCCAGAGCTAGCCAGCACGGCACCCTACAGCACAGACTTACACGACAAACCTTATTGTCCTCTGCTTCATCAACAGGTTCAGGAGACTGAGCCACCGCGCCGTGCCCCGACATCGGGTCGATCAACCACACCTGCTTCCTCTTCATCGGCGAGGGTGAGCCCGAAGGCCCCGTCATCCACTTGGGTTTCTTGAGCTTCAGCGTGACCGAATGTGAGAGGTCGACCTGCGGTAAAGAGCGGGAATTGGCGTTAACAATCGAAGGTGAGGTCTCGTTGAATTTGGGATTCTATGGGAGAGAGGGGAAGTACGTGAGTTAGAAAAGGGGAGCGATATGGGGAGGGATGAAATGGAAACGTACAGAAATGAAGTGGCGCATTCCCGCCTCCTCGATGAGTTTGGGAAGCTTGTCGTGCGAGCTCTGGAGAGCGTGTCGGCGAGCTACCATGTTCTTCGCTGTGCCTCGGATGGCAAGGGTCTTGACGGTGATGGGTTTCGTCTGGCCGATACGATGCACGCAGCATCCCACAT
Organism: Coprinellus micaceus; assembly: GCA_951394405.1. Classification (NCBI taxonomy): domain Eukaryota; kingdom Fungi; phylum Basidiomycota; class Agaricomycetes; order Agaricales; family Psathyrellaceae; genus Coprinellus; species Coprinellus micaceus. The sequence continues at coordinate 963,109 of OX596338.1, read as the reverse complement.
TAGCTTTGTACCATTACCAGCTTGAAGAGTAGAACTTACCTTGATAGCCTGACTCTCGACATCAGCCTGCCACACAGGCTCACAGAATATCACACGAGACGCAGGACGAGGTTCAGCCCACGAGCGCCATGCTTTAGTTCCATCAAGAACACGCGATATGTCTCTGATGTTTCGAAGGTGAGGACGAGCTGCTCCCTGTTCCTCGGCGGAATCTACGTGCTTCTCATTCGCGGAGTACTTGAGAACCTGATGGAGAACTCGTCAGTTCCCTTGTAAGTGGGAGCGAAATCCCCGTCGACGTACTTCGTTGATGGTGTAGTTCAGCTTATTCGACGCCGAAGACCCGATCCTCACTTTCGCAAGCGACGAGTTATGCGCCAGAACCGACAGTGTCTTCGGCGCATGTGTGCTAGTTTTAGGCGCTGGTGATAACGCCCGTGGCACCGCCACTTTCCCACCGTCCGAACCCCCACTGCTCCCGCTCGCCCCATTCCCGCTCGCATCCCCATCATCCCTTGACTCCCCTCGGCCGGCCAAATCCTGCTTCTTCCTCAGGCCTAGCAACACTCTCCTTTAACTCGGTCCTCATCTCCTCTATCGTCTCTCTCGCGCTCGCGCGTTTAACCTTCACCGCCACGATCCCCACTAACATTCTACAGTTCCCTCTCCCTTTCTTCTCTAGCAACTCCAAGTAGAGCTCCTGGGGCCTGAATACGTCTGCGCAAACCGGAGACCTGAGGGCCGAGGAGGACCAAAAAAGGGCGAGAATGAGAGGCCTGCGTTCCCACGTGGGCGTGTCCAATATACACAGGAAGGTGTCTTCATGTGAGTGATGTGCCCGTTACGGTGACCTCTCTAAACTACAAGGTCAGCTAAGTGGATAAGGGATCGAGCATTAGATTGGCACGAACACACATCTTAACGCGTCCTTGAGAAATAGTGCCGCCTGGTGGCTGGTTCCCAGCGATGGCTCTGCCCACGTACGCCCTTCCCCCCCTGTATATCTGATCGACGTAGTCCGCCTGTGGCTCAGAACGAACACAACACTATGAAAAGATAATCAGCCATCGAGGGGGAAATCGCAGGGCAGCATTGGGCGTACTGCGACATATTCTTGATCATGACTTGCAGAAAATCCGCGTTCGCGGGCAGGAATAGGTAATCCTATCCAAATCGTCAGTCATCAAGGCCTTCATAGCACTGCCGATGTTCCGACCCAAATCGTACCTGATCCTCCCTCTCCGAACCAATACCATTAATAGCGCATCTCATGATTTAATCGCAAAGGCGTCCACATCGAACACCGCACTCTCGTGGCTCAACGGCCGGAGCACCACACCACGTTCCCCATGAACTACTTCGGCGCCTGAATCGCTCCAAGTCCCGGTTATACACCGTCGGCATCAACGAGGGTGTTGGCAGCGTACGTGCTATAAGCTTCGCGTCGGCAGCGAACTGAGACATAGAGCTGGGTGAACATGTTTGCCCAGTTTGCGGAGGTCGCCTCGGTCGTTGCTGTTCCACACCCGGTTTTGAGTACACGGTTGGAGCAGTTAAATGGGGTACTGTGTCGAGAGGAACAGGTGCTGGAAGATATGGGCGTGTCGGCGGATAGGGTTGATGGTTTCCGGTGTATTGCACTCGGCGGTGCGACGATGGGAGGGTCCTACATGGTGAGGAGAAACGTATCATTCCCCTCCCCCCTCCTCCATCGCGTTACCCTTCAGGCCCTCCTCCAACGTATCCTCGGTACCTGCCCCCTCCAAGCCCTAATCCCAGCAGGTTCGTCGTCGGCGTCCCTGTAATGATCGACCTCTTCTCTATACTCATCGCCTTCCCACACAAGACGATCTTGAAGCAGAGACGTGCCCTTCGATAATACCCAGGCGATTCCACCGGATTTGGAGCAGTCTGGAGGTGCAGGTGCTGAGTGGGGCGCGCGGGGGGATGGGGCTGTGCATAGGATGAGGACGTGCAGGGAGGAGGCGGAGCCTTTGGATTATTGGGAGAAGACTAGGGCGGGGTGTCAGCAAGGAAGGGGCCGGATGAGAGGGAAGACGTACTACTACGCGTCATGAAAACGATCTCTGGCAAAGTGAGTACACGAACGGGTTAGGATTGCAGCATGACGGCGTTGGTAGTTGTAGAGCTTGCCGCGCATGCGGTCTTCGTGGATGAGCAGGCGCTGTAGTATATGTCCTAAAAATGGCGGTGTTCTCAGTAAAGTTCAGGCTGGGGGTCTCGTCCTAGCTGCACGGAGAGCGCGCCGACTTTGAAGGGGAAGGGGCATGGAGCGCTCGATGACCGAGACTGTGGGCCATGAGAACGGTACTGGACGCAGCAGGATGCGCAGTTCATCGTGTGCAGGTACAACAATGGGTCAATCCAGTTGGCGAGAGGGGGTCACCGTCGTTCGGACTCGTTCCTGAGGTTGTTGAGCTGCCTCGACTCGAGCAGATGTGGATTTGACTCGCGCCGAGTCGGCCGATCCCATCACGGCGCTTTGCGAAATCGGCACAGCCACCACTGCCGTGTTGACACCCTTGCATCGCGACCTGAGTCCACGATGTACACCCCCAAAATCCCAGTTTCTGAGAACAAGAACAAGTCGATCTACGTGCTCAAGGCCTCAGCAGGCTCATTGAAGAACGCTAGTCGAGCTCTCTTCGCCTGCTCGTCAAGGCAGTCTGTGGATAAAAGTCGGTGTCGAATCATTGCTCCTCCGGTTCAATCGCCGGGCCTTGCTGGTGGAATTACGCGCTTGGGCCCCGAACCGATCCTACGCAGCTCATTTCCGCGAATCCATCCTCCTTACACCTTCCTTCAGGTCGACGAATAATGAGGAGCGCGGAAGGCTTCCGGGCTGATGTTATGTGTCAACCGCAGGATTCATCCGCTACGGTCTTCGGAGCGGCTTGCGCCATACATTCTCACTTATCTTATGAGGTAATGCTATACTTTGTTCTCCATTCCAACCACGGCCTACCAGCCAGCAAGGCACGGTCGCCGCAAGTTTTCCTCGCGGGAACGGATTCAGAGGACGCCCATGCTATCGACCTGGGCACCCACACGGCTTCGATGACTCGTTGCAGGCGATGGCGACGGGATGGGCGCTCGTTGACGGCAGCTGCGCCTTTGTCTTGCTTAAACCACCCCAAGGTACGATCACCCAGTTGCACCATCCGCGGTCAACGGCCATCCTCGCCTTTCGCAGACCACACGGTCTCCTTCCAGCCTCAATCTATACTCTTGTGGTCAACGACATCTTCCTGTCAGCCGTATGGAACGCCTCAACAGCATGGTGAGCTAAGGCGTCTCGAATTGGCGCGATAACGGTCCTGACCACAAAATGTTATCAAGTATTCGCACGGCAGGCCCCACGGGCGCTTAAATTCAGCAGGCACGATTGGTGTCAGGGCGCGCCCTAGATCGTTTATTGGTCTTCCTTGTCCAGAAAAAGGAGAGAAAAGTGCGTGTTGATGGCTTCTATGTGGCCATTTCTTCCGGGAACTTGCGCAGTACTCGTACTGTCGATTCACTTTGGCTGTCATTTGGCAGCACGGTACCGGCGGAGCAATCGCGCTGAAAGAGCGGGCGGAGAAGTGCCAGTTATGTGTGTGAAATGGAGGGGGGGTGTCAGGCTTACGCGAAGCAGCGGTACAGAGAGCTCCGTACGAGGCTGGTGGGTAACGGAGGTGGCATTCATTTCCATAGTCATCGCTAATCTTACAGCAGGATAAATTTCAGGGTTCTCGGAGTTTACGGCCAATAGCAAGGACTACGAGAAGGTTGGTGAGTTTTTACACATCGGGGTTGCGAACATGCCACATGACATTCTCTCGTTTTCCAATATCGGTGCTAAATTGTTGTCTCCCACTGTGCCGTGCCTTGTCCACATCCGAACGGCTATTGAACCCATCGAGGATCTCATCTCACCTGGGCGCCTTGGTGGACCTTAGTTCGTATTGCGAGCGGGTTTATGTTGCGAGGTCGACCCATGAAATAGTCGGAAATGGCGACGGCATGACCGCTCGCTGACGGAGCTGCGTCTTTGTTATTGCTTGGTTTCAACTCGGTCAAGGAACAGTCACCCGGTTACACAGTCTGTAGTAAACACCCGGTGGGCCCGAGCCTTTCGCAACCCTTGACCGTCTCCTTCCGCTCTTAATCTACACTCTTGTGGCCAATCCATTCTTCTTTTGCGAATTACAGAATACCTCCTGCAGCACGGTGAGCCGAGTCCCCTCTAATTGGTACGATAACGATTCTGACGGTAAATCCTATCAGCCGTTCACACAAACACTCCACGGGCGTCTAAAGTGTGCGCACCGAAATCTAGAAGTAGATACGACACGCTTTGGGCCGTCGCCTTTCTCGCGAAAGGATCGGCCAGGGAGTCGCATGCCTGGGCTACTTTCGCTTCCCATAGCCCCAGCCCCAATGAAAGAAGAGCGTCGGCAGACCCCGAAGGGCTTGATGGAGAAGTGAGGTATGTTGTACGCAAGATGGGGTTCGATTTACACTAGGAACGAGTAGGGTGAGGATGGTGCTCCTGACAGCGTCAGCGCGCTCGCGTCCGTACGCAAGGCGACGCATCTCGTCAAGCTTACGGCGAACGGGTGGAGAGATCCGTTCGAAAGGGGGGAGTCGCACTGGCAGCCGGGGATTTCGGACACTTGTTCGCTGCGAGCGAGTAACATATAGATAGGAGACGCCATGCATCGACTGGGATCTGACACACCAAGCAAACTGTTACTCTAGCCTTCGATAGGCTTGCGGACATGTTGACCACCAAAAAACAACTCTTCATCCTAATCGATGTGTACAATTGGGACAAATGCCGTTTGCTACGGCCGAAATCGTGGAACGACTCAACCTCAAGATGACAGATTATTCGAAGTGATCGGGGAACCCTAGCTTCCTGCCGGGCTTGTGGGTATCTAGGAGCATTCGACAAGCGCTGAGACGTTTCTGTTGGAATTCGTAGTAGGCGCACGAGAAGATTATCTGGTATTCTTAAGTACGGCACCTGCCTATGTTCGAGTCCATCAATTATTAGTAATCGCTCTCCTTGGCAGCGGAGCCCTTGCCAGCCTCCACCTGTGACTGGATCCACCATGACCACCTCAGGCTCTGGGCCCCAATCTACCCTCTTCAGGGAAGTGCCAACTCTCAGCCGATTCAGGGCTGAGATGACGGATGTGACCCGGAACAGACACCGCGGGTTGGATGCATGATAGGTCTGAATATGAACTTCATGGGCGCTTAAGGAACCGAGCAGCAGCAGTATAAAGACGGGGCCTCATGTTTGACACCCTCTTCTTCTCAAATTGGCGTTTCATGCATCAGAATGGGTGGCCCAGACCCTATCCGAACGACAGTCGAAGTCAGTTCTCCTCTCTCCATCTCAATTGTTTGCCATTAAGCTTGGTCTTCCTCAGTACGCTATCGATGACAACGATGCGGAGAAAGCACGCAACTCGAATCCCGCGGCGGAGAAAAGGGGTCCCGGCAAGGAGCTCCCGAAGAAGAACTCGAAATTCAGGACGGACGCGAAGATATGGCAAGTGTATCTAAAGGAAGCTGAAGAGAAAGCGAAAGAAAAGGTGGCTTCATGGAATACGGGTTTAGATTCGCTCCTCATATTCGTATGGGCACCCTCGTCCTCTCAACACGCGCGATTCACGACTGACATTTTATCTCAAAGGCCGGTTTGTTTGCCGGTGTTGTCTCGTCGTTTGTTATCGATGCCAGGAACGATATGCAGTCAGATGGCCAACCACGCCTGCTTGCAGGCATCCTCAACATGTTGCGCGATGGCTCCGTTGGCGACATTTTCGGGACTTCGAGTAGCGCGTACTGGATCAATGGGCTGTGGATAGTCAGTCTGTTCACGACCCTCTTCGGCGCGATCATGGGCGTCTTGGCCAAAGCTTGGCTCGCCAAGTACTCTCCAGTGACAACCCGACAAAAGGCGGAGGATGCATACGACCGGTATAAGCTCGACAAGCAGGCGGAGCGCTGGCACCTGAAGGAGGTCCTCATTTTGGTTCCCTTGCTGGTTCAGGTCGCATCAGTTCTTTTCCTCATTGGCCTCATCATTCAAATCTACGGCGATAGCCCCACTATCGGACGTGCCCTTCTCAGTTTTTGCATTGTTGGCGGGCTTGTCTACTTCTCCATGACTTTATTCCCTCTTCTCATTCCATCGTCACCTTTCAACACCCCAGTATCAGAACTCTTCGAAGCGCTGTTCGGCAAGAATCCAGGGGGCAGGTCCGCGTTCGAGACGGACATGGACGAAGGACTGAGGGAAATCCTATACACCAAACTTATTCAATCGCCCAACCCCGATCATATCGACGAAGCGGTTGCGGAGCTCGCTCGACCAACATTTGCCGATTGGTGTACCAAGTTCTTGTGCAAGAACGAAACCCCGGAAATCTTACTTTCCCGCTTTCAAGAGTTGGCGGCTGTAAGAAATGTCACTCCCCAGAGGGACGAACCACTTTCCAATTACCTACTCGCATTCCTCTCGTTCGTAGGGGTATACGAAATCAGGCTCCTGGAGGCATACAAAAACCAGGAGTCCTTTCAAGGGTACAAAACGCTCAACAAAGTGCTATGCGAGTCCATGGAACCTGGAAACCCCCTCCACCGTTGGAACGACCTTCCAGAGGACCTCCGGCCGTTACTCTTCGCCCTTCGAACGAATATTCTGGTCTTGCTGGGCCCAAAGGACGGGAATATGCCGTCTGGATCCAACACAAACGAACTCCCGCTGGGCCCCGAGGACAGCAATACCACCCCTACATTCCCCTCTGACTTCAATGCAAACGAACTTCCGGATCGCCCCTGGGAGATGGCATTCCGTGAGATTCGCTCCACCCACCGCATCCATTTCACCTTGGGCGCTTGTCGCGGACTCGTAGAAGGCCGCGACGGAAGCCACCTGAAGGCGATTAGCTGCTATATCCTGTCCCTGTGTCTAGCTAAAGGTAACTGTCTGTTCACAACCTCTACCTCCGTGACTGATGAATAACCTGTGATCATCAGCAAGCCTTACAGCCTCTGAAACGGGACGAACTAGCGAATGGGCGAGTAAGATCGACGAGAAAGGACGAAGGGATGTCGACGCCACAGCGGTGAGCTTCATCTCAAAGCTTTATGGTGCAACAAGTATGTCGAACCTCTGCCCTCTGGAGCTCATCCCGAGACTTATACCCGTCCCAGTTGCAGGATGGGAAGCCATGGTGGTGGATGCGCTGAAGGAGACACTTTCCATCGACCTTCCTCGAAACCTGGGAAACAAAGAAAGCACTCGAGGCGATCGCGTCCTCAGGTGCCTCATCTTCAGTCTCTCTCAGCCTAGTCGTGCACTTCGCGTCCACGCCATCAAAATGCTCAAGTTGGTGGCTTCTCCAGATTGTACGCTGCTGAACTATCGGAAGGGAGCCGTAGCCATACAGGACGATCTAGCTGCAATAGTCGGTGAAAACCTTGACACCTCAATCGACACCATTGTCACGATGACCATCTACGATGACCGAGGGGTGCGGGATGATGGATTGGAATTGTTGATTCTTCTCGTAAAAGCAAACGGTAGGCACGGATAAACTTTGTACAGGTAGCCATTCTGACCTTACGTTTTCGGCAGATCCAATGGGGAAATCGATTCGGTCTGCCCTTGTCGTCAGTATGCGGTCGGGGCTCTCACAATATGAGGACGAGCCTCGCATTTCGACGACGGTAAAATTCATCGAGAAACTGTCTAAACTGCAAGGTATGAAGTATTCCCTTCTGCCTGCCCAACTTATCACGTTCTTTCTCTGCAGATTCCGACGACCTTTTCACCTCCTCCATCAAGGAGGTCGTCCCCGACCTGATCGACCTCTCCCTGAACGATCATTGCCCCAAGCACGTCCGCCAAGCAGCCTTGAAGCTATCTCAGAGGCTCTGGTCAATAAAAAGTCAGTGACGTTCGTCCTCTTTTCTTCGACGGGGGACCGATCCAAGCTAATCAGAATTGAGGGAGATCAAGAGCGCGATCATAAACCACCTGGGCACCGTGCTTAGGGGGGAAGAGTTCAGCGACCGCTATGACCTCCTTAACGACTTCCAGGTCCTCCTGGAACCCGAGATATTTGCGGCAGGTGAAGAAGGGCTCCTTTACACCTTTCCGTGGGATTCCGCCGCCGCGTTCATCGACGATATCATGGCTAGTGCCGTGTTTGGAGACATTGTTAAAATAGCGATTCGGGGAAAGGTGATCTCGACTGGGGCGCAGGAGTTCTTGAAACTCTTGGCAAAGGGCAGTAAGTCTTTAAGAATCCTAGGCCGTTGACATGCAGGATGCTGGGTTAATATAACATCACTTCACCAGGCCGCCTCGACAGACACTGGCCAGAAGCCGAGACCATTGCGGCTTGCTTGGACGCAGTAACGGAACGCCCTAGCTCATGGCGTGTTCAGCGCAACGCCGTGCTTGTTATGGAAATCTTTTCAAAACAACGTAAGTGATTTGCGAAAGACCATACACCTTTCTGACCTAGTTTCCTGTTCTCAGTTACCGTCACCACTGGTCTTCTTCAAATCCTTGTAAATACCGCACTGATGGACGACGACAACGACGTCCGCTCCGCCTCTCTGAGGCTTGTGGCAGATCTGTGGAAATTTCCTGGCTCAGTTAGCTGTGCGTTTCCTCTCGGACCGATCTTTGGACATATGTTTGACGGTCTGTATAGCTGATATGGCGCAGGAAGTCAAGAATATCATCATCTCTGGGGCTCATAAGAACACTATTCAGAACGAGCCGTATCCTAATATCCAAGAGGACTGGGTGAGATTCTTGGGTGAGATTGCCAAGCGTGGTAAGTTCTAACCCTTTGCCCCTGCCAGTGGGAGCTGACGACACCCTTCCCAGTCACTTTCTCTGAGGCTATTCCTATCATCGTCGAGGTTGCCACCATGGGAAGGGTCAGCTCCGACTTCAAGAGCAAGGCCATAGCCCTTCTGGCATCTGAAGATTTTACGAAAGGTATGCCTGTAATCTCTGCTGGGATTATATGGGCGTTGAAGGCACCCTTTAAAGAGTCTAGCTACTGTGAAGTTGTCAAGAAGAGCATACCAACCGACCTTATTGGAGAGCGGCCAGTCGCTGAGAGCGGATGGGTCAGCAAGAGTAAATGGGTCAAGTTACTGGCAGAACTCCTTCCCCTTCGTGAGTTCGCTGTCGATTGAGATGAGAACTTGTTTGCCTGACTGGATGGCAGCTGAGATCCATGACATCGCGAAAGGAGCCCTTGCCGAGGTTGTATCCAGCATCAGGGAAGCCCTGAACCCTGCTCCTGAGCATGAAAAGGACCTTGAGCCCGCGAAGTACGACAATGGTGGAGAAGGTAAATGTTGAAGTCCTGCCCTTGTGGGATTACTGGATCCATTATCTCTCCTAGCCTCATATGAATCCAGGGACGACTACTCCAGCGACGAAGACTCCAGCGACGACGACGTCATGACAGAGTTGGATATCGCCCCACCGCTACGTCGCCTGCTCCGCGGGTTTTCCTGGATGGAACGTGTTTACTGGGTTGAAATGCTCGGCATCCTCGCAAATCATTGTATGTATTGTGCTGTATGGACTTTTTCGCGCGCCTAAAAAGGCATTCGTAGTTCCCGTCGACTTTCCCAATGCCTCAAAGACCGTCCTCCAGATGGCGATGTACGACCCAGACTACGATGTTCGCAGCACAGCACTCCAGTCGTTGCGGCCTCTTTTGGAACAAGGTGAGTCAAGATTTGCCCCCTCCCTCGCGCACTCTCACCACGCTTCGGTAATACTTAGACACAACAAGGGATTCCCTCTTAACGACGGTAATTGAGCATCTGGATCGGATGGCCGGCGACCGTGATTGGGACGTCCGCTTTGCCTTGGTGAAACTCCTTGCCTCTTTCGGGGCTTCAGAAAAGTGTGGGTGAATGGCCGGCCATACGGGTTGTGCGTGTGCTCATTACGCACTTCTAGGCAAGCTTCCAGGACAAGTGACGGACAAGCTCATTGCCATGGCTCTGGAGGACGGGGACTATGACGTTCGGTCCGAATCAGTCAATTCGCTGGCGGTACTTGCCACAAATCAAAGTGAGCATGACAGTGTCCCTCTATTGCACCTGCCGGCTAATGCTGTACTCAGTCCAGTACCCAGGCTTCTCGAAGATTGTGTTGGAGAAGTTCGAAGATGGGAATAGGGGCGGCCATTCAATTCCACGGATACCCTGGATGAGGTTCATTGCACCTCATATCCAAGACGGTGAGCAGAGGTCCTTTCCTTCTCTCGAATACTATGTGAAAGTGCCGTTCCGTGCAGCTAGTTCACCCCACACGAATCTGGTGTTCGAGATCGCAATTACCGATGAAGACGTCGACGCCAGAAACGCAGCCGTGGCTATTCTGGAACAACTTCTGAGCAATAGTGCGTCAGTTACTGTGGCTCTTGTCTTGGTTTTCTAAAATATTCTCAGCCGAACTGCGAGGTGCTATGGCTTCGAAGGTTGGGAAGCTGTTTGCGGATCAACTGCAACAGGGTAGTCACCGCAGCACGATGCTGTCTTTGCTATCAAAGCTCACCATGCCGAAGCCCGCCACCGGCGGAACGGCGGTAACAGGTTCGCTCCGATTGAAGGATCACTTGAACATTCTCTGATTGGCTTCGCAGTAGATCCCGAGGACCCTCTCTCACCCGGGCACGATGTATGGATCGGAGTGACAATGCTATTAGGCCAGAATAGTGAGCGAGTTGGTTGATTTGGGCGGGCTCTCTGGAACTAACAAATTTCCCATCACAGGCTTTTCAGGCGTTCCGGCGATCATCGAGAAGGCCATCAAGGATGCCTCGCGAGGCAAGCCTATCTTCAACAAGTCGTTGTTCCAGGGAGGTGAGGGCCTTGCTACCTCGATCTATCTGGCTGAATTGGAAGAAACCCTTTCTAGCCAAGCTACTTGACCCGATTCAGACTCACCTGCCCCAGTACCTTGAGTCCGCCTTGAAGAGCGATGCAAGCGAAGTCCGTTCTGAGGCAGTGGCCCTTTTCGACCGCTTGCTGTGTTCTGAATCCCGGAACCATGCTCCCTCAATGGACCGCGAAATCTATGAACTTCCCGCACCGTTTCCGGACTATGCAGAACTCCTGAGTCGCACAAGTGAGTCGCCGAGGGTGTTCAAACGTCTTTAGTCACGATCGATTTTGATATAACCTAACAGACGACGCACAACTCATCATACGCTTGTCCGAACTCACCGTCAAGGATAGTAGCTATGACCTGAGGAAGCGCTCCTTGAAGTTGCTCAAAGGCCTGTTCAGTAACGGTAGGTAATTTCGCGTCGCTGGGGGACATAGCGCTCATGTTATCACGTAGCTCGCTTCCAGGACTTCATCAAATCATCCTTGTCGAAAGTCCTTGAATCGTGTTTCAAAGAGCCGGACCTCGTGAGGTTCCAAAGGGCAGCAATTGACGTGCTGCACAGCCTTACGAGGGCAAACCCAAATGGTGTGGCATTTTTGTTTCTGCGACACCTGAAGGCAATTGACACATCACAGAGGACTGCGACACATATAGAGCCATTGTGTCACCATCGATCCCTCATCTCGTGAAGGTCACCCTTTCGACAGACAGCGATCATGAGGACATGCGAAAGGAAGCTGAACGTATTTTGCTGGAGAATATCGCATCGTATTCCACCAAAAGTGAAGCTTCTATCGAGATCGTTGGCGCCGAAGATACTGACACGATGAGCAGCGAGGCTCACCCAAGAGGTGCTATCTGCCATACCTGCGATGATACCCACCATCACGGGGGAAGGAAAGCGGTTGGCTTTGCAGCTTGGAGACACCCGTACGAACCCTGTCACCCTACACAAGCCTCCCCAGCTGATCATGCAATACTCCAGTCCAGCTGACAGATAATGCAGTGGGGTCGATTGCCCACGCGCTGGCTCAAGGCCTTCGCGCTGGATCGTCGTTCTCTAGAGCAACCGCAATTGAACTTCTGGCCAAGCTATACTCGAGGCATCGTAAGCACACCGCCAATATCTCACGACATGCTTTCTGAAACCGCTTTCACAGTATTGCCTGAGCCGAGGCTCGTCGAGTCCGCAATTCCGGAGATCATCGCCCTCGCTCTTGACGAGAAAGACGACGCCGCTGGCATCCGCACAACTGCTGTCCAACTCCTTAGTGTCTTGTTAACACAGCCCATGAAACCGGCCAACGAAGACAGTCCCGCTCCATTTCCCGTGGACAGTCCTGTGATGAAGCGAGTTAAACCACTCGCGACAAGGTTTATGGGGCTGCTGCAGGACGGGAACTTGAGGTCGTCGGTTATCGAGTTGCTTTCTCTCATGTCGGTCGATGTCACAGTACGGCGCACCATCTCGTTGCAGATCATCGGATTGGCGTTTGGGCCGGACAGTGAGTTTCTCCAATGGCAATGTGAACTTCTTGCGCGCCTTATATCGGACGGTACGTTGCTGGCATACTCTCTGTGGTTCTAGACTGAGGTGCCTTCCAGGCCGTTTCGACAACGAGCCTATCGACAAAGTTATGCTTTTCGTTACGTCGGCCATGATAACCCGACCAAGGTTGGCCCCATACCGCTTCGAAATCCTCACATCCCTCTGGTGTCGCTACGGTTCCCACTCAATTGTCCCAGCGCGTCAAGGACAGTTGGACAACTCCATCCCGAAGCAACCTAACGATCTCGTGGATTGGTTCACATTCGCCCTATTTGGGAGACATGCAACCGTGCGTGAGGTCCAGAAGTGGCTGGAAAAGGGCAAGATTTGGCTTGCGAACGAGAACACTGGCAGCGAGTCGTCTCCACCTCCACCACTCCAACCGAAGCAGACGCTAGAGGCTCACATCGTGCCTGCAGAGGAGGGCGTTGCAGCGAAAGCGAGCTCTATCGGATCCAAGGATTCGACGACGCAGCCCGAGGGTGACTGCGCCATCTAGGCGATTTGTCTTGGAGGGTGCACCTGATCATGCTGAGCATGTTGAGGGCTGCTCTTGGTCGGGGATGACGGAAGAGACACGGTTATCCAAGAGCAGCGAATCCTTCACATACCATCTTTCCCCCCTTGGCTTCTCCTATGACCGAGTAAAAACGACAGTATTCTTCCACGAACTTCGGGAAATATACAATTGTGCTGCGTCTTCGCGAAGGGAGAATATGAGAACGCTGCTATTCAGACTCGACAGGTATGCTTCACTAAGATGGCTGGTATCATTTGGGGGAGGCGATTTCAGACTGAGTGGGGTGGAGCTGACGGCAGAGGATTAGGCGTTGATACAGGTAATCTGGTTCGTGCGGTGGGGCCGAAGGTTCGCTGCCCGAGGCTTTTCGTCGAACTTCGTCCTTCATGGGCCAAGAGAGCTGCCAAGGGCCTTATGGAGGGTTCGGGTCGCCTTGGGGGTCTACAGGAAAAACTGGTTGTGATTCTCGAGACGGTACGATCAGGTAACCCTAATGTCGACACCTCAGGCTGGTCCTGCGGCCTGAAGCTTGAAGCATTCTCAAAGGTGATCCTCTCAAAGGCATCCCGCAACGGAACCACCTCGATATCACCGTCGCCAAAGATCGGAATCGGCGGTCAGTCGCCCAGCTTCAAGTCCGTACTGCACCCACTGGCGTGCCCCGCCCATATACCCACCCACACGGCCTCTCCTCGCATTCACCTGACCACTTCAGGAGGACCCGGGAAGGAGGGAACTTGGCGAGTGACCGAGCATTTGAGCATTTGAGCATTTGAGCAGACTATTGCGCCAAGCTTCCAAGTCCGAGAAGACTTGAAGTTAACCTCAAGGGGGGATCATCCGAGCAATCGTGATTTACAACCCGACCTGTCGACCCGCCCTTCATAGTGCTGGGGTCCTGCTGACAAATCAACGGCATCGCTCGACGCCGAATCCCGACTGAGGTGCGAGAGACTCAACTGTTGCACTTTGGTTGCACTAAACTTGGGTACCGCCTGCTCTATAGAGCGCTCACACTTCACCGTGGGACTGACTCGGAGGTGAGAGGTGGGCCCACATATCTATGTATCTTTCCCCTCGCCCTACACCCCTTCCCAATCGCACATCCTTTCCTATAGCTTGCCTATAGCTGTGCTGGTATACTCACCGGGTTCTCTCCTTGAACGTGAATATTCCTCTTTCTAGAGAAGTATCCTTTTTTGAGGTAAATTACTCGCGTTGGGGAGGTACTTGACGAGTAGCTGACCCTTGCTGCCCTCCCTGGCTAGAACGGCAAGACTGCCGAGGTTGATGGGATGTCTAAAACAGGAGTAGGACCCCGCAACGCGGTTCCAGCCCCCGACCCAGGAAGTAGGGGTCGTGGGATTGCTCGGATGATCCCCCCTTGGTTAACCTTATACTTACCCAAACATAATGGTATTATAACGCGGTACAAGAAGCCAGAGCTAGCCAGCACGACACCCTGCAGCGTAGCCTTACACAACAAACCTTATCGTCCTCGGCTTCTTCAAGACAGGTTCAGGAGGTGGAGCCACCGCATCATGCCCCGACATCGGATCCATTAACCACACCTGCCTCCTCTTCGTCGGCGAGCCCGAAGGCCCCACCGTTCGCTCAGGCTTGGGTTTCTTGAGCTTCAGCGTGACCGAGTGCGAGAGGTCGACCTGTGGTAGATCGAGGAGCGGAAACTCGACGCTGACGATCGAAGGCGCGGTTTCAATGAATTTAGGGTTCTATGGGGGAGAGAGGGAGTCAGTCAGTCCGAAAAGGGGGGCGATATGTGGGGGGATGGGACGGGAACGCACAGAGATGAAGTGGCGCATTCCCGCCTCCTCGATGAGTTTGGGAAGCTTGTCGTGCGAGTTCTGGAGAGCGTGTCGGCGAGAGACCATGTTCTCCTCCGCCGTGCCTCGGATGGCGAGGGTCTTGACGGTGATGGGTCTCGTTTGGCCGATACGATGCACACGCTGCAACCCACGTTAGCTAGTGTACCATTAGCAGCTTGAAGGGTAGAATCTACCTTGATAGCTTGACTCTCGACATCAGCCTGCCACACAGGCTCACAGAATATCACACGAGACGCAGAGACGAGATTCAGTCCACGAGCGCCATGCTTCAGCTCCATCAAAAACACGCGATACGTCTCCGAAGTCTCGAACGTGAGTACCAGCTGCTCCCTGTTCCTCGGCGGAATCTGCGTGCTGAACCGAAGGTACTTGACATGAATTAGGTCCATAGCTTCGGCTACATGCGCAAGAGTAAGCTCCGAATCAGTGAAGATGAGGAACTTCTCATTCGCGGAGTACTTGAGAACCTGATAGAGGGCTCGTCAGAACCTTGCAAGTGGGAACGAAATCCGCGTCGACGTACTTCGTTGATGATGTAGTTCAACTTATTCGACGCCGAGGACCCGATCCTCAATTTCGCAAGCGACGAGTTATGCGCCAGAACCGACAGTTTCTTCGGCGCATGCGTGTTGTTTTTAGGCGCTGGTGGTGACGCCCGTGGCACCGCCACTTTCCCACCGTCCGAACCCACATTGCTCCCGCTGACCCCTCTCGCATTCGCATCCCCATCATCCCTTGCCTCACCCCCTCCCCCCAGATCCTGCCTCTCAAGTTCCTCCTCAAGCCTCGCGACACTCTCCTTCAACTCCGTTCTCACCTCCTCCATCGTCTCCCTCGCACTGGCCTTCTTCACCGTCGCCGCCACGATCTGGCTATGACTCCCACTAACCTCGCTCCCCACATTTTCTAGCTTCCTCTCCTTCCCTTTACTCTTCCTCCCCCTCCCTTTCTTCTCTTGAGATTCTAGGTAGAGCTCCCGTAATCGTAGGTCATCTGCGGTGACTTGCCGGCCGAGGAGGATCATCGAGTCGGGGGTGGTGAGAGGTTTGGTCAGGGCGAGGTCGTAGAGCTTGAGTAGCCGGTCTGCGCTGAGGAAGCCGACAAAGGTGGGCGAGGGGTCAGAGTTTCCGGGTATACGCGTCCAGGCGTCGTGGACCTTGCTATCGAGTCCGTAGACCCGGTATGGAACGTCTTCATGCGAGTGGACCAGACCCCAGGTCGTGTCCGTTGCGGCGATTTCTCTAAATGTGGGGTCAGCTCAGTACATGAGAGCAGGGGAAACAGGTACGAGCATATGCCTCAGAGCATCCTTGAGCAGGGCGATATCCTCTGGTGGCCGATTTCTAGCGAGGGCTCTGTCCACGTGCACCTTCCCCTCTCTGTATATCTGATCGACATTGTACTTCTTATCGTCCGTGGACCAGAACATAACCCTATAGAAAAGTGTCGTCAGCACTGGGGGAGGGTGATAAGGAAACTTTGGGCATACTGTGACATATTCTTAATCGTGACTTGCAAGAGATCCGCGTTCGCTGGGTGGAAAAGGTAGTCCTACATATACCCTTGTCAACAATTGGGCCCAGAACTCCATGAGAATCGCCCTCGAGCTTACCTGATCCTTCCTCTCCGAGTCAATAGCATTAACCACAATACCCGCCTGAAGCGCATTATACGACTTAATCGCAAACGCGTCCATATCCAACATCACACTCTCATGGCTCAACGGCGGAAGAACCACATCATCCTCAATATCCTCCACCCTATGCCTCACCATAACCATCCCCATGACCTGGTTCAGCACCTGTATCGCACCTGGCCTCGGGCCCGTTCCGCCCGGATTGACCAACGCGTCGGTAACATGTGTACTCATAAGCTTGGCGTCGGCAGCGAACTGGGGTACAGAGATAAAATGGGTGATCATGTTCCCTAGCTTGCGGAGGTCGCCTCGATCGTCGCTGTCCCACACCCGCGCTTGGAGCGGACGGTCCGAGGGGCTAAATGGGGTGCTGTGTCGAGAGGAGGAGGTGCTGGACGAAATAGGCGTGTCGATGGACAGGTTTCGGCTTATTGCACTGGGGGGTACGACGGCGGGAGGGCCTGATACGTTGAGGAGGAACGTATCGTGTCCCCCACGCCCCTCTTCCACACCCTCCATCGCGTCACTACCTTCCTCCTCTGCATCGTCTGTGACTGTCCTGGTTCCAAGCCCCAACCCCAAGAGGTTTGTCGTTGGGGTTCCCGTCACAATCCACCTCCTCTCCGTACTCATCGCCTTCGTGCACGGGGCGAGGTCTGTCGAGACCGAGGCAGAGACGTGCCCTTCGTCTATGACGAGGCGTTTCCATCGGATTTGCAGGAGCGGAGAGACTGTGGGCGAGAAGCAGGTGCAGAGAGGTACACGCGAGCCGGGGATGGGAGGGCATTTGCATGGCGTCAGGGTGTGCAGAGAGGAAGTGGAGCCTTTTGATTCTTGGGTGAAGCCTGGAGAGGGGCGTTAGCTAGAGACAATGGAGGAGGGTCGGGAGACGTACGAGTGTATGTCATTAGTACGATCTATGGGGAAAATCAGTAAATGAATGAGGAAATATTGGGGAGACGTACATCGTAATCTGAGCACAACGCCTTGACGCTCGGCATATCCGACCTATCCCTCAATAAAAGCACGCGGAGTGGATACTCGGAGTGCTTGATAATCTCCCTATCCCACTGTCCCAGCAAATTCGGGGGGACCACGACCAGCGTCGCAGGACTTAGGTACATCCTCTTCGGTGCCTCGCTACTCCTCTTGCGTCTACTATCCCTGTCAGTGTTCGTTGGGTCGCCCATGTAATGATAATAGAATGGCACAGTCGCCTTCCTCAATTCGTCTAGGGGAAGGTTCTCAAATTTCTCCTCAATGCTCATAATCCTCTCTGTTCGAGCCTGGCCCTGCCCTGTAGTGAAATCGGGTATGTCTTGGCAAGGGGACGTGCGGCTGCGGTCTATGAGCAGCTCGACGAGCGTTGGTACGCGGCCTTCCCGCTCTTTTCCCTTCCCCTTGTAAGGCATGCGCCTACGCGCCGTCTCACAGTACGCAGAAGGGAAGTGGCGGAGGGAGAGTGGCGTCATAATAGGGCGGTCATCGACCAAGCTCTCTTCCGGGGTTGGGAGCTGTCGGAGGGTCGCGAGGATGAGGGATATAATCATGACCGTCTTCCCCGTGCCCAGCTCTTCGCACAGGATCCCCCCACGGCACGGGGCTACCTGCGGACGCTCCTGAAGCACTTCCATCGTCCCAGGCTGGAAGAAGAAGGTTTTGCCGTCGACTGTGGATACGGGAATGAAGAGGGGGTCAGGAATGTCTTGAAGATCGAGCTCATGGTGCAGCATGGTAGCGACAGAGCGGCGTTGGTAGCGGTAGAGCTTGCTACGAAGGCCTAGGCCATCGAGGGGGTCGTCGTAATTGAGGAGGCGGTGCGAGATGTTGCCCAATCCTGAGACAGGGACGGCGTTGGGGGACTCGAGGTCGCTATAGATTTCAGCCAGAGTGCGAGGATCCTGGGCATTTTCAGTAAATGGTACAACTAAAGAAAAGGCTACACACCTGTGTATGCGGCAGTAACGGCGTCCCCTCGCCCTCTTTCCCCTCCCAGCTACCCGCGCTCTTGTCGACCCTCGGCAGAACGTCCCGCAGGAACTTCTTAGCCGGGGCCAACACGCTTTCCTGCCTCACCCTCAACGCGCCTTTCGCTCCAGCCAAGTCATACGGCAGAAGGTACAGCCTAAAGATCACCATCCCGCTCTGCACGCGGTAGGTAACAGCAAGGAAGCGGTGCTTGACGAGGAACTCGAGGGCTTTGCATAGGTTAACGTCGTTGAGATTGGTCAGGGGAAGGAAAGGGGTCGCTCCAAGGTATGGGTGCCACCCGTCGCTGCCATGGCGGTGTTCGCAATAGAGTTCCGGTTGGGGATCTCGCCCAAGCTGCACGGAGAGTACGCCAGCTTTGAGGAGGTTGTCGAGGTGGAATGGGTCTTGAGCGCCCGATGACCCGGGCTGTGGCTCTCGAGATTGGCAGTGGATGCAGCAGGAGGCGCAATTCATCGTATATAAGCTTAATATCGGGTCAATTCAGTGGGCGAGAAAGGGGGACATCGTCGAGGGGATGTGGTCGTCGTCGTTGCTGTTGTCGAGCAGATATGGATTTGACTCGCGCCGATGCCATCACGGCGGCTTTCACAATTGGCACAGCCACAACAGCCGTGACGCCTGCATCGCGCCGGCTTCGAAGTCCACGACGACCATCTCCAAAATCTCAAATTCTGGGGAACAATGTCGATATACATACCTAAAGCCTCAGCAGGCTCTCTGAAGAATGCTAGCAGAAACCTCGTCGCCAGCTCGTCGAGGCAGCATCGTGGATATGCAACGGGAGTGAAGACTCAGGAAGTTCCAGAGGTCAGTGTTGAATCTGTATTCCTCCATTCCTGAGTCTTTCCATAGCTGACGCGAGGCCTTATCACCTAAAGGCAAAGGCTACCACTACACACAAGAAGGTCGCAGATTCATTCCTGACATGGCCCGAATACCTGAACGTTCGGCGGAGTAGGCACAGATGGCAAGCGGTGCGTCCACTCTGTATGTGATGTCGGGGACCCTCGGCTGAACATTGCACTGTGACCTATATAGATCTCGACCTTTCCTGGTGGACTTGCCGGCTTGGCTGGCGGAATCGCGTACTTTGGCAATCTCCAAACCGACCCCATGAAGCTTATTTTCGTGAGTTAGCCCTACACCTTTTACTGAGGTCGACGAACGACAAAGAAGGAGCAAGGCTAAATGAAGCTATGTGTCTACTTTTGTAGGGATTCGACCCCTTCATGGTCTACGGATTCCTAACCGCCGGCTGCCTCGGTACGCACCCGTCTTCCTTCTCCGTCAAACCGAGCACTTAACGATTCAAACCTTCGTCTTGTTGAACAGGCTTTGGCGCCCTCCTCGGCCCAACTGTTGGTGGCGCCCTTTGGCGATTCACCCACCGCCACCAAGCCCACCTCATCGACGAGAAAGATCGCGCTTTCCTCCAACACATTGCCAAGAACCGCGTCGACGCCTCTCTCCAGTCTGCTACGTCCCCAGTACCCGATTATTATGGTGCGTCCATCCCGGGATTGATTGCCACGTACGAATCAGCAATAAGCTTACTGCGTTCTTCCAGGCGAGAGGGTAGGGTCTCTTGGTGAATACCGGCAGGTATGTACATCAACCCTTGCAACAAGCTCCGTTTCCCCCCCAAACTGACTCCCGTTTTCTAGTGGCTCCGCGACCAGTCGAAATACCGCAAAAAGGTCCTCCTCCCCGAAAGCGAAGATTAAACCGCGAACATCTACCTATCTTTATTCCACATGCGCAGCCCCACTTCTGTTCAACTACACTAGAACCTGGTTTCGATGACAATCCTAAAGACACTCCCCACTCCACCAATTCGTGTTTCATTCAAGCTTCAAACCGCTTCAAGATCTTTAACTTAAGTGAGAGATCAACTCATTCCATTCGGTACGTAAGTATTTCATTATTGACTACGAAGGAGTGTATGCGTGCCTCTGCTCCTGGCTGGCAGACGAGGTCAGTTGCGTTGTAGAGAAAAAACCAGATGGGGGGTATGTCCGTAAGAGTATGGTGAGTGGAAATATCAAGCGCTAAAGAAATTTGAATGCAGGGCGCGACTACGGTGGCCCGGTCCTAGACTAAGAAGAAACTATGTGTGCCAGTACTAAATTGCGCGCTAGATAGATCAAGAGAAGAAAGGGGAACTGAGTATGGAAACCGATACCGACCGTGCCGCGAAAAGAGTGGAGGGGTCAAAGGAACGGGCATTGGCCAAGGTAGGGGGCATGGGGAGGAGAAAAGAAGATAGAGTGGGATGGGTGTCCAAGCAAAAAGGGTTCAAAAGTACCAGCCGACTTCAAGCCAAGCGTCCATCATAAGTTCAGTCGTTGTCAAATTTCGTTCCAAGGTCAATTCAATCAGTCAGTCAAGTCTTTGACCTTACCTCCTCCTCACCTCCCTGACGGCCCCACATTCACCGGTACCGTGACAGGCACCATCCTCTTCCTCTCCTGCAAACACACACACGGCACCACACCCCTCGGCGAGTCCATCCTCCCCACCATCTGCACCAAACACCACTGGTCCTTATACTCCTCAATAATCCGAACCGTATCCCCAACCTTCAGCGGAAGCTCATCCTCAAGGGTAGGGGCGAAAGGCGCGATGACGGTCATTAGGCGGGGGAAGTGGGTGTTGATCGAGGAGGAAGACATGGAGGGGGAGGTAAGGGAGGGCGGGGAGCCCCGAGTGAGGGTGTCTCCGTCTAAGTATATGGGAGCAGAGAAAGTGTAGCTCTGCGCCGACGACGGAGCGGGTGTATGCTGCCCCTTTGTCGATGGCTTGTTACTCGAGCCCGTACTGGCCCTGTTGACCTGAGGACCCGATGTCACTGTCGCCTGTCCCGACTTTGGCACTTCCCCTACTACTCCGAGGCCGAGCGGGACAGGAGGCACAGGTACAGCTGACACCTGCCCGTGCCCATGCCCATGCCCATGGTCGCTGCTACAGAAGCTATTCCTCGAATACAACGACCCATCGGATCCGCTGAGCAACGTCTGCGGCGGTAGGGGTAACGTCTGTCCGTCATCGTCGTCGTAGTTGCCTGGAAGGTTCTGAGCGCGCTTCTGGCTCGTGCCTGGTGTGGCGGGTGGCGAACGGGGCTGTGGCTGTTTAAACTTCTGCATTGCTGGGAGGTGTTTGGGGGGACTAAAAGTTACAATGGGTGGGTGGACCGGAACCCCCATCGGAACTTGGGAATTCGAGCTTGTGGTATGCCCCGTAGAGGAATCGTGCCCGTGGCTGCTGGATGAGGGACGAGCAGCGGGGAGTGAAGACCATGGTTCTGGGCCCCCGTTTGCGACGATGAGGGGCGCTGGGGCAGAGATACCTCTACTCTTGATGGATGGCACGTTGGGGAGGTGCTGGACCTTCGGAGGCCTCTTCACCGAGTCCGACTTGCGTAGGGAGAACGAGAAGGACGACCTCGCACTTCGTCCCCCGTGCGTATGCCCTCCAAGCCCCGGCGGATTACTCGGCGCCGCCCTCTGGATCTGGGTATACGAATCCTGGTTGGCCTGATTCACTGTCCCTGGACCCCAACCCCCGTGGCCGCCATGCGAGTGGGAATGGGACGTCCCGGACCTTGCAGTATTGGAATCCGACGACCTCCTTGCAAAGTTGAGTAGATGCGCCTTCTTCGGTTTCTCCGTCTCGACCTCAAAGAAACTCCCGTTGGGATCGTTCTTGGACTTGTGCGAGCTAGACGTTGAGTTTGAGCTCTCGACGCCCCGTCCGAATCCGTACTTCTCGTACGAGGCGCGGAATTGCCGGTTCATCCGGGCAATGTGGCGTAGTCTTGCTCTCCATCTCCAGACGAGGATGCCTGGAATGCCAAGTGGGGCGAGAGGATTGGTCAATTATCTGACCACCATGGTGTAGAGGAAATGGAGATAGTACGAGAAAGTGGACTCACCGAGACCCACGACGATTAGCGCGACACTGACAATTCCTATAATCACTGGTCCAGACAACTTGAAGGGCGCGCGTTTCGTAGCTGCACCTACGCTGGACGGCGTAGGATCTTCTGTTGCTGCATCCCCCACCGCCAACGACGAAGCCACGCCCCCACCCACAGCCTCCTCGTCTCGCAGAACGAGTCGCGATAGCATCGTCAATCGGCCAGTGTACCTCCTGAGTTCGGACATTTCACGCAGTTGAACGAGGGCGAGGAGAAAAGAGGGTGAGGAACAGCAGGCAGCAATGGCGGACAAAGAGGGCAGGCAAGCTGGGAAGCAATCGAAGCCCCCACTCGAGGGACTGTATAGAAGAAGGCACCCATCGAAGCCAGGCCCCGATGCAATTATATCACTGTAATTGACCGAGGAGTGCTCGTCCAGTGGCACTTGCACATCATCAAAACTGATCATCGTTGCTCGACTGTCAACCCCTACGCCCGCTTTGACTGTACCAGGCGCGCGGGAAGGATCCAGAGCCACCAGAACCCAAGAACTTCTCCATGGCCTTAGAGCGCAGCCCCCTAGCCATGTACATACCAAGGGCCTCCCTATATTCGCCGGCGGTGGGAGTAAACGCCTCGAAAGATCAACGCCTCTGCCAAGGACATGAGAGAAGGAAGCAAGAATGAGGATGTGCGATTGCCAATTCGATCAGATCACGTCTAATAGCTGGTTCGATACAGCCCTATGCAGAGACCTGGCACCCTCCTCTGGTATATACTGCCTCAATGAGCTCTCGATGAGCTCGTCCACGGTATCTCGCGATAGCGCCAGCGCGTCTTCCCCTCCAAGTTGGTATACGGCTTCCGCACACACTGCCCTCTTCTCCTCAGTCGTAAACGGCACGAAGGGAAGCACAGAGGTTATTCTTGACAACACAGAAGCCTGTCGAACGGAGATTTGTCAAAACGTTGTCAGTAAAAATGTCTATCGAGCGTTGCACCACCAGCAGAGTAATGCGAAAGAGGTAGACACGTACTCCCAGCCGCTCTGAAACCGTCGGGCGCAACAGAGCCACGAGCTCGAGGAACTCCTCCCTGCTTAGGATCTCCTCTTGTTTTTCCCGGGCAGCCCAATGATCAAAAACGAGATCATGCCCAATATTCGACGTGCACAGCCAAACGACGTTTCGCGTATCGACGTGCCGGCTTTTGGCTTCAAACGAGCATCGGCCCGACTCCCAAGGCATGAGGAGTGACCACAGGACCTTCTCGTTGTCAACCTTTTCGATCTCCTGCAAGACACAAACACGTGGAAGTGTCAGAAAAACGGGTGAGTTTAGCAGTTAGACGCCGACTTACGTCCAGCACCACAACACATCGTTTGCCCTCGTTGTTGACGAGGAACTCAGCAAGAGTGCAATTAGTTGGCTCCTATTTTACGGCGATTAGAATTCATGAAGCCTCCTCGCCAGCGATAGAATTTGAGAGAGTTACGTACCTCATGAATATTGATAGAGTACGATTCCCAGAGGTCATCCTGTGACCTAACCGTCACCATATTTACAGTGTGTGTAGGAACATCGAGGAGCGAGCCAACTATAGATGAACGGAGTTAGTCGCCACGGATAAATTGGTGATAGGCGTCAGACATACACTTCCGAGCGAGAAGACTTTTTCCATGACCACTGGGGCCTTGATGGGGAAGTCAGAACCAGTCGATAAGCCAGAACCGTTGACAAGAATCGACTCACCGCTAAACATAACCACGACAGGGGCCGCTGAGATCTGCCGCGAGTGAATGCTTAACAGCTTGAACAGTTCCTCAAGGGCACGGTCTTGGCCGACGAGGTCATATCGCACGCGGGTCAAAGGACGGAAGAATGACTGATGGATCAGCTTAGAGGTCTTTCTTGTATGTGCGGCGTCTGCGCGTTGCACGTAATACCTAGCACGATGCTATCAGCCTGATAGGGCTTGTGTGAAGTCAAAGCAACCCACCTCGTCGCGGGATCCATCTCATCCATCAAGGTCTTTGCCACATCTTCCTGAGCCCCCGCCTCACCAGAACCTCCTTCTCCCGACGATCCTTGCTCGCCCTTCTTTTCCCCATTCCCACCCTCCTCCAATTCACGACGGTTCCCAGCACGACTGCCACTCCGGCTTCCATTCCCTACGCCAGGCTGTGCTTTCAGTTTTGACGGATCAGCTCCGAACGCCAGTAGAGTCTTGACGATATCCAGTTTGTTCGTAAGCTGATCATTGGTGAGTGCAAACTGAAGTGCACTCTGTGGTCCGACAGTATCGTTAGGGTTGGCTTCGCCGTTCTCCAGCACACGCCGCACTTCCTTGACGTCGTCGCTCGCAATGGCGAACATCAATGTTGGTTTAGGCGTGGCTATTGAATGGATGGGCTCCCGGGCGACGGATTCGGACCGGGATGCTGGAGCAGTGCGAGGCTGGAGGGGAGGGACGTGATGGGGGACATGAGGGGAGGAATGCGTATGCGTATGCGAGTGAGGATGGGGCGGGCGGTGGTGTTGAGGAGAGTCGAGTATTGCCCGTTGTATAGGCTCGTCCCGGCTATCTTGCTGATATGTATCGTCGATACTATCCTCGTCGCCTTCGCCTTCGTGTTCTTGCTCATAAATAGGTTCAGAGGGTCTACTAGCGGAACGAAATTCTTGGAGATGGGAAACAAGAGGAGGGGCGGAAGGCCACGAAGGGTGTGGTTGCGCAGCGGCCGGCGCTGAGAGGGGCGATCCGAATGTAGCAAGATGTTGAAGATCGTCGGTGAGCAAAGAAGGTGATCGTTGGGGTCGTGAAGTCGAATCGAGTATATGTGCAGAAGAGTCCGAAAAGTGATAAGGATTAGCCGTTGCAGGGGCAGATGGAAGCTAAGATGGATACGGTATGTCAGCGTCAAGGTGCCTCAGAACGAAAATGAGACCGCATACTGAATGTGAATCCAGTAAAGAATTGCGTGATGGTACAGAAGATAGCGATGCAGTTGCGGAATGTGGATGGATATTAGCATTAGATAGCGATTGAATCGAGTTGGACTGGTTGTTGAGCAGCACAGACTACAAACAACAGGCGTTAGCAGGAGGGTCTGAATAGGAGTTCGGATGTCACGCACCAATCTTAAAGGCCGAAGAGCACCCGTCGAGCAAGCGGATGAAGGTGGCGGCGTCGACACTTTGTCTTCGCTGTCGCTGTCTATAGGCGACCGTCCCAGTCGGGACAGACTTCGACCCTGGTTCAGAACTAGAGAAGGACGGGCAGAGTGACGCTGAAAAGTCGATTACCACCTGCTGAAACAGACAGCACTAGAGCAGAGACTAACCTGGGACCGGAACCCAAATGGGACCTTCTTGGACGCCTCCTGACCTTCGACCTCCTCGCCAATGTTGTGATGCGAAGTCTTACTGCTTGAGGCCACTGAAGCCGGCGATTCTCTTCCCTTAGATGTAGAATCCATCGAAGTGACAGGTGAAGATGAAGCAGTCGACAATGTCTGGCTCCGCCTCAGCTGGGATGCTGAAGGCGGAGGCGTAAAAACGCGTTCACGAAGGGGCCGCCCTGACTGGGCTGGAGAAAGCATTGCAAGAGAAGGAAGCAGGGGACGGGGCTTAGGTGATGCCCCCACGTTGCGGTGAAGTGGTTGTGGTGGTTCCGCTGGAGACTGAATTTTGAGAGAGGCTGCAGGGGAATAAGGTCTCGGTGAGCCTTCCTCGTTGGCATCTGTGTAGATATCGTAGAGAGAATGAAGCGTGTCGCTGTCTTGCATGGCAGTGTCGTCCTCGTCCTCGGGCTCAGATTGGAGATAGTCATGGAGTGCCGTCGCGTCATCCTCCGAAACGTAGGACGGTTGGGTTGAGAGTGTGTCAAAATCTAGTCCCGGGGGTGAGGAGAGCGACGGGTCTGCGGGAATTGGAGGTCCCGGAGAATCGAAATCCTCTGGAGGCGAAGAGCGCAGAGACGCTGCATGACTTAGATATTCTTGAGGAAGGTTGAGCTCGGGCTCTGGCGGCGAAGAGAGCGAGGTTTCCACAGGGATTGGACGTTCTGGAGAGTCAAAACCGCGTTCTAATGGGGAAGAGAATGAGGCTTCTACAAGAGCTTGACGTTCTAAAGATGGCTGGCTTTCCGGCGACGTTGGGGCTGGCACGGTGGATGTCGTGGGCATGTGGGGAGTGACTTGCTCAGCCCACTCTTCTTGTGGTTGGGATGGGGTCCCGTCCAGGTCTATAACCTTATCTTCAACCTCTATTTCTAGCTCTGGCTCAGTCTCAGTCTCAATCACCGCCAACCCGTCCTGCGTGTCAGGTACCTCTCCCGTGTTGAGTGGGGGAGAGGGAGCCGATTGTAGGAGTTCCTCGTTGAGAGCATCCGAAGACATGGTGTCGTGGACAGAGGATTGAACTTCGTCGTCATCCCAGTCAGAAAGGTCCTCCTCTGCTTCACCCAGGGGTTGTGTGTCCTGATGCCGAGCTCCCTGTTCGACTCCCGCGGCGAACGGACCTTCATTATTGGTTCCAGCATGGCCCGCCGTCTCGAGAGTGGCGCGCTCCGTCGACTCTTCATCCAACAGTTCCACGTCCTGAGGTGGAAGTTCCTGTGCTACCTCTGTAGCGACCGGCCCTTGACTATTCGCTCCAACGTAGATCGCTGTTTCGACAGTAGCAGGCTCCCATACCGACGTGTGACTGAAAGACTCGTCGTCGTCGATAATGCCCGAGATGTCGGCTTCACTGTCATACCTTCCATTTCCCGCTTGTATAGGCTCTGGTGACAGCATGTACGCAAGGCTAGTCGTACTGGCGGGTGTTGACTTGCTCTCCGAGGCAGGTGATTCGCGATCCTCCTCCACGACCACAGGCGCGGAGATCCGGTCACTCGGGGAATCAAGGTCATCTTCGAGGCTTGAAGGCTGTTCAAGCGGTTTGAGAGGTGACGCTGGCGTTAGCAGAGCGCCGATGTGAGGGGAGTGCAGGCGACTTGAGGGCGAGCCGAAGGGTGAACGTAAAAGATCGAAGGTCGAGCCCAGTGTAGGCGGCGGCTTCCAGGCTTCTTCAAAACCGGAATCAATCGACATGGTATCCTCCTCGAGACTGAAGCTCCCGAAGTTGTTCAATTGCAACGATGAGGAAAGGTCGACCGGGGATAGGAGATCGTCGTGATTTTCGGGAAGCCCTGGGGGCGGCATTTCGACGTATTGGGCCTCCGGTGAGCCTTCGGTGGTATGAATTAAGGGGGTATCGGGGTATTCCTTCGCCGGGTCCTCGGGAAGCTCCAGGGTGTTGTCGTTGTCGTCGTGGGCGGGGGAGGGAATGTCGTCGTTGCCATTGTCGTCGTCTGCGTCTGTCAGCTGCATGAGCTCCGCCATGGTATCGTTGACACGGGCAAAGAATGTTGCGTCTGCCCCGTGGACGAGAGTTGGCAATCCAGAGGACCAGCTATCAGGCTCATCAGGCTCAGTCAACGTCTCCTCATCCTCCAGCTCGTCCCCCTCCGCGTCTCCAATCACATCCGTCAGGGCCGAGAGCAAACGTTGCATTTGGGGGTCGTGTGGTGGCGACCGAATGGATGCTGGCGAGTCGACTCGAAGGATTGGGGGCGGTGCGTCATAGTCCAGGGACTCTTTGAGCTTGTGCAGCGTCTTGACATTCTGCTCGACCCCATACCGGCTCTGGGGGATGGTATGGAGAAAGTTACACTTGGCCGCAAAGATACAGTTGCCCCTTTGGTAGAAGGGACACGGTCGAGCTGGAAGCCAATGTCAGTGCTTTATAACCCCCAAGCCGTTCTGGACTCACATGGAGCTCTCCACGCAGGTTCACGAAGAGACATCTCAAGACATTGACCGTCGCCGTCGCCTGCGCCGCTGAAGATGGTGGTGGGAGGAGGAAGTATGAAAATCTGGTGACGACCAGGAGACACTCTCGACAGCGGTCGGCTATCAAACAGGGGCTGAATCCACGTGACCGCATCATTGTTCATGGCCTTTTCCGAGCTTTTCCGGCGCCTGCGGAACCAATTGCTGGTTACGATGGTCTCTCGACTTCCTCGTACTATTCCTCGACTCACTCTGTTCTCTGGGCCCACTTGCTCCCTTTGTGAGGTAATTAAACGGTTCTATTCATCTCATCGTATTGTATTGAAATCGCATAGACAGCAAAAAGCGAGCTCGCAAAGGTTCGGCTGACGGTGAGTCGACCTGACTTGTCTGTCATGTCATTCAGAGTTCAACAGGTTTCCGTTCCTCAGCGTCCGTTCCAGCTGGATACCATCAATATCCACGAGCCAGGTCAGGAACGGTGGAAGCGAAAGTATGTCTATTGGATCCCAGCACTCCACCTCGAAGGGAAGGAGATAGCCAAGGGACGATGGGACGCCCAGACGGTCTTTCAGGCACTGGCGGATTGGGACTCGAAGAACGAGGAGACGACCCCGGAGCAGCAGGACGACAAGAAGACTCCTTGATTCTACCATTCTTCCCCCATGCCTTCCCAGAGGCTCTCCCAAGCGAATACGAATCGTACGGAATCTATACCCGTGTGGACGCGGCTCACGTTCTGGGGGAAGCAGACGAGGACGAGGACGGAGAGTGGAAACCCATCTCGCGCTGTTTCAACTGCGGTCACGAAGAACACTCTGTCAAAGAATGCCCATTCCGCCTTAATCGCGACCTGATAGAACTATCCCGCCAATACTACCAATTTTCGAAAGGCACAATGGGGACCACCAACTGGGTGCGTGTCCACACCGCAGAGGGGTGGCGTCAGACGCGGCTGAACTGGCTAGAGGACTTTGAGCCTGGGGTGATCAGAGGCAAGCTGCTACGTGAGGCATTGGGCGGCGGTGGGGAAAGCGAATGGCTCCGAAATATAGCGATATGGGGCTACCCCAAGGGTTGGGTGGGCGAACGCGATCCAAGGGAGGCGGTCCGGGAACGTATCTGGGCAGAGTACGGCGGTGGTGTCGAGTTGGAACTGGACGATCCAGAGCCGTTTGTGATTCACGGCGACCATGATACTGAGGTCGTCACCTTCCGCGAGGCGTTTGTGAAAGTTGCTCACGAAGGCGACCCGGACGATGGAACTGAAGATGGCTCAGGCGACGGGACCGAAGAGGGCTCGAAAGATGGTTCCCCGCCTCACCCAGAATCCCACTCAGTACCTCGAGAAGACCCCTCAATCCCAGGCGAAGCCCCCAAAAGCCCTATACCATCCATCAGGCGGTGGGCGATATACCCTTCAAGCCACTTTCTCTCGAACCTGCTGCCCATCCATACTGGATTCAATTTACCTCCTGTGGGCGGCGCCTCAGCTGACGAATACCGATCCGTTAACGTAAGACGGCCACCCCCGACGAAGTTTGACTGGGATGCATGGGCAGCAACCCATGTCGAACCTGAGCCTCCGCCGCCACCGCCTGACGAACCTCCACCCCTACCACCTGAGCCAGGGTATGCCCCGCCTCCACCGCCCCGTCCGTCATCTCAGCCACCATTGGCTCCGACCCTACCGCCACCGCCTCTTCCAGCTGTACCGTTCACGACCGTACTCCGCACACTCCCCTTGAGCACTGTCGACAACACTGGCGACGACAGTGATATGGATATGTCCGGACCCGACTCAGAGTAGTAATACCATTTACTTGTAAACCCAGTGGACTGTAGGCTTCATTCCGTCATTCAAATGGGAGAGGGTGCGCCCAACCCTAGCGCAAGCTGGGTTACCGCATGCCGAATCTCATCTCGCACCGCCGGTGTCGTATGCAACCAACGATACCAGGACGATAGCGCCTGGAAAGTATCTAAGGGCGCTAGGCTTCAACTTATGTTGATCGAAAGAGCGACCGATGTTTCTATTTGCCCTGTTCACCGCAACAAGACTGACCCTGTCAGGGCTGCTTGACGTACGTAGGCACCATTACAGCTTTCCAAAAGTAACCTCCTCACTGTATCGTACACCCACAGGACAGATGACCACCTGTCGGTGCGTTCTTCTTCGCAACCCGTTCGGAATGCTCAGTCAGAACTTGATTCAAACCCTCCCTCTTCAAGCAACTCTCGAATGCAAAGCTCTTTGCGAGCTCCTCTAGCTGCGCCTCGTCCAGCCCCTTGAATAACCCTGCCCACTCCTTCACCATCAGCCCCGCGAGACACATCGTTCTCACCAACCCGGTGACCCTTTCCTCCAAGTGCCAGCGCGCGGGGTATAGGACGAGGTGGCCCTCGTCCGGGGCCGACTCTCTGGTCAGGGATATAAACGCTCACCGGCGAGTGGCGGTCAAGACTTGCAAGGCTACTTGCATCGGAAATAGCGCCTTTCGTTCAAAGAAAATGAAATGTTGAACGGGTGAAGTGAGGTCCAGGCAAGAATACGACAACAGAAACGGGAGTCTTGACACAATGTACACACAATTCGCAGCGAAAAGTCGATACTGTTCGGATCGGGGATTCAATACATACGCGTGCACCACATCTCATGCCCTCGCTGAGTCCACCACGGACGGAGGCTTAGAAGAGGACGCACCAGCATTGACCGGAGGTTGTTCAGTGGGCTCGACCTGAACCTGTTCTGGCACGACAACGGAAGAGCGCTTGGACGGTGCCGCTACAGGCTCGCCAACGCTCTCACCACCCTCCGGTTTGGGTTGTGCCACAGAGGAACGCGAGGACCCGACAGACCCCTCCTTCACGGCAACGCCCTCCTCGTGTTCGGCCTGGGCTTCCAGAACGGCTTCCGGCTCTGGTGATACCGCAGACGTACGCCTGGATGATTGAGAACCCTCCCTGGCTGGAGGTTCCTCGGGGGGCTCGCCGTCGTGGGCCTCGTGAGCTGATTCTGGAGGAGCGATGGAAGAACTCTTGGACGAGTTTCGAGACCCCTCTTTGATCACAGGGTGCTCGGGATCGGCATGATGTTCATGCTCCAGTTCTGCCTCGTCTGGAAGCCACATTTTGCACCTTTTCAACCAAGTCCGAACCTCGTGAACCGTTGCATGCCTCCCAAATAGGGCGAAAGTGAACCAATCCACTAGGTCGTTTGGTTGCTTCAAGACAAATTTGTCGGACGGTTCTGAGTGGACTGGGGCGATCAGCTTGGATCCGTAGCGACACCAGAGGCCGGTGAGGATCTCGAAGCGATATGGAGCCAACTTCGGTCGGGTCACCATGGCAGATGCAAGGAAGAGCATGACCTTGTCGATGGGTTCATCGTCAAACCGACCTGAGAAGTGGCCTCAGTCCTGAGTTCAAAGGTACATACGAGCAACGTACCATCGGATATGAGGCGGGCAAGGAGTTCGCAATGTCCTTGGAGCATCACATTATCTGTCCCAAAGGCCGATGCAATGATTTGCAATGAGATCGTGCGGCGTACCCCTGCGTCGCTTGACATCAAGGAAAGTAACTCAACAACCGACGCCCTCAAGTTCTCATTCTGAAGCAGCCTCATAAACTTTGTCGCGAGGGGTGTGATTTGCTTCACCACTGGTCTGTCCAGGGGCGATGAGGTGCTGCTATGCTCGTCGGTGGTTATGATGGGTGCCGCGGAGAGGGAGACCAAAAGCTGGATGGCAGTTGTGCGGATCCCGCCAACGTCGTCTTTTTCGTCAAGAGCAAGGGTGATGATCTCCGGAATAGCGGACTCGATGAGCCTAGGCTCGGATGTCCCTGTGGGAATGATTTCAGTAGGTGGGTTGTACGATAGTGTGTGGGGGAAAGCCTACGATGCTTCGAGTACAACTTGGATAGAAGTTCAATTGCGGCTGCTCGGTGGAAAGACGATGTAGTGCGGAGAAGTGGGGCGAGTCCATATGCGATCGATGCGACTGTGTCATCCGTCAATTGAACTAGGGGGTTGAATGGTTAATCTAGATATGCCTTGGAGGAATAACATGCTTACGCGTCTCTCCAAGCTGTAGGGCTATCCGCTTCCCTTCAACCGTGATGTTCGGTATCATTGGAGGTATGGCGGATAGAACCTCCCGATTGAGCTTCGCTACTCACTAAGTTAGTATTCACCCGAAAAAACGATGCGCAATGCTCACTTTCGCTGGGATACGATGTGAGGTTCTGGAGCAGAATGTCCTCAGCTTCCTTTCTCATGTACTCATTATCCTTGTCGGTCACAAGAAGGGTGATCTTCAAGAGGTGAGGGATCGATGGGGACACAATGTCCTTGAACTTGTCGCAGTCCTCTGCAGGGAGTTAACGGCGTTTAAGGGGTACTGAGGTCAAGGAAGTCGTACCACTCGAGTTTGCCTCAGTGAGACTATGCAGCGCGGCAATTGCGTTCCTTCGGAATTTCATGAGGTCCGGCTCTTTGAAGCACGACTCGAGGAGTTTCGATAACGATGCCTTGATAGAATCTTGGAAACGAACTTCACGAGTGATTAAGTCATGAAGCTGTGGAAGGGGGAATAACCTACTATCGTTGAACAAAGTTTTGAGCAGTGTTAAAGAACACTTTCTCAGATCGTATGAGTTGTCATCACCCTTGACCGTGATTTCAGCCAGACGCGAGATGAGCTGCGCGTCATCTGACAAAAGACACTTAAGATGGATACATCTGCCATGGGAGCAAGCTACCCTACTCACTTGTTCGACCCAAGAGGTCTCCGTAGCCCCATCCTGCACTATCCTCTGCATGGCATGGCGTAAGCACGGGTCAGTTTGTCAAGGCGACACAGTGTCGCGTACCAGAACATAGGAGTTGGTCTAAAAGAGTCACCGCCTGAGAACGGATGTCGTTCGAGTCGCTTTTGAGAGCAGACTCGAGATATTTGGGCAGAACGATCTGTATTGGGTCTTGTAGCTTGACTAGCAAGGGTTCCTTGACATCAGCGAAAAGGAGACTGAAGCAACGGCGTGCTCACCCTTCTCGAACAGTGACTTGAGGTGGTGGTTCACAAAGTTACTTGTGCACCTCACTTGGCCCCTTACAAAACTAACTTTATCGTACTTTATTGACCCAAGTGAACTTGCCCTGCCCATGTTAGCTTCAAGTTAGCTTCAAGTTACTTATAAGCTACTTACACGTTAGCTTGAAGTATGTTTTGTAAGGAGGAATGGACACGTTGTGCGCGTTGTGGCTGGGGGTCCGTGCACTGCTGGCGTCACATAGGTAGATTGATCGCCACTGGTGCTATATGGGCACTGTCGATTGCCATAAGGTGTTGAGCTGCTCCTCCGTACACCCATGTGTCTCCCGAGCTCCCGGTTAAACCCATCGCGAGGCTCTTTGGAGGCATGGTCATCCGCCCCATTCCTTTTGGACAACTTTGAGCTCGATCTGGTGGTTTCTCATTTGAGTCCGCTTGTACGACGTTCAAACGGGCATTTCGGGTAGCTGGGAGTGCTCGACCTTATGTTTGCCGGCAAGCACCAAAGTTTCTCCTCTCCCGGACAACATAAAAGTATTGGCGACCATTATCTCACTCACTTCAAGTGCGAGCTTCGAGCTTTAGGTTGGTCTGACTGAACATTTCGTAGGGGAAATCGCATTGCGTGGAAGTCATGTGCGAATTGAGATCAACATTGACAACGGGCTGCTGCCTCTTCACTTATTAGTTTATGAGCAGCCGCATACTGTGAGTAGTATTGCCTCGTACCTCAACCTCCTCCCTTTGGTTGGTTTTACTCCTTGAAATTGACCATTCGTCGCGCCGGCGGTGGCATCATTCAAGCTGCCCAAACAGGTACGCCGTCTTTGGTAGTGGAGGTTTGGATGAACAGATGTTTCCCCCTCTATTCGTACGACCAAGAGGGTAGACATACCTTAAAATAAACGTGTAAAATCGTCCGCCTCGATAGCTGGTTGGTTTTGTGTGCCACACTTAGACGGTTTGCGGCTTGGGCGTTACTGATCACCGTCCTCCCAGGGCATCGCCGGAGGTTCCGTACGCCAATCCGAGAGTATATATACCACAAAATGTTCTATATAAGAAGCACATCGAGAAGCCAAGTTAACTTGGGGGCAAGTTAGAAAAAGGCCCAAGCTAACCCCAAGTTACTTGGACTTACTTGCGGGAAGAAAGTTATGCCAAGTTAACTACTCAAGTAACTTTTGCGGCAGTCCTTGAGGTCGGTGTAGCTGTAACCTGGTCTGTCTTTTATGGCCATCTCGACAATCTTTGGAACACCCTGGAAGCCTTGGTTGCGCAAAGCCTGAGCTGAGGACACAATATCAAGCAAGGACTGCTCACCATTCCGACCTAATAGCATTGTGACACCAATCCATATTTCGTGCCCCGTTGTGAGGGTGCTTTCCGAATCTATTCCAACGTGAGCTCATCATTAAGCCGTGAAATCTAAATACCAGCGAACCTGCATCCATTCCATCTGGGAGCTTTGGAGTGGTAAGGCGCGTTAACAAGGACGTCGGGTTGGTGTGTTGCTCGTCATTCTTGATGGCGGAGGCGAGCGATTTCCCAATCTTTGACGCCATGGCATCTCGCAGTTTGGCTGAGGAACTTCAGCACACAACAAAAAATGACATACTAATTAACGCGCGCACCATCGCCCAGCAGCTCTTCCAGTACGGCCACGGCTGTGTTCCGGACGTCGATTTCGCCATCATTAATGGCCAGGTCAAACACCAAGCTCGCACACGCTGAACCAGCTGCAGGCAAAGTTATTTAAGAACTGGACTGCGAAGAACAGAAGGTTGTCTCACCATCCTTGATATGAGGTGGAATGAACTTCATCCAGGATTGTCGCGCCTTCCAGTGACCGTCCTTAACTCCTGTCTCAAACTTCTCCAGGACAGCTGTCGCTAATTCCGGGTACTGTGCTGGATATAGCATCAGCTAGGCGATATAGAAACGAAACGGTGTGCTCCCGACCATCGTTGGCTAACAAGACCGCCAATGAATTGACCGATTCGGCACGAACATCGTAGTCCCTGTCCTCGAGAGCCATGGTGGTGAGTCTATTCATGGCTTGTTCTGGGAGCTTGCCTAAAATAGTACAGTAAACGGAGGGCACCAACATTGGTGAAGTCCTGCACTCACACTCTTTAGAAGCTCCTAAAATGGCAAGCAGCTGGGCCAAGGCAAAGCGAACATTCCAGTCACCGTCATCAGCCATCCTCTCCATACGCTCGACAACCACATCCAGGAAGGAATTCCTTGCTTTATCTGGAGCATGTATTATCGTACGGTCAGATCAAGCGAGTGAGAGGATGGGTATGAGTATGCACCTTGCTTTGCAAGGGGTCGCAAGGACTGGAGGGCCATATTACGAACGTCACCATCAGGGTCGTACATGGCGATTTGAAGGACGATCTTTGGGGCATCAGGGAAGTCGTCGGGAACTAAGGGGCTCACTGCTTCAGCTTCGCGAAAAGGGCTGATAAATGGGGGACATACAGTGCTCTGCCAGGTTTGCAAGTATCTCAACCCAATACATGCGTCCATCCCCAGACGACTTTCCAAGCAAGCGACGCAATGGTGGAGCGATGTCTGACTCTATTATGAAGTTGCTTTCGTCGCTGGATGGCTCGGGAGCTGCAAGCGATAAAAGAATGGGCTAGTTATTTAAACCTAGGTGGGAGAGTTCATCACTAACGCTCGACCGAGTTTTCATCTTCCAGCGGGTCGGCTGGTGGGCCTGGTTCGGCGCCTGGCGTAGGATCCAAGCTCTCCCTGACGCTCGACACGACACCAGCGAGAGCCCGTCTTGCAACGTCCTGAAGCTGCGCTGCGGTGCAATCAAGTTACGGGCATCTGGGCTCATGAGACAGGAACTCACCATGAGGCAAGAGATCAATCAGTAACTTGACCCATTTTCCTATGCTGACCAATTCGCCAGTACAAGGTAGCTTCACTTCAAGGTCCTCTGGTACGCTTGCCTTCACCACCTCACAATAGTTAGATTCTTGAAAAGTAACTTCAGTGACTTTAAAACCTTTGTGTAGGCTCGACAAGATACCTTTCGTTACGCCATCAGATACCAGAAGAGCTACGGCCTTGCTCCTGAAGTCAGAGCTGCCCCCCCTTGCCACCGCAACTTGGATGGTGATAGGGATGGCTTCAGAAAGCGCGACTGACAAGCACACGGTCAATCACAAGAGTCCAGACGCAGCATATCTATACTTTACCGTACTCGGCAACCTCGCCGAGGAATAGGACCCATTTTTCTCGTACTCGTATATCTGTATGCACTTCGTTCTGGAAGGCGTTCTTGTGTGAACCAGAGATGATGGTCTCTTTCACTTCCTGGGCAATGTCATCTGTGGGTATGATCAGAGACAAACTTGTGGACAGCGATTCTAATCAGGGTGGCGTACAGTCGATAGCGCAGGGTTTCTTCCAAAGGTCCGATACAAGCTCGATAGCGGCGGTGCGGACATTGTCATCGTCATCTGCTAGTGCAGCTTCCACAAGAACGTTGAGGAGACCGGCAGTGACTGTCACTAGGAACGAGTGCGCAGGTCAACGATGTTCGCCTTGGTCCTGTGTTGACTACTCACACTGTTTTGAGAGGGTTTCGACAACAAGTAGTGCATTGTGCCGAACACGCCAGCGACTCGGGCGGACCGTCACAGCCTCCAGCCAAGTCATGAGCTTGAGGTTCGGTAGATGTCCGTTGAGGCGGCCTGGTGGAGTAGTGCTATGTTAACGCAATATCGCGGTATGATCTGGGACTCTAGAACGCTCACCACTCTTGGCCAGCGACTTCAAGAATTCCTGAGCCCCATCAGCGATGATTCTGTCTTCCTCATAGATAGCCACTTTGACGATCTCCTCGAACACACTAGGCATGATGTCGTTGATGAGATCCGCTGGTGAATACCACGGGAAGGCGTAAGAGAGCCGCTCTTTGCCTGATGCGAAATCCTTGGCTTTGACAAGGGCCTGGAGGTTGCTAAGGAATTCGTAACGATTGCTAAACTCATTCTTCTCAAGCATTGCACCTAAGTGGTCGAGGATCGCGCTCTTGACCTCGTCAAATGCTAATAGTAATTTGAATCAGCCCTGGCAGATGCGGATGAGAGGAATAGTACTGACAGTTAACTGACCAAAGCCTCTCGGAAAGCTTCAAGGCTGCCTGGCGCACCTGGTCGGGGGCAGAGTTGTCCATGAAGAGTTCGACCAGGTTAGGGATTACGTCGCTGATGGAGGAGGTGAAAACGTTATCGGAACCTGTACCAGCGAGTTTATCTGACGAGGTACGCAAGCAGGAATGTCGAGCATTACCCACCCTGCAGTGTGCACAGCTTCTCGACGAATTGGATGGTCGAAATACGAGGATGATCGTCATATTTTGAGAGTCCCGATTGCACACTGGTGACTACGGCAGACCGGATAGACTCAGCCATCTCCTCTGTGAGAAACGCAAGGTCAGTCGTGCCACCCGTTCAGAACCTGTCTATGCCTACCGTTTGCTTTCACGAGTTCTATCAGCAATTCCAATCCTTCATCCTGCACTCCTTGGTCATCGTAGACGGTCATGGTGGCGATGGTTGGCACCGACGAGTTGATGATTCTGCTGAACAGGGCGGCTAGAGTGTGGGTTAACTACAGACTTAACCGCTTGACGAAATGGAGACATACGATTTGGCGAGGAAACCAGCTTAAGCATTTTGAACGCGTGGACGCGGAGGGCGTGACTAGGTTGAGATAGGCTGAAAATGAGACACCTGAGCACGCCAGCATGGCCGCGAGTGCTTTCGGTATCCCCGAGGGGTACCTCGACAGGCAGTATTTCCCTCAGTGCATCTGCGGCCATGTCCTCCCATCCTGTAACTGTGGCGCAGACCCCGTGAGTTAGGAGATGAACTGCAGAGCGGAAGATTCCAACACACCCGTCGCATGATAAAGCTTGAAGATATATCTCAGGGCCAACTCGTCGACGTTATCTCGTTCTTCTCTTGCAAGGCTGCTTGCCCACTCGCTGGTTCGGCCAGTCTCAGACCCCGCAAGAGCTGCTGATAATCAAAGGATGCGCGTCAGTGGGGGAAGATGGAGGTTGGCTGAGCGCTACCTTTCGCAAGGCACAAAGAAAGAATGAAAGAACTGATCGTCTTGAGGTGACTCTCGCCTTCAATAAGGCCACGACACGCCGCAAGGGTGAAATGAATACGGTGGCTAGAGCGAATGTCTTGGAACGGCATCTCCCAGGGGCGGTCAGCCATTTCGTTGGGATTGAAGTCGGAAGGGGCGTGAGGCTTGAATCCACCATTCTGAGGTAGGTGCAGCAAGACCAGGACATGAGTCCGGAGTGCGAAATGCAACGGCCTGAGACCCTCAGGAAGTTCGTTCCAACGGTGGAGGGGTCCGTTCTCATGGCTCAAGGCTTCGTGGAGGGCCTTGTCAAGCGTATCATAGCCTTGGAGGGTCTGCTTCTTTTCGAATGCCTCATGAAGTCTCGTCTCGTACAACTCCGCGAAGGAGAGGAGCGCGAGTAGGTGATTGCACAGCGTTTCGTCCCGCTGGAGAGTGTCGCTCGTCCTCGAGGATGCACATTGCCGGAAGCGTGAGAGTAGGATCTTGGGAGTGTCGTTTTTGCAAAGAAACTCGGTCCATTTCTGTTCAAATGCTGGTAGCGCGACCTCCGTGATTGCTTCATCCAAGTAACCGGGCTTCTGTGACTGAATGAACTCGGTGTACATAATCATTCCAAGCGCGTCGTTCATGTCTTCGGGGATTAGAGGCTTCCGGTGTGTTGAAAGAGACAGATTGGCGGGAGATGAAGGAATACGGAGCGGCAGTAGGATAATGAAAGAATAGGCAAGGCCGCCAGCCAAGCAAAAGGCAAGAAGTACTCGCCCAAGTGTTGGATTATCGGCGTGCATTTGAATGATGAGGCCAATCAAGAACATCACCGAGGCACTTTGGACGAGGAGTGGAACCAGGAAAAGAACATGTTTGGAATAAAAGCGCTCCGCTTGCTGGTCGACCCTATACCGGTGAACTGCGCCGGGTGCCCCGTCACACTTCGTCATCGCAAGCGCGTACTTTGAAAGTCCAACTTTAGCCATCACACCAACGAGGGCACTGAACAACGTTGTAGACAAACTGAGAATCCACAGGCCGTTCACCCAATACGCTGTGCGTGTGGTGCGAAAGATCTCGCTGATCGAGCCGCCCTGCAAGACGTTGAAGATCCTGGCGAGGAGGCGTGGTTCACTGTCGAACTGTAAATCCTTCCGAGCGTCAATAACGAAGGCTGCGACAAGCCCAGCGAAAAGGCCAGCCTTGGTTACACGTCAAAATATATTCTCAAGGAAGGAAATACATGGGCTGGGACTTACAAAAACTAGCAAGGTGTCGACACTGTTATACCAGAGTGATGTCTTGAACGCTGCTCGCTCTTGCGCATCTTCCAGGTACAGCTGCCAGATTCTTGCGTCCTCTCTGAACTCCGTCGACTTGAACTTTTTGGACCCCTTCCTGAGTATAGAGGTCCTTTGGGTGGCCGGCCTCTGGGGCTCTGCCTGGTGTGCTGACGGAAGCTGCGACTCCCTGCGGCCACATTGCGTCTCTGCGGCGTTGTCGTCGATGGCAAACTGAAGTGGAGCAGGCTCAGTCGCGACGAGCTGCAACGTGAATGTGGGAGGCTCTTACCTGCACCGTGAACTGCTCAAATTCGGCCTTTTCAAAGAGAGGCTCGCCCATCGTTGGCCCTTCTGTCGAGAATGTCAAGCATGAGGCCTGCCTGGTCTTTATACGTAGGGCTCCGAGTCGCCACCCTCAACGCTCATGAAGTACGTACTTAACCCCGTCACACGCACGCCAGCTCACATGAACCTTAGCATACAACTGGCAGCGCAGTCACACTAACTCCACCGACCACCTCCAGCCGAGTACCTAGGTTCTTAAAGTTGAAGTTAAACCATCCGGTTCTGCCATCAGCCGACGCCTTTTTGGAAGGAGGCGCCGTGAGAATGAAGACTTATCTCGTTGAAGGAAATTTCGACCTTCTCCTTCCCAATAGCGTCGGTAAGGTCTTCGCGAATCTGGAATTTGCGCCCTGATTATCGTCCCCAATAGGACCCCATGAGGATTGGGATACGGGAAGAAACGAAGTGTTCCATGGTTTAAGGACTGAAGGACACTCGAAGGACAATAATACCGTCAGGCAGATCGAAGGGTGGGATTGGAATCGGGTGTGGACCAATGGGTAGCAGGCGGAAAGCAGAGCGTGAACAGACTGAGTGTCATCCACGCCGCGCTCACTATGGTATAAGGAAGGAAGGGATGCACTGGCAGTGCCGGTTCACAAGGGTTACGTAAGCGTCCAAGCAACCGAATACCCGCTTTAAGCAGAGTCGCACAAGGGACTGCTTGGCACATGTAGGTACCACTACAGGGCTTTCTCAAAGCGATGCCCTTACTGTATCATACACCCACAGGACCGAGGACCACCTAACGGCGTGTTCTTCTTCGCAACCCGTTTGGAATGCACAGTCAGAACTTGGTTCAACCCCTCCCTCTTCAAGCAACTCTCAAACGCAAAGCTCTTCGCGAGCTCCTCTAGCTGCGCCTCGTCCAATCCCTTGAACAATCCTGCCCACTCCTTCACCATCAACTCGGCGAGACACATCGTCCTTATCAACCTGGTGACCCTTTCCTCCAAGTGCCAGCGCGCGGGGTACAGAACGAGATGACTCTCGTCCGGGACCGACTCTTTGATCAAGGCTATAAGCGGTTCGTAAATGTGCTTCACCTCCTTATCGTCTCTTCCCCAACTATCGACTGCGAGTCGGTGTTTCTTCGCGATGAACTCCCCGAAATGGCGGCGGAAGGGAGTGTCAGGTGAAACATACACCATGCCCTGGAAGCCGAGGTCTTTGTACAGCCAGATCGACCAGCTTAATCGGTCCTGGAAACTGACTGCGTCAGGAGCGTCCGCGAAACCGTGCCCTTTAGGAACCGACCTTCTCGTAGATCTCTAACTGATCGTTGAGGACGGCGTAGCGTTGGGCGTTGATGCTTTCGGTCGCGTCTCCGTCGTACTCCTTCCTGGCGTACACTGGACCCCACTCCCCATTCCACACACAGAGACCTCTCTTGTCCATCCACTCCCTCCTGCGTAAGTAGGTCTTGACCATCCGGTCCTTCTGCGCTTCGGATCCGGTGTACGGCTCGGGGGTGGTGGGGAAGCCGTAGACCGTATAGTCGTGGATGGAGTATGCCATGTTCTTCCACCTCGTACCCGCGTCGT
This sequence comes from Coprinellus micaceus, assembly GCA_951394405.1. Taxonomy (NCBI): domain Eukaryota; kingdom Fungi; phylum Basidiomycota; class Agaricomycetes; order Agaricales; family Psathyrellaceae; genus Coprinellus; species Coprinellus micaceus. Next base: position 921,512 of record OX596338.1, on the reverse strand, counting down.
CCGGGAACTTGCTAAAATCGGTCGCAAAGCTGTTCCCGTCCAAGAATATGATATGGTCCTCGTCTATGGCTCGGATAGCGTCGTGCAACCTGTCATAAATCTCGACGAGCCCTTCTTGTTGGGGAAACGGGTTGCAAGGCTCGTTCAAGGGGTTGTAACCGGCTATCCACTGATTACCCTTGTAGTGAGCGGCGAGCTGTTCCCAAAGCCAGACGAGACGATCCTGGAAGTCTTTGTGGCGCCAGAAACTGCCATAGTGAATCCCGCCGTCGGCGTGCCATCCTCCGCTTTGTCCACCTGGGGCGGTGTGGATATCGATGACGGTGTAGATGGAATGCTTCGCGCAGATAGCAATGGCGCGGTCGAGGTGTTTGAAGCCCTCAGTCTTTAGGACTCGGGGGTTATCGTCATCTGCGGCCAAACGATCAGTGGCGGCTTGTATTGATTCGGTCGTTCGTCACTTACCCTCGAAGTGGTGGTAGTTAACGGCGATCCGTATGCAATTCAGCCCAAGCGATTTGAAGAAGATCGCATCTGACTCTGTAAAGAAATATTCTAGATACTGTGCGCACTAGTGAGTCCATTCTCTCGCCCCTCTTCTATATGACTCTGTGCACGAACCTTGTCGAAGAAGAACTCTGCTTTCTCCTGCCCAATAGCGTCAGCTAGGCCTTCGCGTATATGGCATTCCCACCCCGGGTATCCTGAGGAGGGAGGCCTCGTCAGCAGACTATCTCGCGTATATCGCGAGGAACCGGGCACCAGTAACAAAGTTCTCCATGCTGCAAGGGGTACCAAGTGAGGCCCGAGTTCACGGAGGAGATGAAGTAGTGACGCACCACATCCATCCGCCTAGCCCAGCACCATGCAGAACGACCTCTTTCCCAGCTTCGTCAACGATCCTTGTACCTTCGACCTTTAGGGCCGACATCGTGGCGGACGAGTGGGGGGCAGTTGAGGAGCAGTTCAGAGAAAGATTGAAACGACGGTTATCTCTCTTGAGGCGGAGAATGCTCGGTGCTTCCTTCGCCGTGATTCTACGAATCTGCACGATTTCCCTGGCCTGATTTTCCCTCTACTCCATCACGTCGACGAGCCTCCTCAATCAGAGCGTGATTGAGCTCGACTTTCATACCAAACTTCCGAGCTTGGAAGAAGATAACGCGCCTTGAGGGGTGAGTGGTTTCCACTTTAGGCTGGTGCCCCCGCTGTCCTGGGACGGCATTTCAATGCATGATGAGCACTGAATGCCCGAATTCACGCGACTGTGGGTCATGGCGACCGTGCCAGGCCGCAAAAGCACTTTCAGTTCAGCAGTGCCACGATTTCGAAGGCTTCCGAGAGCCAAGCCTTGGTGGATCTGGGTTTGGTTGGAAGAAGGCTGGGACATCTGAACAGCCACAGTTCACACGTAAGTGATGCGTTGGTGAGATTAAGCGCTCACTGGCGAGGGGGGGACAAGACCCACAAGGCTACTTGCATCGGAAATAGCGCCTTTGGTTCAAATAAAATGATGTGCTAAACGGGTGAAGTGAAGTGTGCAGAAGGTCCAGGTAAGAATACAACAACAGAAACATACAATGGGCAGCGGAAAGTCGATACTGTTCGGATAGGAGATCCAATACATACGCGTACACCACACCTCATCCCCTCGCTGAGTCCACCACGGACGGAGGCTTAGAAGAGGACGCACCAGCATTGACCGGAGGTTGTTCAGTGGGCTCAGCCTGAACCTGTTCTGGCACGACAACGGAAGAGCGCTTGGATGGTGCTGCTACAGGCTCGCCAACATTCTCACCGCCCTCCGGTTGGGGTTGTACTACAGAGGAACGCGCGGACCCGACAGACCCCTCCTTCATGGCAACGCCCTCCTCGTGTTCGGCCTGGGCTTCCGGCACGGCTTCCGGCTCTAGTGATACCACAGAGGTACGCCTAGATGATTGAGACCCCTCCCTGGCTAGAGGTTCCTCGGGGGGCTCGCCGTCGTGGACCTCGTGCGCTGATTCTGGAGGAGCGATAGAAGAACGCTTGGACGAGTTTTGAGACCCCTCTTTGATCACAGGGTGCTCGGGATCGGCATGATGTTCGTGCTCCAGTTCTGGCTCGTCGGGAAGCCATACCTTGCACCTCCTTAGCCACGTCCGAACTTCATGGACCGTCGCGTGTCTCCCAAATAGGGCAAATGTGAACCAATCCACGAGGTCGTTAGGCTGCTTCAAGACGGACTTGTCCAACGGTTCTGAATGGACTGGGGTGATCGGCTTGGAACCGTAGCGACACCAGAGGGCGGTGAGGATCTCGAAGCGATATGGAGCCAACTTCGGTCGGGTCACCATGGCAGATGCAAGGAAGAGCATGACCTTGTCGATGGGTTCATCTTCGAAACGACCTGGGAAACGACCTCAGTATTGAGTTCAAAGGTACATACAAGCAACATACCATCGGATATGAGGCGGGCGAGGAGTTCACAATGTCCCTGGAGCATCACATTATCTGTCCCAAAGGCCGATGCAATGATTTGCAACGAGATCGTGCGCCGTACCCCAGCGTCACTCGACATCAGGGAAAGTAACTCAACAACCGAGGGCCTCAAGTTCTCATTCTGAAGCAACCCCATAAACTTCGTCGCGAGGGGTGTGATTTGCTTTACCACTGGACTGTTCAAGGGCGATGAGGTGCTGCTATGCTCGTCGGTGGTTATGATGGGTGCCGCGGAGAGGGAGACCAAAAGCTGGATGGCAGTTGTTCGGATCCCGCCAACGTCATCTTTTTCGTCAAGAGCAAGGGTGATGATTTCCGGTATGGCAGACTCGATGAGCCTAGGCTTGGATGACCCTGTGAAAATGACTTCAGTAGGTGGGTTTTACGATAGGGTGTAGCGGAAAGCCTACGATGCTTCGAGTACAGCTTAGATAGAAGCTCAATTGCGGCTGCTCGGGGGAAAGACGATGTAGTGCGGAGAAGTGGGGCGAGTCCATGTGCGATCGATGCCGCCGTATCGTCCGTCAATTGAACTAGGGGATTGAATGGTTAGTTTGGACGTATCCTGGAGGAATAACATGCTTACGTGTCTCTCCGAGCTGCAGTGCTATCCGCTTCCCTTCAACCGTGATGGTCGGTATCATCGGAGGTATGGCAGATAGCACCTCCCGGTTGAGCTTCGCTACTCATTATGTTAGTATTCACCCCAACAGACGATGCGGAAGGCTCACTTTCGCTAGGGTACGATGTGAGGTTCTCGAGCAGAATGTCTTCAGCTTCCTTTCTCATGTACTCATTATCCCTGTCGGTCACAAGAAGGGTGATCTTCAAGAGGTGAGGGATCGATGGGGACACTATATCCTTGAACTTATCGCAGTCCTCTGTGGGGAGTTAACGATGTTCAAGAGGTACTTAGGCCAAAGAAGTCGTACCACTCGAGTTTGCCTCAGTGAGACTATGCAGCGCGGCAATTGCGTTCCTTCGGAATTTCATGAGGTCCGGCTCTTTGAAGCACGACTCGAGGAGTTTCGATAACGATGTCTTGATAGAATCTTGGAAGCGAACTGGGTGGTTGATTAAGACACGGAGCTGCGGAAGGGGGAAATAACCTACTATTATTGAACAAAGTTTTGAGCAATGTCAAGGAACGCTTCCTCAGGTCGTACGAATAGTCATCATCCTTGACCGTGATTTCAGCCAGACGCGAGATGAGCTGCGAGTCATCTGATAGAGATGATTGAGATGGATACATCCGCCGTACGCAGTAAGCTCCCCTACTCACTTGTGCGACCCAAGAGGCCTCCATAGTCCCAGCCTGCACTCTCCTCTGCAGGGCGTGGCATAAGTATAGGTCAGTTTGTCAAGGGTGGCATAGCTTCGCGCACCAGAACATAGCAGTCGGTCTAAAAGAGTCACCGCCTGAGAACGGACGTCGTTCGAGTCGCTTTTGAGAGCAGACTCGACATATTTCGGCAGAACGGTCTGTATTGGGTCTTGCAGCTTGACTAGCAGGGTTTTTTTTATATCAGCCAAGAGGAGTGTGAAGTGACGGCGCGCTCACCCTTCCCGAACAGCGACTTGAGATCGGCGTAGTTGTCATCTGGCATGTCTTTTATGGCCATCTCGACAATCTTAGGAACACCCTGGAAGTCTGGGTCGCACGAAGCCTGAGCCGAGAACACAATATCAAGCAAGGATTGCTCACCATTCCGACCTAATAGCATTGTGACACCGATCCATATTTCGTGCCCCGTTGTGAGGGTGTTTTCTGAATCTATTGCAACGTGAGCTCGTCATCGAGCCGCGAAATCCGAACATCAGCGAACCTTTGTCCGTTCCATCTGAGGGCTTTGGAGTGGTAAGGCGCGTTAACAAGGACGTCGCGTTGGTGTGTTGCTCGTCATTCTTGATGGCGGAGGCAAGCGATTTCCCAATCTTTGACGCCATTGCATCTCGCAGTTTGGCTGAGTAACTTCAGTATTCAACGAAAAGTGCCATACTAATTAACGCACCATCACCCAGCAGCTGTTCCAGTACGGCTACAGCTGTGTTCCGGACGTCGACGTCGCCATCATTAATGGCCAGGTCAAATACCAAGCTCGCGCGAGCAGAACCAGCTACACACAAAGATACTTTTAAGAACCGGACCGTGCGAAAAACACAAGCTTGGCTCACCATCCTTGATATGAGGCGGAATGAACTTCATCCAAGATTGTCGCGCCTTCCAATGACCGTCCTTCACTCCTGTCTCAAACTTCTCCAGGACAGCTGTCGCTAATTCCGGGTACTGTGCTGGGTATGGTGTCAGCTAGGCGATATAAAAATGGGACAAGGTGCTCCCGACCATCGTTGGCCAACAAGGTCGCCAATGAATTGACCGATTCGGAACGAACGTCGTAATCCCTGTCCTCGAGAGCCATGGTAATGAGCCTACTTGTGGCTGATTCTGGAAGCTTGCCTAAAGTAATACCGTAAACGGAAGGGCCATAAGAACAATTGCGAAGTCCTACACTCACACTCTTTAGAAGCCCCGAAAGCGGCAAGCAACTGAGCCAAGGCAAAGCGAACGTTCCAGTCGCCGTCATCAGCCATCCTATCCATACGCTCGACAACCACGCCCAGGAAGGAATCCCTGATCGTATCTGGAGCACGTAGTGTAGAATCAGATCAAGCGGATGAGAGGATGAGGATGAGTATGCACCTCGCTTTGCAAGAGGCCGCAAGGACTGGAGGGCCATATTACGGACGTCGCCATCGGGGTCGTACAAGGCGATTTGAAGGACGATTTTTGGGGCGTCGGGGAAATCTTCGGGAACTAAGGGACGCACTGCTTGAGCGTCACGGAAAGGGCCGGTGGATGGGGACGTACAGTGCTCTGCCAGACTTGCAAGTATCTCAACCCAATACATGCGTCCATCCCAGGACGACTTGCCAAGCAAGCGACGCAATGGTGGAGGGATGTCTGATTCTATTATGAAGTCGTCGTCGTCGTCGCCGGATGGATCAGGGGCTGCAAGTGATAAAAGAACGGGCTTGATATCTGCACATTAAACGGGAGAGCTCATCACTCACGCTCCTCAGAGTCTCCATCTTTCGGCGGGTCGGCTGGCGGGGCCAGTTTGGGGCCTGGCGTTGGATCCAAGCTCTCCTTGGCGCTCGACACGACCCCAGCGAGAGCTCCTTTTGCAACGTCCTGAAGCGCCTCTGCGGTGCAATCAAGTTACGGGCATCTGGGCTCATGAGATGAGGAACTCACCATGAGGTAAGAGGTCAATCAGCAGCTTGACCCATTTTCCTACGCTGAACAGGTCACTAGTACAGGGTAGCTTCACTTCAAGCTCCTCTGGTACACTCGCCTTCACCACCTCACGATAGTCGGATACTTGAACAGTAACTTCAGTGACATGAAAAAACTTCGTGGCTCGACGAGGTACCTTTCGTTATGTCCTCGGATACCAGAAGATCTACGGCCTTGGTCCTGAAGTCAGAGCTGCTCCCCCTTGCCACCGCAACTTGGACGATGATTGGGATGGCTTCAGAGAACGTGACTGACAGCACACGGTCAATCACAAGAGTGCAGCACGTAGAAGATTTACCCTACCAATCTTGGCAACCTCGCCGAGGAATAGGACCCATTTTTCTCGTATATCCGTATACACCTCATTCTGGATGGTGTCCTTGTGTGAATCAGAGATGATAGTCTTTTTCACTTCCTCGGCGATATCATCTATGAATACGATCAGAGACAAACTCAAGGACAGAGACTCTAAGCAAGAACATACGGTCGATAGCGTAGGGCTTCTTCCAAAGGTCCGATACAAGTTTGATAGCGGCGGTACGGACATCGTTGTCGTCATCTGTCAGTGCAGCTTCCACAAGAACGTTAAGGAGACCGGCAGTGACTGTCACTAGGAACGAGCGCAGGGTCAATGATGTTCGCCTTGGCCCTGTGTTGACCACTCACATTGTTTTGAGAATGTTTCGACAACAAGTACTGCGTTGTGTCGAACACGCCAGCGACTCGGGCGGACCGTCACAGCCTCCAACCAAGTCATGATCTCGAGGTTCGGTAGATATCCGTTGAGGCGGTCTGGCGGAACAATGAGATGTTAACGCAACTTCGCGGCATGGTCTACCGCTCTAGAATGCTCACCATTCTTCGCCAGCGACTTCAGGAAATCCTGAGCCCCAACAGAAATGGTTCTGTCTTCCTCATAGATCGCCACTTTGACAATCTTCCCGAACACATTGGACATGATGTCGATGATGAAATCCGCTGGTGAATACCACGGGAAAGTGTAAGACAGTCGCTCTTTGCCTGATGCAAAGTCCTTTGCTTTTACAAGGGCCTGCACGTTGTTGAAGAATTCGTAACGGTTACTAAACTCATCCCTCTCAAGCATTGTACCTAAGTGGTTGAGGATCGCGCTCTTGACCTCAGTAAATGCTAATTGGTTTGGATCAGCCCTGACTGAGGCGGATGATGAAAGGAATGGTACTGACAGTTAACTGACCAAAGCCTCTGGGAAAGCTTCAAGGCTGCCTGGCGCACATGGTCGGGGGAAGAGTTGTCCATGAAGAGTTCGACCAGGTTAGGGATTACGTCGCCGATGGAGGAAGTGAAAATGTTATCGGAACCTGTGCCAGCGAGATTATTGACAGTGTACGCAAGCAGGAATGTCGAGCATTACCCACCTTGCAGCGTGGACAGCTTCTCGACGAATTGGATCGTCGAAATACGAGGCTGATCCTCATATTTCGAGAGCCCCGATTGCACGCTGATGACTACGGCAGACCGGATCGATTCACCCATCCCCTCTGCGACAAACGCAAGGTCAGTCGTATCACCCGTACAGAACTTGCCTATGCCTACCGTTCGCTTTCACAAGTTCTATCAGCAATTCCAATCCATCATCCCGCACTCCCTGGTCATCGTTGACGGTCATGGTGGCAATGTTTTTCACCGATGCGTTGATGATTCCGCTGAACAGAACAGCTAGAGTGTGGGTTAACTACGGACTTTGCCGCTGCTTCTTGACTAAACAGAGACATACGATTTGGCGAGGAAACCAGCTTGAGCATTTTGATCGCGTGGACGCGTAGGGCATGACTAGGTTGAGATAGGCTGAAAATGAGACACCTGAGCACGCCAGCATGGCCGCGAGTGCTTTCGGTATCCCCGAGGGGTACCTCGACGGACAGTATTTCCCTCAGTGCATCTGCAGCCATGTCCTCCCACCCCGTAACTGTAACGCAGACGCCGTGAGTCCTGGGATGAACGGCAGAGTGGAAGGTTCCAACATACCCGTCGCATGATAAAGCCTAGAGATATACCTCAGGGCCAACACATTAACGTTATCCCGCTCTTCTCTTGTAAGGCTGCTTGCCCATTCGCTGGTTCGGCCAGTTTCAGACGCCGAAAAAGCTGCTAATAATCGAAGGACAGATGTCAGTCGGGGGAGGTGAAGGGCGGTCGAGCGTTACCTTTCGCGAGGCACAACGAGAGAATGAAAGAACTGATCGTCTTGAGATGATTTTCGCCTTCGATCAGGCCACGGCATGCCGCAAGGGTGAAATGAATACGGTGGCTAGAGCGAATGTCTTGGAACGTCATCTCCCATGGGCGGTCGGCCATTTCATTGGGATTGAAGTCGGAAGGGGCGTGAGGCTTGAACCCATCGTTCTGAGGCAGGTGCAGCAAGACTAGGACATGAGTCCGGAGTGCGAAAAGCAATGGCCTGAGACCCTCGGGAAGTTCGTTCCAACGGTGGAGGGGGTTCCCGGGTTCCAAGGCTTCGTGCAAAGCCTTGTCAAGCGTTTCATAACCTTGGAGGGTCTGCTTCTTGTCGAACGCCTCATGAAGCCTCGCCTCGTACAGCTCTGCGAAGGAGAGGAGCGCGAGTAAGTGATTGCACAGCGTTTCGTCCCGCTGGAGAGTGTCGCTCGTCCTCGAGGATGCACATTGCCGGAAGCGTGAGAGTAGGATCTTGGGAGTGTCATTTTTGCATAGAAACTCTGTCCATTTCTGTTCAAATGCTGGTAGCGCGACCTCCGCGATTGCTTCGTCGATATGGATAGGCTTTGGCGATTGTATTAGTTTGGTGTAGAGTATTTCCCCAAGTCCTTCGTCAATATCCGTCTTGAATGCCGACCTATCCTCTCCATCTGCATTCTGGCCGAAGAGCGCGTCGCATAACTCCGAGAGTGGCGTGTTGAAGGGGGACGACGGGATAATAAGAGGGAATAAGGTCATGAAGAAATAGACGAGGGCGCCAACCAAGCAGAAACTGAGAAGGGTGCGTCCAATGGTGGAGCTGTCGCCGTAAATTTGGAGAACGAGACCGATGAGGAAAAGGACCGATGCAATCTGCACGAGCAATGGGACCAAGATGAGAACCTCCTTCAGGTGCCACCGCTCCGCCTGCCTATCGAGTTTATAGCGGTGGTACGCATCCTTGGCTTCGCGGCGGGTCGTTGCTGGGACGTATTTAGCTAGCCAGGCTTTCGCCAAAACGCCCATGATCGCGCTGAAGATCGTCGTAAACAGACTTATGACCCATAACCCACTAATCCAATACGCGTTGCTTGGAATCCCAAATATATCGCCGATGGACCCGTCACGCAGCATGTCGAGGATCCCTGTGAGCAGGTTTTGTTGGCTATCCTCTTGCAAATCGCTCCTGGCATCGATAACAAAGGACGAGACGACCCCAGCGAACAAACCAGCCTTTGGGGAAGGTTATTGAGGATGCGCATGGTGAGAAACGAAGATTCCCGTACGAAGATGAGAAGGGAGTCCAGGCCAGTATTCCACAAATCCGCCTTGTCCTTCGCTTTCTCCTCAGCCTCTTCCAGGTACAGCTGCCAAATCCTCGCATCCTCCCTGAACTCCGTCGGCTTCAACTTTTTGGGCTCCTTCCTGAGTATAGGGATGCTTTGGGTGGGCGGTCTTTGGGGTTCCGCCTGGTGCACTGACGGAGGCTTCGACTTGCGGCCTTGCTGCGCCTCTGCGGCGTTGTCATCGATGGCATACTGAGGTGGAGCAGGCTCAGCCGTGACGAGCCGCAGCGCAAATGTGGGCACTCACCTTCGCCAGTGCGAGCTTCTCAATCTCGGCCTTCTCCAGGGAAGGCTCGTCCATCCTTGTGTCGAGAACGTCAAGTGGAGAAGGGACACATGTCAAACATGAGGCCTCGTTTTTATACCAGGGCTCCTCGGCGGTTCAGGCGCTAATTCAACACATATTCGGTCCTGTCACGCTCTGCCGTTCACATGAGCCTTACCACACAACTGGCGGCGCAGCCTCGTCCAGATTCCGGGCCATTGTGTCCAACGCGTGCCGAATCCACCGTCTCCAGCCGGATACCTGTCAAGGATATGACACTTTCCCCAAGAGTGCAGATTGGGTGAAGAGGTGGTGCACTTAGGCGCTCAGAGATGGGGGCTGGTTCAGTCGAAGGGGTGATTGGCTGGGAAGAGTGATGTGAGTCACAGAAGTCATCAATTGAGGATCACTGACAAGAATCGATGCCAATTGGGAACAAGTTCCAGTTATACTCACACCCGAGCGAGAATAGGAGCCTCCCTGAGCAGAGAGTGGTGGAGAATAACGAGCGCGCGCCATTCCAGGATTCTGGCGGTCACGGGCGGGGTCGAGCGGAGACTGAAATGACTTCCTAAATAGGCTCAGGGCGGGGACCCTTATCATGGGTCAAAGCCCCTTGACGTTGAGGGATTATTTCGAGCCCTAACTACTAAAACTAGGGGCGAGGGTGCATAGGTCGCTACGCTTATCTGCTGGTGTTAACGTCAACCTACGCAGCGTGTAAAGGTACATTTAATGGCCTTATCGGCCAGGTTTCGAAACCGGAAAGGACGTTGCAATGATCACAGTTGTACAGGAGGAGCGTCGTTCTAAGTGAAAGAAAAGAAAACAGTGATATAGTACATTTTGCGTATATGAGGGGGAATGAAGAGCGATGATGAGGAGAAGATGGGAGCGCTAGCTAGAATGGAAACAACCACAGGATGCAATATAGGCGAGGCAAGCGACAAAGGATAGTAAGGTACCGGAGAGGTGTACAAGAGAAGCAATAGCTCTTACAGGGGGTAACAAATCGTAAACGTTCATTCAAGAAACCATGAAAGTAGAAATGGGTACAACAATCAAAAGCGCCCAATAGAGCCGACCGAGCCAGGCTGGAGACTGCTCACTCTCCTCAAATTTCCCCCAGCCCCACGGTTGCCGGAGATGCTCTCCGCAACCATACTGAATCGGCCATCCAAACATTCCATGGGTATCATCCCCTGCTCCCCTCTGGCATTCAAGCACAGCGCCCACCCATCATCGTACTCGGCCAGCACGCGAATGGATTCCCCCACCGTAATTGCGAGCTCGTCCGGCAATGCGGTGATGAACGTCGAGACGACAGTTGTTACCGGCTGCCCGAGAGCCTTTGTCGCTGGAGGCCCATAAATGGGGGATTGCGAGGAGGTAAGTGTGGCGGAGACGGGCGACTGGCTTCGGTCGTTTCCATAGGAATTTGGTGGGGCCAGTGGCATAGTCTCGGTAATATCGAGGGCTAATGGGGACCTCTCGCTGGGCCTGGATTTGACGAACATGGGGACTTGTTGTCTGTGGGGTGGGGAAGAGGAGAATGGGACCTTGGGCTCAGGAGCAACCGAGAGTCGGGACACTTTGGAATTGGTCCATCCCTTCCTCAGCCGCTGGCGCCTTCGCACGTAGCGTGTCCGGACAACGTAAATCGCAATGCCGAATGCGACGAGGATGCAGACGATGATGACCCCGATGAGAACTCCAGAGTGGATTTTCTTTGGGGCAGAGCTGCCCGAGACAGGTTCGAGGCCTTGGTTACTGTCACCAGACCCGAGGTCGCCCGTCCCGACCGACGCAGTCGACGCTCTGGGTAAGGGCGTAGAAGACTGCTCGAGGGAGATGGGAGTCGTTGAGGTCGCCTGAACGTAGGTGGTGGTCCATGTGGTCGTACGTGGGAGCGGAGGCGAACCGTTAGGTAGTGTGGCTGGGACAGATTGCGAGGAGGGATAGGATGGGACCGTCGTCGTGGTCGCTGGCTGGACAACGCGGGTTACCGTTATCGTAATTGGGTCCCCAGGCAGCAGATTCATCCCTGAATCGCTGTCGTAGATGCTGGGTACGGCTCCACCGTTTGCCTGCGCCAGCCTCCTGTGTACTTCCCGACCTTTCACGTCCGTGGACGGCAACCTTCTCTGCAAAGTTTTGTGCATTGGTATCCAAGGGGAGGGTATCGAAATGAATGAGAGCAAACGAAAGTGGGTATCTCTCAAGAGAGAATCGAGCTCGACTCGAAGGAAGAAGATGAAGAAGAAGCCCAGGTGAAGAAGAAACTGAAGAGTAATGCGCAATTGAAAAAGTGGCCTGGGAAGGAGAAGAAGAAGAGGCTGACCTCGGAGAACAATAAGCGACGCTCAAGCGCCCGCGGACTGATGGCCACGGTTGCCGAGTTCCCACACCCGAAACTCTGCTCGATATTAAATTTGAAGGGATGACCTGCGTTGAGTCAAAATATACCCAGAATAAAGTCTTCGACAGGGAGTAGAGTACCTTTAGATCCCAACATCGTTCTCGGCAGGTAATGGGGCATGAAGGAGCAAATATCATCCCAATGACGTCGTCGAATTTGGGGTGACTATTGGTACACTGATGAAAATTCCAGGGCAAGGAGCGACATTTATGAAGGAAGAAATGGACCGACTCATCGTACACGCCGATGTGATACAAATACACTTGAAGTTTCTCGACACAGAAGCAACGTTCAGTCTGGGCTCCACGCCGCCCACATTCATTTAATCCTTGCTACGATCGTGGACGCGCGTGAACCTATCGGAGTCAGCGCCAGCTGGGACTGCCTCGATCGGGCCCATGATGAGGCCGTGCTTTTGAGGCATGTTTTGCCTCCTCCGCTCCCTGAGCTCGTCGAGTTCGTGGCTCAAGAAGCCGTGACCAGCAACAGGACCCCAGTAAGAGGTGCCAGCCAGGGACGCGATGATACTAGGGCCATACCTTGAGTGCAAATACACGCCTTGACCAGTGAGAGCGCTTACCAGGTTCCAACGAGGATGGATAGGTAGAACCTGTACTGTGAGTACCACTTAGGGGCTGTCGGTTACGCGTGACGTCAGTGATTTAGGTCGAAATAGGGGCTGCAAGCTCTCGCTCACCCCAGCCGGCCATCGTCGTCTTGGAGTCCGCATACCACAATGCCGTGAATGCGAACCACTGTAAAACTAGAGCCTCCATGGGCTGCATGCCTAGGCTAGTCCAGGCGATCAGCATAGGAGCGAGGCCAATACCCAGCCTAACGTATCCCTTGTGGCCGCCGTACGCAGACATTTCGAAACCCCATTGCAGGGCACCTGTGGTGGAGCTGATGAATGAGAAGTTTCCAAGAAACCAACTCGTTGCGCACCCAACGCAGCAAGCATAACGGCACCATAGGCCACCTGGAAGTTCAACGCCTGGTCGAGCATGGTAAGGGCAACCCCAGGGTCCAGTTTGACAGCGGCTCCACTCGCGGCGATCTGTGCTTGCTTGGCGAGCCAGAGTGTTGTCCCAGAGGCAGCGATGTAGGGTATTCCTCCTATCACACATAAAAGCATCCAATGAGTTAATTCTGCCAGTCTCAAGGGTCATATCGTTGAAGTACGTACCTGAGAGACCCAACACCATGAGATGTGCCGGCACTTCATGGGCGACTTTACTCGTAATGCCGTACTGCGGGTCACACCTTGAGATTCCGTGGACAACAAGCGGTCAAAAGAACTCACGAAAGACTCTCCGCTATGATCCACGATAGCGTCCTTCGTCATGTTCGCACCTGCAATCACCTTCGCCAAGTCCGACGCCGAGTTGCCCAGCTCCTCCTTCACGTTCGTTGCAGCGTGCTCGAGTGACTGGCTTCCAGGGCGACCAGAAACCTGGCTCGCGACAGAGCGGATCTGGCCTTGAGGGGTTGCAGGCTTAAGTGGGAACCTAACGTTGGTGCTCATGAGTTTGATGGTAACGGGCCTGAACATCGCCATAGGCCGCGGGAGGGGTGTAGGCGCTGGGCGGCATCGCAAAGGAATGGATGCGTTCCGGAGGAAGCTGGTTCGTAGAGTGGGTCGGAGGAAGGCGTTCATCGTATTGCTGGATGGAAGAAGTCAAGGGGGATGAGAAAAGGGGCCCACAGCTCCTCAGGCCGTCGCGCCTAAATCCTAAACACGGTTGGGCCTTGTGATCATGACATCACAGGTCCAAGCAAAACTCAAATGGGGCGCTCGGGATGAAAATCATTGCATTGGAGACCATGAAAGGCTCAGATAGGTATCGTGAACTACATTATGAGCGAATGTCGTGGAGTGGTTCGGCGTTGGGGAGTAGATAGGTAAATTAGATACAATAGCTAAACTCCCTGGAGGGTGAATGCATACACTAACTAGTAGTGAATTAGATAGAAGACGAAGATAGAATAAGAATACAACCGACTTGTTCGCGGTAGGAGGGGGAAAAGGCGACAGGCTTAAGCTGTCGGTGCGAATGACGAATTGAAGGATGAATGTATCGTAATGGCATATTACTGGTGTCATATGGAGACGTAACTGTATGAGTATGGGGCATGGAAGAGGCGATGGGGCGGAGACGTTAACCCAGCATCATGTCGAATCGTGAAATGGGCGTCAAACTAGAGCAAAACCGGGAGAAGGCGAGAAGGGAAGCAACATGTCAATGAAAGTTTCGGAAGAGGGATCCCAAAAACACGCCGACAAGGTGAGCCAGGAAGATTTCGAGAAGCGCAAAGGCGCCAGTACCCCACTCGTTCCCCCGTTTTTGAACGGGAGAGTGGTACTCCTCAAGCGTCGGTTCGGGCCACCACTTTGCAACGATCTTGGGGGTGGGTATGGGCGTCGAACAGCGGGAGGGTGGGGGAGACACGTTGCCATTCTGAGACTCGAGCGGAAGCAACTTGACAATGCGATGCTTCTTGATATCTTGGCCGTCCTTACCGAAGTAGCGGCGAGTCTGGAAGCTCCAGTGAAGGGAGCTATCAAAGGAAATGGATGTAAGTCTAGGCACGGAGGGAATGTGGTGATGGAGAACATACCCAACAATCCAATCCTGGAGACCTTGAACATATCGGTCGACCATATCGTCAATCTCAGGACCCCAAGAAGGGATCTTGGTCTTGTTGTGACAGAACGCATCGATAGTCTGCGAGCAAAGGTCCCCGACGTAGTCGACTGCGCTCTGCAAGGTGTGCCCGTGGTATGTCATGAGGATAACGATCATGTTGTGAGTATCACCTCTCGACTGTTCCACGTTGTAGGAAAAGATATCCTGTTCGGTCCCAGGGTTAGCGCCGAACATGGGATGGCAGGACGAGCGACATACGTTAGACCATGTTACTAGATCGTTAGTGCTTTGATTGAGAGCAGCAATGACGGGGTGCTCCGCTACAAACTCAGGCAGATCGATGTCAAGGGCGTATCTGGGAGGTTAAATGGAGGTTAATGACCACGAATAGAACGCGAGCGCCGAAGAAACTCACTCGATAAGAGCCCAGCATGGCTTGCAACCTGACGGCGAGCACATGAGCGATCCCGCTACTTCAAGCACCGAGACGCGGAATCTCACCTGATGTATCTCTTCTCACGTCAATGTACGCTTCTAGGTCTGGAATCACCCCCTCGTCACGGGCACGTGCTTGGATATTGACGGCTTCGAAGAAAAGACCCAAAGTCTCCTTAAACCGTGCCTGCGCACCAGGTCCGCAATCAGGTATGCAACGTGCCCAGAAGCTAATCGAAAACAGAAATAGAGTCAGAACCTCGGAAAAAGTAGGCCGACAAATGTGGAACAAAAAACACGACGTACTCTCGTGCAAGTTTTCCGGGGTTGAGCTCGTCTTCAGTCTGACCCTTCGTGGGCAGGTATCGGTCTGAAAGCCACAACGCGTTCATAACGACGTCTGAAAGGGTATCGGTCTCCCGCGTCATCATTCCATCGCTGATGTTGTCGCTGAAGGTTAACGCGCGTAAATGAATTGAGCGTCTATTTGAAAGGCACATGCACTCACAGATGGAACAGGTAGTTCATGAAGTCCGAAACGACGCGCAAGCGCTCCGAAGACGCCGTATGATAACAGTACGCCGTCAACTCCCCCGCTTGGAGTCCCCTCAATGCTCGCCGCTGCTTCGCGTTGAGATCTGGGCAGTTGGTGTCGAGCCACTCGACGGACTGCTGGGCGACCTCGTCACCATTGGGGTGATACGAGAGCTTGAATTTGCAGTGCGAGACGAGATCCGGGAGGACGAACGAAGTCAGTGCTGGCGATGTCTCCATGATGGGGCAGAGATCGTCGTCGACGAGGAACTTGGGAGAGAAGGGGGAAGGGAAGGGGCGTGAAAATCGTCGAGAAGGAAGCGTGAACAAGGTTCGTCGAGAACCACAAGTCCTAGGAACAGAAGACTCGCAGCGAGGCAGGGGAGGGAATGAAAACCTGGGATATGTTACGAAGCGTCCGGGTTCTTTTAAATGTCGGACCCGTTACGGTATACGGGCGTCCAGAGTGCTGGCCTTTTGTTTACGGCACGTACCGCGACGTGACGAAGATCCCAACCCTGAGCAAATCGGGACGGATAAAGTCCAATCTTGACGTAGCAAGCGACTGCGAGCGGGATACCATTGTGTTCAGCCCGCTTTTTTTGAATCTATCACCGGTCAAGTTAGGTCACCAGCATGCGAAAGAGCCGAGATTGCAGGTATGATGCAATATTTGAAGAACGGATACTCACCGGTCAGGGTGTTGCGAGGTCTAGAGTCGTTGGATTTGTGTGGAGCCAACATGGTCAACATGCCCCGACAAAACACAAAAGGAATCCATGAGCCCGGTGGGCTATCTGTTGTTTCCCACAAGCGCTTCGCTCTCAGTACGCGGCGAGATAATAGCGGCGAAAAAAGAGGTTGACGAAAACGGGGCTTCAAAACTGCGGGGTAGACGCTCTCCTGGGCCACTTCGCGTTGGAGCGCACGGCGCTTTGGCCACGAGGGGACACCCAGAACGTGCAGCGCAAGGTGTTCGTAGGCATGGCGAACTACGCTCCAAGGGTTGGGCAAACGCTCGCCGTCGACCCTCCCTGGGAACCGCAACCTTTCTGAACGAGTCAGCCCAGCCAGAATGATCTTGAAATATCTGTGTTACATTACCGTTCATTTCGCCCTCCATTTGCGAAGAGGTTCGTTCCTGAGGATATGAAGTCCCGGGCCTATTCCATTGAGCGCTTAGAGGGTACCAATTTCGACTGGAAATGAGATCATGGCGGTCTCGTTTAGAGCGCGTTTGATGGCGCTCCCTTGCTCGGAACGAGAGGTAACCCACGCCATCATGGACGTTCAGGGTGACAGAGATCTTGCTTTTTGTTCTTGCGACTCCAAGCACTCGCCATTCTAATCCTCAATACAAATTCTACAATTACATGAACCCCACAGAATAGGCTCTAGATGGTGAAAATAATCTATTGGGAGAGCTAGCACCTCGGAAAACAAGCGGCAGAGGGGATTATCGGAGGATCAATTGTCTCGAAATTGTGAAGTGGAAAGGGCCCCTACAGGGATTGTGGGGCGAGAGGGACGACAATAGGATTATTTGAATGAAGGTCCCCGCGTTCGGAGAGCATATTCCCGCAGGACACGGAGACAGTACGATGCGTCGGGGCGCGCTACTTCACGTACAGTGATCTATTTGTGGAGACCCATCGGACCTTCTCCGAACGAAATACGCGATACAAACGGATACACCAGCGGGTTGCGTGCGGATTTCCCCAGAGCACCCTTCGCAAAGAGAACCCATCCAACCATGAGGCATTGGAGTTCGTCGAAAGGCTGACAGACACCTTTCAGAGTGCTTTCAGACGTATAGACACGTCCAGAGTCAGACCTGGAACTTGAAGGCGAGTAGGGAAGTCGCGAGCTGGTCGTAACGTCGTGATAAACATACCCCAGAGGGTAGGGTCGGCGATCCCGCAGCACGCGTACCCAGTATGTCGAAGCCGTAAATTGCTGTGGGAGAGCGGGGTTCGCTGATGACTGGTGTCAACCGCGATGCTCGCATTCCTGGAAGGGTATGATTCCCTCCGTCGTTTTGACTCTAGATTGGCGTAGGCTCGATTCCAGTCCCTGGCGATGAAGAAGAGGTGTTCGTCTCTTTCTCGAAGCACCCTTGCTGGCTTCGAACTTCGAGATTGTCCCCAAGACATACGTATAGGAGGGTTCGTGGTTAGCGACCCTTGACCGACTCCGGCCCAGGATCCCACGGATGACTCCGTGAAGCCAAGGCGATATCATCCCTAGTCCCGCTCATCAGGAAAAAATGCGGTTAAAAATACTGACGGCGGCGACCGAAGATGGCCAATGGCGTGGTGCTGTGATGTCGGCTTGGCAGAGGTCTTTACAAGAGTCCCCTCTGTGTTATGGTGAGCACCCTGGTCCTGTAAAGCCACTATGAGGTCCTTCGTGCAGAACCAGCTTCGTGGCGACCACCAGAATATAGCGTCGAAGAGGTCAAGTTCACCCGCTATGCCGACTCGGACTCCTGGTTCGGAGCTCAGTGCGGAACGGGACATATCACCCTCAGGGTCGGGGGAGTGTCGGGATGACGCTGGAGTCGGACCGACGTAGGGCTCTGACTCGTCCATTCAACCGAGCATCAAGTGCGAACGATGGCCTGTCCGGTCTGCCATTGCTACCCCCTTCTCCGTCCCCTCTATGCCATCGTGCGCACCACGGTCTCTTCCACCGTTGCAGGTCCGTGAAACCCACCAGATGGCGTCGAAGAGAGGACTGGAGGTTAGCTTCCCCGGTATACCACCTCGGAGCTCAACGCGGAACGGGACATATCAAGCCTCAGGGTCGGGATAGACTCGGGTCGGACCGACGGGGCGGGGGTCAGGGCCAGTTGACGTTGTCCGAGTCAACCGTAATTTCGACGAAAAGAATTGAATGCGATTTGATAGCCTGTAGAGTTTAGTGGGGCCACCCTGAGCGCCGCACGTCGTCCAGATCCCAGATGCAGATGACCCTCGGCGCGGTCCGACGTTTGCGCATCGTCAAGTCGAGCAGGACGGTCCCCTCGAAAGATCCAGCACAGGCAATACTGCATTGGTGTGCACCGAAGGCGTCGATGCAGAGGGCAGCAGCAGAGCATGCAAGGAGAGTGGAAATTACTAGAACATCTTGGAACGGGGTGAAAGAGATCAGAGTTGCCAAATAAATACGTGTAGCCTGCCGCCAAATTTCTGTGCACGTCATCTCGTCCCATCTACAGCACTCATCCCATCCCCTCTACTTCTGACTCACATAGACATGGCCCTCCCACCTTCAACAGCGAACTGGCACTGGAAGAACAAAAATGTCACTCCCTGGGCGAAGGAGTGGATCACGCGCGAGCTCGTTGGGCTCTCCGTGACTGGCGACCAGGAGGGCCAGGCGGTATCGATTTCAAAGGTGACGAGTGTGGAAGGGGATGTTGAGCTTGGCCAGCGGAAATCCAAGTGCGCTTCATGTCGCTTTGTGTACATAGCTCAAGCTGATTTTGTGGAAGATTGCTCACGATTTTCGACGTGGATGTGCGATTGCAGTGGGTTGGAACGACGAGCGACGCGCAGGAGGTGAAAGGGACGCTCCAGATCCCAGAGGTCTCCCATGAAATTATCTGCGATGGTCTCTCTGACTACCTCGTACGTGTCATCCATTCTCTCTTTCATTCAGCATCTCTCTAACTCTCGTGTAGTTCAACTGGTCCCTCGATACCTCCTCCAGCGCCGAGGTAGACGCCATATACAAGCTCGCTAGGTCTGCACTCCAAAAGTCCATCGAATCCAAGCTCTCGGGTCTCCCCGCCGCCATCGTCGACAGCCACGCCAAGGACATCCACACCCCCGCCAGCGGGACCGCCACCCCCACCAACGGCGGTGCCTCCGCCTCTTCCTCTTCTGCCGCTCCCGCCGCCAAGGCCGCTGCTGCCCCAGGCGTCAAAGCCCCCGCACCTAAGAAAAGTTTGAACACCTCCGACGCGGTCGTCGAAGGGAACTTCCAGGCTTCTGCGGACGACCTCTACGGGCTTCTTACTGATGAGAAGAGGATTCCGGCGTGGACGAGGAATGCTGCTGTGTCCCAGGCGAAGCCCGATACGGAGTATTCGTTGTTTGGGGGTGGGGTGAAGGGGAAGTATGTGAGCCTCACCCCGGGTAAGGAGATCGTGCAGACTTGGGCGTTGCAGTCGCCGACGTGGCCTTCTGGTATGTGATTGTTGCGAGATCTGTGTGTGGAGGGGGACGCTAATGGGTGAATAGGACACGCGGCGACGCTTACGACTACGTTGAACCAGGGCTCTGACTCGACCTCGGTGAAGTTCACGCTCAATGGCGTCCCGAAGGGATTGGAAGACGAGATTAAGCGTAACCTCGAGGGATACTAGTACGTTACTCTTTCATACTCTCCCTTACCGCAAGTGCTGATCCAATTCCATGTGTAGCATCCACGGCTTCAAGTCCATCGGGTATGTAGCTCTTTCCGTTTCTTACCCTACTTCTTCCTCCACCTCCGTTTCATCTTCTTCGCATCAAAAACGGTCAAGGCACAAGTCATCCAAGACTGCCTCGCCGTCGTCCCAAAATTCATCTTCGTATATGGTCCCGGCGGCCATCGTCGGCGTGCTCGTCCTCGCAGCCGCGTTTTCCGTGCCGTACTTTGCTTCAACGCCTCCAGTGCGTCCTTGACCTTGAGGACCACGTTATACATTGGCATTTCGTCTTGCTGAGTACCGCTTTTACCTCCTGGATATGTATACTTATCATATTTCTCTTTAATCCTTGGTTTATACAGGCTCGGCTCTGAACTGTGATCAAACATCCGTCGGGTTAAGTCAACTCTGCTGGGTCGAAGTCCGTTGGTTGGCCGTGGTCGGGGATAAGTGGATTCATCGAGGGTGCAGGGGCCTTCTCCAGGTATACGGTATTCTTAGGATGGCTAGCGTGGTGTTAGACCCTAGGTGTGCTTCTTCGGTTTAGAGTTTGGGATGGCGGTGATTGGTTGGGCCAGTGGGCAAGAGCAAGAGGGAAGAAACGGAATAGAAATGCAAATATATGTAGAATAGTGTACTGAATACAAGAAGCGTCTGTCTGTGCAATTTCTGGGTGCCTTGAACCAGCAGAGGACGAGGATCTGAGGAAAGCCCCCTAAGTGATAGGTGCCACCAGAGTTGTGTGCGGTTGTTTGGCCTCCCACCCAAATCCAAATTTCGATGGCGACGCAAAGTCGTGTCGTTTTAAGCAGACGCTCTGCTCTTACCACCCTCCCCCTGTAGACCCCACGCCCGCCGCTGTCTCGTTCCCTGTGAGTATTGCGCATTGAAATGTGGGGTTGACGCTGACTAGGACGTTGCATTGCTTTCAATTCATCTGCTTCATCACACCCCCATGTTCGACCCCTCTTTCCCGAATGGTTGGATACTACGCAACTCAATTCAATAATGGACCGCGAAACGCTTGGACGATAACCCGCTCTTCGACTTGCCATGCGATATGGAATTTGGTTTCGACGATAACAGCACGAAAATGACTGAAGAAATCCGTGCCCAGTCCTACGTCGGTTTCGACTCTATCACCCAGCAGATCGAGCACAAGCTCTTGAAGCGTGGTTTCCAGTTCAATGTCATCCTCGTCGGTGAGTCTCCCTTCCTTCACGTACCGCAAGGGCATTTGGGATAGGGGGAGAGGCGGACAGCGTGACACGTCGCGAGGGGTGTCTGGGGCTGGTGGTTGGCGTGGTGTGCTGGCGCATCGTTGCGGATCCCTCGTCGGTCTTCCCAGGCCCGCTGTTGTGCTTCGAATTTGGTGGGAGCTTGGGTATTGATTCTAAGGGTGATTGTAGGCCAGACGGGACTTGGAAAGTCGACCCTCATCAACACCATCTTCGCCTCGCATTTGATGGACTCGAAGGGTCGCTTCACCGCGGACGAGCCCGTCAGGCAGACGACGGAGATTCAGGCAGTTTCCCATGGTGCGTTCTTGCGTTCCCAACTGTTTTACGTGTATGGCGGGCTTACGAGATTATTTGGGATTGGCTCTTTTCTTGACGCGTCGTTGGTGGTTTGTGGGGGATAGTTATTGTTGAGAATGGTGTCAAGCTTCGTTTGAACATTGTTGATACGCCTGGGTTTGCGGACCAGGTCAATAACGAGGGATGGTGCGTCCCTATCTAGGGAAGGAGAGGGGGGAATGGAAGCTGACGGCGAGCGTGTAGCTGGGACCCGATCATCAAGTACATCAAGGACCAGCACAGCGCGTACCTTCGCAAGGAGCTCACCGCTATGCGTGACCGCTACATCCAGGACACCCGTATCCACTGCTGCCTCTACTTCATCAGCCCCACCGGCCACAGTCTCCGCCCCATTGACGTGATTGTGATGAAGAAGCTCAGCGAGGTCGTTAATGTCGTGCCTGTTATCGCCAAGGCTGATAGCTTGACTCTGGAGGAGAGGGAGAACTTCAAGGCTAGGGTGAGTGTGTGGAGGGACATGGCATTGGGATTGATGAGGCTGATATATTTTGACGCGTAGATTCGGGAAGAGTTGATCTACCACAACATCCGCCTTTACCCCTTTGACACGGATGAGGATGAGGAGGAGGAGATTCAGCTGAACGAGAGCATTCGGGTGCGTCGGAGTCTTCGTTCCCCTCATTAGCATTTATTGATGCCATACACAGGAGGTCGTTCCTTTCGCTGTCGTCGGCTCGGAGAACAACGTTATCATCGACGGCAAGTCTGTCCGCGGCCGCAAGACTCGCTGGGGAGTCGTCAATGTGGAGGACCCCAACCACTGCGAATTCGTGCACCTCCGAAACTTCCTTACCAGGACACACTTGCAAGACCTCATTGAGACGACTGCGCAGATCCATTACGAGGCGTTCCGGTCGAAGCAGCTGCTTGCGCTCAAGGAGGGTGTTAATGCGCGCCCTGCTGCGAACACTTCTCAGCAGTGATCGTGTGTTTTTCTCCTGTTCACATTTCTGTTCCGATTTCGACTCCTTTACTGTAATCTTGGCTGCTTGATACCCTATACTACTCTTTGAACTCTGGGCATCCCTCACTACCCCCGTGGCCTACGCGTCTTTCCCATCTACTTAAGTTAAGACGCTTTTGTCTCGTCTCCCTCCCTCCTTATTTCTGGATTCTCCGACCCTTTCTGGTTACGCGCAACTACCCCCCTCCCGATGTCATGAACGCACTACATTCGTTACTTCTCTTCCTATTTTTTCTTCATTATTTGTACGAAAATATACCACTGTCAGCGCAGCTTACTGGATGATGGTGATGGGCCGGCGGTGGGATGCCATGAGGCACCAAAGTTGAGTCATGTTTTCAAATGCTCCTCTTCGCCACCATCTTGGGAGCAGTTGTGGGAGTCCTGCCGAGCGCCCAAAAAACCACGTCACCTCAGACCGGGGTGGCCGTCCTCACTCAAACAGGCGAGTCTCACTGCGCAGGGGGCTGCGAGATTGCGGCCAGGCACGAGCTGCACTGCAGGATTTTACTGCGCGTATTGCGCGGTCCCAGCAATTGGTTTCATCTGTTTCATTAGAGCTGGATTCAGAATTTATGGGTGTATGTTGGCCTCGGTTCGTCAACGGCCGCAATACAAGAGCAGTGATGTCAGGCGGTATTTGTCAGGTGTGTCAGCGACCCCGACGGACCCATACTGCTGCTGCCTCTTGCCTCTGTCCTTTGCTCGTTCCCCTGCTACTCGAGTCCCCCCTTGGACCCTCTCCCCCCGTCCTTGGACATGTCGGCTTGATTTCTTGGCCCGAAGACAGCACGCACGACCACTTTCTTGACGACACTAGACGCCTGTGCATTCGTACTCCACTCTAATACCGGAAGGTGCCATTGACCGAGGAGAGAGGTGCTGTGGAAGTGGGCTACTTTTTCTGCAAGGGCGCGAAACCGACGGATTAGAGGGGTCAGGAAGACCTTTTAACTTAGGCTTTCGCGTTTAGACGCCTACCACCTTCGTCATACGTACGTGTGCGGGGGGTTCTGACGGCGTCATGAAGAAGCAGAGCAAGATTACGCGGTGGTATGGGAGGTTTGCGGATTGGAAGGTGGAGGATTTGTTTTCGAAGAAGAGGGAGCCGGGCCCGAGGAGGACGGTGTTTGTGAATGAGAACCTGCCCGAGGACTATGTCGACCATCGAGGGAGGGTTCGCAAGGACCATGTCTATGCGACGAACCAGGTGATCACGTCCAAGTACACCGTCCTCACCTTTCTGCCGAGGAATTTGTTGGAGCAGTTTCGGAGGGTTGCGAATGTGTGCGTCTGCGTTCTACTTCTGAAGGGGGTTTGGTGTGCTAACGAGGGTGGGTTTAGGTTCTTCCTGTTCATTGCGATCCTCCAGTTCTTCAACAAGTTCTCGACGATTTCGCCCGGTCTCGTTATTCTGCCGTTGCTCATCGTCTTGACCATCACTGCCGCTAAGGATGCCTACGAAGATGTCAAGCGGCACCAGTCCGACCGGCGGGTCAACCATACGACTGTGCGTGTCGTCTCGGGTGGGGGCTGGGCGAATCCCAATGCGATGGAGAAGAAGGCCAAGACTTTCGTAAGGGGTCTGATTCCCAAGATGAGGAGTAAACGCCAGAAGGTCACAAATGCCAACACCGGAGGGGAGGAGTTGGCTGGGGTTACGTCGAACGTCCCACCACACGACCCGGCGTACGACTCGGACGCCATCTCGATGGATGAAGTCGAAGAACACCACGGCCCTCATTTACCCCACCTCCATCGCAAAGATACCAGCAAACCTCATTGGCGGAAGACACCTTGGGAAGACATCGCGGTCGGCGATTATGTCAAGATCATGGACGACGAGTCCCTCCCGGCCGACGTACTCATCTGCGCAACCTCCGAGGACGAGAACGTCGCGTTTGTGGAGACCAAGAACCTCGATGGGGAGACCAACCTCAAATCCCGGAACGCCGTACAAGCGCTCACTCATATCCGCTCCGCCACCGACTGTTCTTCGCCGCACAATCGCTTCAGGATTGATTGTGACAGACCTGATGTGAATATGTACAGGCTGAATGCCGCGGTTAGGGTGGGCGAGGAGATGTTCTCGGTCGACATGCAGAATGTCCTCCTCAGAGGCACCGTGCTCCGGAACACGAAATGGATCATCGGCGTCGTCATATACACCGGCGCCGATAGCAGGATCGTTATGAATTCAGGGGGAACGCCTAGTAAAAGGAGCAAGGTCGAGAGGCAAATGAACCCGCAAGTGTATGTTGTCAGGTCCCTTCTTCGTTACGGTTACTTGAGGCTAATCCCTCAATTCAATAGATTCGCCAACCTGATGATTCTTGCATTGATGGCCATCGCGTGTGCAATCGTCGATTCAGTGTTGGAACGCCGGGATTATCCTGGAGCTCCCTGGTTATTCTGGGCGAACAGGCCCGGGGACAATCCCTCTATCAACGGTCTCATCACATTCTTCTTCGCCCTTATCACGTACGTATTCCTACCCCAGACTTCCGTTTGCTTCTTCCTCTAAACAAGCGAGCCACTCTGACCCCCTCCCTACTGCGACTATCGCCTATAGATTCCAGAACATCGTCCCTATCTCGCTGTACATCTCCATCGAGTTTGTACGGACCTGTCAAGCTGCGTTCATCTACTTTGACTCGGAGATTTATTACAAGAAGACGGACCAGGCGACGGTGGCGAGGAGCTGGAACTTGTCTGATGACCTGGGTCAGATTGAGTACATTTTCTCTGACAAGACGGGGACGTTGACGCAAGTGAGTGGCGTTTTTCATGAATTTGTTAATTTCGGGTCGCTTATCGTTGTGGGTAGAATGCCATGGTCTTCCGGAAATGCTGCATCGGTGGCAAGTCGTACCACGGCGACCCAAGTATGGAGGAAGAGGGACTTGCAGAGAAAGGTGTAGAAACTCTCAAGCCCTTGCCGGACGTCATCGACCCCAGCAAGACAGGCGACCACAAAGATATCCCCCCTGCAGACGTCAGCACAACCTCCGCCGGCTCTTCCACCAACCCAGACAAGCCGAAGAGGTCCGGCGAGTCCGACATCCCTGATCCTCTAGAAGCCACCAAGTCCAAGGCCCGGGTCCACTTCCACGATGTCGAACTATCGAAGGACTTGCAGGACTCGATGAACGCTGAGCCGTCCTCTGCTGAAGCGGCCCATGCTCGGTTGCTCAATGGCTTTTTCTCGGTCCTTGCACTGTGCCACACCGTCCTGACCAGTGTGGATCCGGTGACGGGCGTCATCGAGTACAAGGCGCAGAGTCCTGACGAGGCTGCGCTTGTTCAGGCTGCAGCGGATATGGGCTTTGTGTTCCGGGGCCGTGATCGCGAGATTCTTATGCTCCAGACGCCGTTCTCTGGTTCCTCGAGCCCGGCGGTGGAGAGGGATGTGGTGTCGGTGTCGGAGACCACGAAGAAGGACTCCTTGGACACTACTGGGACCACTGCCGCTGCGGAGGGTTTGGAGCGGTACGAGCTTCTCAATATCCTGGAATTCACGAGCGCCAGGAAGAGGATGAGTGTGGTTGTGAGGAAGTTGGATGGTGACGATAATAGGCTGTTCTTGATGACGAAGGGAGCTGATAACGTTATCTTTGAGAGGCTGAAGAAGGGGACGGGGGATGAGTTGAAGAAACAGACGGAGAAGGCCCTCGATGATTTCGCGAGTGAAGGGTTGAGGACGTTGACACTGGCGTATAAAGTCGTTTCTGGTGCGTGCCTCTCCAAATCATACGCATCGCATTCGAGGATACTGACAAGTTGTTGCAGACGATTACTACCAGGCCTGGGCAGAACGATACCACGAAGCTACGATTTCCCTCGATGATCGTGAGGAGAAGATCGAAGCGGTGTGCAGCGAGCTAGAACAGGACCTTCGGCTACTTGGAGCCACAGCTATCGAGGATAAGCTTCAGGATGGCGTTCCAGAAACCATCGCTGACCTCAAGAAGGCGGGCATTAAGATTTGGGTCGCCACTGGAGACAAGCTAGAAACCGCCATTGGTACGTCGCCTCTCTCTGCCGCTAGAGCGAGAGCCTAATGATTTGATTCCACCTCAGCTATCGGTCACAGTACCAACCTTATCGGACGGGACTCGAACATCATTGTCATTCGCGGGGGCAACGACGGTCGACCAGTATACGACCAACTAATATACGCCGTGGAGGAGTTCTTCCCTGGAAGCGGGATCGTCGACGAAAAGGGTGAGGTCAAGGACTTGGACCGTACAACGTCCTTGCCCAAACCCGTCACCTCACGGAAAAACTCGACTTCGAGACGGAACTCGAGCCAAAGTGTGAGGCCTGCAGGTGGGGCATTGAGGCGGTTCGACACTGGTATCTCGTCGATAGTCGGGAGCCAGAATGGGGAACGGCCTGGTGGGTTCGTCTTGGTCATTGACGGCCCTGGATTGCAAGTGGTAAGCCATCGGTTCTGAACGTCTACCACCTCAAACTAACTCGGGCTTCCTAGGCTCTTGCGGACGAAGAACACAAGAATCTGCTCCTCTCCTTGGCTATGTGTTGCGAAGGTGTTATTTGTTGTCGGGTGTCGCCCTTGCAGAAGGCTTTGATCGTGAAGCTTGTCAAGGATGGCATTGGCGCGATGACGCTGGCGATTGGAGATGGTGCCAACGATGTCAGTATGATTCAGGCGGCTGATGTTGGTGTGGGTATCTCTGGTGAAGAGGGTCTCCAGGCTGTGAACTCGTCGGACTACGCAATAGCCCAGGTACGCTATGGTGCCACTGGTGTCTCTATGCCTTAGGGCTGACCTAGTCTACAGTTCCGGTTCCTCAAGCGGCTGTTGCTTGTTCATGGGCACTGGTCATATTACCGCAACGGAAACATGTGAGTGTGGCCACTCTTTTAACGACCGTTTCCATTCCTCTGACCCGCACTCACCCTAGGATTCTCAACTTCTTCTACAAGAACATCGTGTGTATCGGCGTGCTATGGTGGTTCCAAATCTATTGTGCCTGGAGTTCAAACTAGTGCGTAATCTTTCCAGGGACCCGGCATGCCAGACCGCTCATCTTCGCCGTCTACAGTGTCCTCGAATATACCTACCTCCTTTTCTGGAATTCTTTCTGGACCATCGCCCCCGTCATTGCCATTGGTTTGTTCGATCGGTTAGCAGGTACGCTTATCCCCCCTCCACAAGCTTCCCGTGTCTAATCCTCCCCCTCAAGATGATCACGATTTGATGGCTTTCCCCGAACTCTACCGGTTTGGGCGAGAGGGTCGCCATTTTGGTATCAAGCTTTTCGCCATCTTCATGTTCGAGGGTGTCCTCCAGGTGCGTTCTTCACTTCCTCCGCCAGATTAAAGCCAATTCTAACTCGCACTTCGCCAGTCCGCCATCATCTACTTCATCATCATGTACAGCTATGTCACCGTGTCAGGTCGGGACGATGGTTGGCAAGTGTCGCAATATGAGTTCTCAACCACCATGGCGTTCTCTGCGGCCTTCACCGCCAACTTCTTCAACGGCCTGAACACCAATACCTGGACTGGTTGGGTGTTTTTCGCTGTGCTCCTTGGCGACGTCTTGATTTGGGTATACACGGTGCGTTGCATTCTCTCCATGAGATTCTTCTCATACTGACACTTGCCATGTAGGCAATCTACAATACCATCGCTCCTGGCTGGTTCGTCACACCCGTCTACGGCAACAACCACTTCCTCTTCCCGTCAGCGCTGTACTGGCTCGCCCTGCCGGTCACCATCCTGCTCTGCCTCCTCCCCCGATATCTCTACAAGGCCATCAAGATGGGGTACTTCCCGGACGACATCGACATCGTCCGATACGTGCGGAAATACAATCCTGGGGCTGAGCTTCGGCGGGAATCCATGGAAGAGCTTGATTACCACCCTCTCGCACAACTTCGAAGACCGGAGTCCGCGGCGTCAAGAAGTGTACGTCGTGAAAGCATGTCCTCCCTGCCACCTGTCGCTCGACCCTCTGGTGAATGGAGAGGGGCCAGCCGGACGGACATGTCCACTGGTGTTACCTCGCAACATCGCGGCTTTGACTTCTCAATGGAGGAGGGGGGTGTGGCTATTCAGCGCATGCAGACGAATCTATCGGAGAGGCGAATGAGTAAACAATCGTTGCCTCAACATGGGACGCCCACCAAAGGTAGGATGGGTAAGAGGTTGACGCTGCCAAAGAGCCTTCGGAGAAAAAAGGACCCTTCATAGCCTACCCTTTCCCTTTCTCTGCATTCATTGTCGTTTCTCCCCTCTCTGGATCTCCCATTCTCTTTCGCTGCGACCCCTCAAACATCTGATCCTCTTGTTACTCAACATTGCTCGTTGGAACATTCACATATCGCGCGTTCGTTTTATGGCCGCCCTGCATACTCACGCTTCCCGGCTCATCGCCCCTCCTCTCTTCTTACCCATCTTACTCTAAACCATCGTATTTCTGTTGTACACCTACTTTGGATTCTGTTCATTCACGGTGTTTCGGCTGCTCTCGATGGCGTTTCGTTATCGAACTTCGACCTTCGGCCTGCTGATATTGACCGCTTCATTTATTTATTTAAGTAGTCCACCTTACGACCTTCACGCCTTCCCGTTCTGCCAGTTGTTCTACCACTTAGCACCACGTTTACTTTACACAGGATAATGAAGAAAAGATTGGCATAACCATGGTTCGAAACTACAATACTTCTTGAATCCCCGCTCCGGCTTGGCGCTTGTTGTCCCTTACTGGCGGTCTCTCCTCCCTTCTGGCCGCCATGCACGCCAGCGTCTAAGTTGGGACTCCAATGTCAGGACTCGGCGTCGGCGCTCCTACCTATGCGCCAACCCCTTGGGTTCCAGGAGACGTTTCGTGCGAAAATGAATAATCGCACTGCCCCAGATTCCCCAGCCACCTGTCAAGCCGCCAGTGACTAGATGAGCGCTTAATTACGCCCTTTATATTCTATCACAAAGTGAAGGCAACATGTAAACCACGTTCTTCACCTTTCCCCCCACGTCAACCAGGAGCAAAATGGCGGAGACTCTGAGCGAAAAGGGCGCCCATTTGGTACGCTTCACAGCCTGTCCGCGAGCGCAATGCTGACCGCTCCAGCCTCATGGGCTACAGTACGCAAGCGACGACAGCAAGGTAGAGAAAGCACCAGACGAAGAGAAAGGCCAACGTACAGACCGCCGACCAGCGTCGACTTGGTCGAATGAACCTCGCAAAACCCCGAGCAAGGTATCACTCGTTGACGCGGTTTCACGAAGGCGAGATGAGTCAATTGACTTCAGAGAGGATGCCAAGATCTGGTACCTCTACCTGGAAGATGCTGAGCAGGAGGCCAAGGAACGGGCGGAGCTGTGGAGGACAGGTTTAGATTCCCTGTTGATCTTCGTGAGTTTCGAACGAGTCCTTGTATGCTCATTAAGGGTGCTTACGATGGGAAAGGCTGGTTTGTTCGCTGGAGTCGTGTCGTCCTTCGTCATCGATGCAAGGCAGGTCTTACAAACGGATTCAAGCGAAGCCATGAAGATCCCCGTTTCCGCCAGGTTGATCAGTGCCCTGTGGACCCTCAGCTTATACATCACCCTCTTCGGCTCAATCATGGGCGTTTTGGCCAAAGCCTGGCTTGCGAAATTTGTCCCAGCTACCACCCGGCGCGAGGCGAAGGACGCCTACCAGCGATACGCTCTTGATCAACAGGCAGAACGGTGGTATCTACGCGAAGTCCTCACTCTGGTCCCGTTGCTTGTCCAAGTTGCCTCATTCCTTTTCTTGATTGGCTTCGTTCTCCAGAGCTACAAGGACGACTTGACGATCGGACACATTATCGCCGTGTTCTGCGCCTCTGGAGGGCTGCTCTACATCATCATGACCATTCTCCCACTTTTTGTCTCAACATCACCCTTCGACACCCCGTTTTCGGACTTTCTCCTCTGGGGAAGAGATCTGGCGCTGGCTTTGGTACATCGGCGGCCTCTCGCTAAACTCCCCGGCATAGTCAAAAAGGACGTTAACGAAGGTTTGGCCGAGATCCTCTACACCAAGCTGATTAAGTCACCGAAGCAAACCCACGTTGACGAGGCAATAGCGGAAGTGGCTTCAATGGCCTTCAAGGACAAGTGGATTGTCTTTCTCTGTCAGACGGAAACACCGCAGATTCTGCTTGCACGTTTCCGCTATTGCGCTGCCGCAACGTCCGAGATGCCTACAGAACAGCGAAACGAAACGCTCCGCAACTGCCTAATGACACTCCTTCGATTCGCAGAAACATACGAGAGAGAAGTTGGCCCCAAGATCCAGGACAAGTCGATTCCAGAAGGGTACCAGACTCTGGCCACTGTGCTGAGGAATTCATTGGAGCCGGAAAATCCCTTGCATCGATGGAATCGGCTGCCGGAGGACCTTCGACCTTTGTTATTCAGCGTTCGAACCGCGGTTTTAAAGCTCATGCCGACGTCAGAAGTCACCGATTTCAGCAATCATGAACTTTTCGACAGGCCTTGGGAAATGGCACTCCAGGACCTCCACTCAGGTCACCGATTCCATTTTATATTGGCCGCATGCTTTGGCATCTTCCAGGACCAGCCAAACCTGAAGATCGTCAGCACCGCGACCTTAGCGCTGTCCCTTTCCAGAGGTTCGTGGACCAGCCCGCCACACTCTCTGATATATTCGGAAACCATTAACGAGGTTGATAGCCGCATCCTCCACAATCGACAGTGGCCGGTTCACCGAGTGGACAGGAATACTAAGCGCGTCTGAACGTGAGAGAGTGCACGAGCTGGCGCCATTCTTCTTATCGAAATTACAAGAGGTGACTGGTGGGTGACCTAAGAACGAATTGGGAGACCATGTCCTGATGAATAGTAGCCACACGATGGGAGGACCTCATCCTCGAAATGGACTCCGGAGCATCGGGAGCCACTGCTCTTACCATTCAAAGAGCGTCTCGGCCGTTGGCATTTCTGATAGACTGCTTGAGCGCAGTGAATGCTGATTGGACCTTACAATGCCACGCTATACACTTATTGGAGGATTTATCTCGGTTTCCTGGTAAGTGGGCGTATTGGACCAAAGGGAAGGGCTGACGGTGCTTTAGATGATCGGTTCAAGGAAGTCAAATCCTTCGTCCATAAAGAAGCTCTGGATTCCATCTTGAACATCGCAATGACCAGCAGGGACGACAAAGAGTTTCCGCAGGTCACAGATGAAGCGTTAAGGTTGCTCGTCACCCTGTCTCTATCCGATTGTACGTATTCGCTCCGTGCCACGTCGTTCCAACTTCGACCCTCTAATCGTTGCTCCACTAGTCGAGACGCACGCACTTGTCCAGGACAAGATCGTCGACAAAATCAAGGAAGATATCGACGGGAGCTTCTACTACATCGTCGGCAGGCAGACTGTCGAATTCATCTCCAGCCGTACGTACTCGGCACCCCAACCCACTGTAGTTCACTTCCAATTTCCGATCTTACAGTTTTTCGCGGCGCACATCCCGGCGCATTCTATACCTGGTTTCCGAGGGTCCTCCCTGATCTCGTACGACTCGGTTTGAAAGACTTCCCTAGCGATCACTGTTCCGCGGTTTGGGAGTTTCTCCACACAGGCCTCGCCCAAATCTTCAACATCGACAACTTTATCCCAGGGTTCAACGAAGTTGTGAAGAAATATATCCTGGAAGAGGTGAAAGCTATACTAGACGACACGAACGATTGGCGCCAGTACCGGATTCTCCAAACTATCCTGGACTTACTTGAGCAGGGCTTTCCCCCGTCTGATGCCTTGGCCACCGCACCATCTTTTACATTTCCTTGGTTGACACCTGAGGACCTTGTCTTCGACATCATGGAGCCTTCGTCTAACCGAATTGTGACGATCGCCGCATCCGGGCACGACGTCATGGGCTCGAGTTCCGCCCAGGAGATTCTAAGGCGTTCGTCGAGTTCTGGTGAGTATAGTCATTGAGTTAAGCACATCATGCTCAACTTGACATCTAGGCCGGGTACCGAAGGTCGATGTACTTGACGTACTCAAGAACGCGGTGTTGCTTCCGCATCTATTCGACCAACGCCGTGCGGCCCTAGATGTTTTGACCTGCCTTACCCCCCGACGTACGTGTTTATGTTGCCATCTCCCGAAAACTCCCGGCCATTAACGTCCACCCACAGTGGACGTAGAGAACCCTGCTATCTTTAAAATGTTACTCGACGTCGGCTATGACTCTGCGGACGAGCCATATATTCGGCAACGATGCTTGGACTTGATAAAGGCAATCTTGCTGGAATTCCACGACATGAGTGGTGCGCGCCTCACTCCTTGTCGCATGAGTTACTCAGACGGGCTGATGAATGGTTGACGAGTGTAGAAGAAGCGATGGAAGCCATCCAGTCCGCAGTCGTTTCCAACAGCGCTCAGATCTTGAGCGAGACGAATATAGACGTCCAGGAGGCTTGGATCAACCTACTGGGTGATATGAGCAAACATGGTACGGTGCGCCTTCCTGCATCATCTGGCGGGAGCTCACTCTCCACCATGCCTTTTCAGCTTCGCTCTTAGGAGTGATCCCCGTGCTGCTAAATATGCTGGCTAAAGGTCACGGCTATGGCGCTCCTGGCCGCAGCGTCAAGGATTATTTTGCAGTTGAACCTCCGCCTGACATTGAAACCGAATCAAACTCATCCGGGCTCCTTGAAGGCCCAGCAAGCCCGCAAGTCAGGTTGATCTCCGTAAACGACATTCGCGACGCCATAGCCAAGGGTATCCCGCAAGGCCTTCGCGTGTCTTTTGCTGATCCAACGGAGTGGGAAACTGCGGTTGGATGGTTCAAGATACTATTGGCTCTGCAACAGCTCGGTGCGTTCGTCAGCCGTCGGAGGAGAGCTGAAAGGACACGCCTGCTTAGTAAAACCTTACAGATGGGTTGTCTGGTCTTGGGGACGGTGCCTTTGCAATGGCAATCGAGGTTGTGAACCAGACGACCAACAGTGCTTCTAGTACTGCTTCGAGAGTCGTACACACGCACGAAATGGTCCACGAAGATCCCTCAAAACAGGCTGTATCATCGTCCCAGTTCCTCTCCAAGTTTCAAGGCAGCGACCGGAAGACCTGGGTCCAGCTAGTTACTGTTCTTGTTCAGTACTGTGAGGGCCGCCGTCCTGTCTCTTCTTCGACCCCGCTGATGAAGTTCGGTGCAGCCCCAGATGCCTTCCGATGGGTGCCTGAATTCATCGTACGGCTAGCGGTTGAAGACACGGATGACGGAGTGCAGAACGCTTGTGTGTCCTCCTTGAGATCCCTTGTGGAGCTAGGTTGGTAGACACCACCTTGAGCTGGGAATGAACCACACTGAAGCACTCCTTGGTTTAGATGGAATGCGGGTGTCGCTTGTTGAGTGTTTCGCTGGGCACTTCAACCTCATAGGCGCCAACATCCGTGCATCTTTGGCTACACTGGTGGGCTCATTTGCGGACAACGAACCAAGTAAGTCGCTGTCATTACTCGAGTCACCGCAATCGTAGTAAACTATCCTCGACTTAGGTCATAGTATCTCTGATGCTCTCGTAAACGCCATCCTCAGCCTTGCGTGGGAAGATGCCGACAGCGAAGTACGGCGTCAAGCGATTACTGCGCTTTTCAAGCTTGCTAGCGGTCAAGAAGGTCTGGAACCCATTTTTATTTGAGTGGAAACCGCCTTACACATAATCATGCAGGCCAACGATACAATAAACTGATTATACAAAGCGCTTTCGAAGCCAAATATGAAGCGAGCATTGCCGATCCGAACCATGACTCTTGGAGGTGGCTTCACCTCAGAGCCCGGTGTATGCATAGTCGTCAGTCTCTGGGCCACGTAACGCCTTCTATATGCTAATTCACGTGCCTTCACGATCTCCCAGAGGAAGCCCACAACGTTTCGCGACTGCTGGATGCCACCATCTTCCAAAACGAAGCCCTGTGTCTGGACCTTGAAACGGAGGTTGATGTTCTAGTTGACTTGCTTCAACAAGGTATTCACATACTGCTTCTGGCCTCAACATTGCTTGCTGACTCCTCTCCTTATTGCAGCTAATCATCGAGACCCTACTGCAAGCGCAGTAGCACAGGCTCTTGTAGCAGCAATGAGGAAGTCGGACTCCCGCATACGCGACCATGCATATTCTCTCCTGGGTTCCCTCCTTTCACTGCCCTCTCCTTCTGACGAGCCCTCGTTGGATATCCAAGAGGCGTTGTGGTTGGACGTAGTTGTCTTCCTGAGCCGAACAGGTATGTGTTCCAAATGGGGAGGAATATTTTCCTTGGATCGTTCATTTGACTGTTGCGTGTGTAGAGGAATTTCAGAGCGCCATAAAAATACTGGAGAAGGCCCTGAAGGATAACCCCAAGGATGGCTTTGCCTTTTTGAACTCCACAACAGAGAATGGTAATATCCTCGTCGCTACGGATGTGCGATCCAGGTTGCTTATGATGTCCGTACTATTTCAGCCAAACTTCTGGAGCCTCTACCGACGGTCCTCTCTCGCGCTCTCGCTACTGCCTTGAAACCAGACTCAAACGAGGACATACGCTCAGCCGCAGTGAATTTGTTCGCCTGCTTGATAGACCCCACCAAGGGCGCGGAGAACGGCCTGCATAGGAACTTACACCAGGCCAGCGCCGACCAGCTCGACACGAACACGGTGCTCTACGTGACCCTTCTCAGCAGACACAGTTCGTGAATTCTTGCCTTGTATCCAGACCTGCCTAACCCTTTCCCAAGATGACGCTCAAACCATCTCCCGACTTGTTGAAGGCTACGTAAAGGAGCGCCATTATTTAAGGCAGTCCAACGCAGAGGTTGCCTTAGAGAGGGCCGTAAGGTTTCATTCTGGTGAGCTGCCATCCCTATCCATCACCCTGATCCCTCGTTCACTTATATTTCCCGCAACGAAGATCGGTTTTCGAGTTTGGTGAAAACCGCCTTGTCGAAATCCATCGATTCCGCACTTACGGATACAAACGTCACCATGCGATCCAACGCAGTTCGAATACTCGATAACCTCACAGTCAGGCTATCCAGCAGTGAAAAGACAGGTATTGTCCGAGTTCCTCTATTTGATGGGCGCTAACAGTTTTGTAGTCGAAAGTGCTCGCTTCTTCAGCGACGAAATTGTTTCCTTTTCTCTTCCACATTTGCTGAAGGTGGCACTGGTCGAGATTGGAGGGAATAGCACCAGCGAATTGCGGATGGATACCCAACATCTTATCCAGAATCACTTATCCAAGCCTGGAAGGACTGGAAGTTGTAAGGAATGCATCTTGTTCAGCTATGGCGAATCTCACACCATAAATCCAGTTGCTTTCAGTAATGCACTATGGACAGCAATACCGCCACTGATTCCAGCAATTACGGTCGACGGACGAGACACTATTTTGGATCTGGCAGCCAAGGATTGTAAGGGCATTCATTTCCTCCCAATCAAGTCGCATGCTCAGGGCTGCTGTATGTTTAGCACTCATGTCCAGCGAGACAGTTGCCTCTGTTGCTAAAGCTTTGGTGCCAATCTTCCGCGACGGGTCGTCGTTCGCTCGGTCAACCGCTGTTGACCTTCTTTCGTGCTTGTATTTGAAGAATCGTAGGCATACCTTCTTGTTCCTCACAAGGCCTTGATTTCTCACTCGTATTCTCCATGTAGGGGTGAACGCTCCAGGTTTAATTACCTTTGCAGTGCCCGAGATTGTGGCCCTTGCGTTGGATGATAAGGACGACGTTGGGACCCTACGCGCGGCAGCAATTTCCCTCCTCGTGGCTCTCTTAACTGCCACTATCCAATACACCTACATTTCGGAACCTGTCGTCAAGCAAATCACACCACAAACAATGAAGTTCATGACTCTACTCAGAAACGAGAGTCTCAGGACGCCCACTGTCAGGTTACTGTCCGTATTGGCGACGGACACGCGAGGTCAACTACGGCATCCTTCCCTCCCCATTTCAAGCAACTTACAACCCCCTTCAGTGCGAAAAACAATTTCTCTGCGTATCATCAACTCGGTGATCTCCACGGTCAAGGCCAATGAAGCAATGGAAAACTACGCCGAACTTCTTGCTCGACTCGTCACGGAAGGTACGATGAATTTCGGACTTGCCTTGTTAATATGTATGGAAACTAACTCTAGTCAGCACGGTTCGGGCGAGAACCTACCGACTATCTGGTCCTAACCTTGCTGCCCACTGTCCTCGAGCATCAGCAATTCGTCCCGTTCCGGACAATCATACTCACCTCATTGTGGCACCGGTATGGCGAGGAACTTCATCCGGCCCACCAGGCCCCTGACCTCCCAACGGACCTTGTCGAGTGGTTGAAGTTCGCCCTGTTCGGACGCCATGCAACAGCCTACGAGGTCAAGACGTGGTGTGCTCGTTGTCACGGCTGGCTGTCTGCGGCGGGCGTTGACGTCAACCAAAAGCTTACGCCGTTAGTAGCTACTCCACTGCCAGCTGAGGAGCACAGTAGAGGTACGCGCTGTCTGTTTGTTTCAGTGCCATTTCTCTCTTAACGTCGTCCTAGACGTGCAAGCACCAGATACCCAAGCCGATCCTCAAGGCTCTGAACTAGCCATTGCAAAACCAGAAGAGACCTTGCCACTTGACCCATGGACCTTCAACGGAGGTCTTTTACTCGAGTCTCCTCATCCAGTCGTATACCAGGGCGAGAGTTACCCCACGGCTGCGCACCTTTTCGAAGCGATGAAGTACCTACCCGAACACCCACATTTAGCTCAATTCTTCCGGACCCGCCCACAAGATGAAGGTGCAGAGTTGCCATTCATTGCAGCACAATACAGTATCTGGAAGAGGCGGGATTGGGACAGCGTTGCAGTCGAGAAGCTAGAAGAGGTATTGATGTGCAAGTTCCAGCAGCACGATGATCTCGAGACCGTTTTGCTCGATGAAACTGGGGACGAGCGCTTGGTGGACAACGGCGGAGATCCCTTCCTGGGGATCGGATTTGGAGGCGATGGTCGTAACGAGCTTGGGAAGGCACTGATGAAGGTTAGGTCTCGGCTGAGGAAAGAACGGGAAGCAGAACCGAGGTCGGACGGAACTCAACCATCATGAGGGGTGAAGCTGAAGCGTTAAAACACTGACTCTTAAGGCCGGTTGATGTAAACTAAGTATTTACTGGCTATTCGCGCTGTATACCACGAGTACGGTGCACGAGAAGATTATATAGAATGCCACATCCCATCCTAGGAGCCTCGGAATGGCCCGGATGGAGGTGCCGCTTGGATAGGTTGAAGTTCCCATTCCAGCCTGCTAGTGTGAACCAGTTCAAGATTTTCGAGGAGATTTCTCATCGAAATCTGTTCGTTTTGACCTCGACCGGCCTTCGCTACCCGCAGTCACTTGGTCTGGGACCTGCTGGACAACTTCCGAGAGAAAGAGAGAAGGAGAGACAGGGAGAGACTGAGGAAGAAATATTACTTTCGACCGGGTACATTGTTCGCCTCTCGTCAGATACACAGGGCTGAGGTTCTGCCGAGGTATCTGTTAACCCTCACATTACCCATGGGAGGGTAGGGGAGGGTGCGCGCGTCGTAGAAGCCACGCTATTGCTACCCACAGGCACAAACTGGGAACGAGAGTGCTTTAGGCTCATCAAGACATCCCGCGTTCGCTCGGAGAATATTCGTTTCGACCATGCCCTATGAAATGGTTCCGTTGGGCTCGTGTTCGTGACAAATAGGCCGCTGCATGGGGCGGATGACTATGACGCTGTGAAAGGGCTGGTGCGGATAATAGGGCTTTATCAGGGTCTGTGGGGTGGAGATTCCTCGGCTGGATGTGTGTCTCGAACTCTCACCAACTACTAAATCATCCATTGGCAGAAGGAGGGGCAATGAAATGGCGACCACGCAAGTGTCGAGTATTGAGTGCGATGGGCCTACATGCCTTGATACATAAAGATTGCGAGGGCATACAAACTGCCGAGAACCGACGAGCAGGTCCAGTTCAATCGCGCGAGTCCACGCGCACGGCCCTCCCAGGCAACCCTCTCAATTGAACGGGAGAGGGTCTACGGCCACCGTAGCAGTGGTAACAGCGTGGCCTATCGCCTTGGGCTGTCCAGACCTGCCTATTGCTAGTGGCAGCCTTCTACTGTCGAGGCGTGAGAAATAATTCGATCAAGCGCCCAACCAATGGCCATCGGAACGTTCAAAGTACGGGACATGCAAGCTCATTAATATCGTGGAGCGAAATCGGTCTATGTATCCACCTGCACCTTCTAGCTTTCAAGGGATCCACTTAAACCAAGACCCGACCTTCCCGGTGGATTCAATGTACCTGCCAACAATCCCCGTACCCGTACTCACCGCAGTGGCCCCGCGATGCCACTGTAATCGGCCATTTAGAATTACGAATTTACGGTTCTTGTGATGGGGCCTGGGACTCACCGACGGACCCGCACACAAGAGCGGGAGATGCGGTAGGGTTTGAGAAATGGGTACGACGGCGGACCGGTCACTACCTTGCGCATGGGGAATGGAACTACTGCTACTTACGAGTGCGTCCGACTGGTGACTCACAGGAGAATAGGGTGCTGCTGCCGTCGGTCCGCTTTGTCAGGCTCCTATTCGCCGAGAACAACCTGCGTAATGGATGTGTCAGAGGGTACGAAACGGGTAGCGAATGGGTCAAGTGTAAAGTACCTGCCGAACGAACCAGATTTGTGGAGAGTAGTACAGACAACACGCGCAGCGAATCTCGCATGGCTGGAGCAATGCGGCTCATAAGATCGGGGCCTCAGGTAGTCTCGGCATCGAACCAAGGAGGCTAGCTTAACATGCCTTGCTGAGACGCGAAAGGGGAGCCCGGGAGGTGTACGCGGAAATGCTATCATACCCTCCCGAAGGATCGAAAGTTTGTTTTGGGGTCCGCGCCTAATCAGCAGCAAGTCGCTGGGTCGCAGAAGTTGTACTAAGAGGAAGGCAGTTGGAGGGTGGTAAGTTTATGAGGCCATAAGACACCGTCATTCATTTCCGCTGCCGCTAGGTTGGAGTCGTAGGTTCGTATTAAAGATACGGCCGAGCGTGATGGAAGATAGGAGTGAGCTATGGTCAGTGTATTGCGGAAGTCGGCCAGAGAGCTGATTCGCACCGGGCACAAATGGAACCCAAACCAAGGAGATATGAGTGCAACGCGCTGTCGGATACCGAAAGCTAAAACAACTCCCCTCAGATAAAGAGCTGTGGTATCTGGTTATTGTCGAGCACCACTTGACGCAAGCTTGGTTGGTCTATGCAGTCCATTGACGGAGCGTATATCATGATACAGCCTCGATCTTGCAGTTTGAAGTGCGGGCGTCCCACAGTGCAAGCCGACGTTAAGGCGGTGGCCTCGCTCCGCCCTTGTCTGGGCCTTCGACGAGTCCCAGGTTTAGTACCTCCATCCCAATTACCACAGAAAATCATGTTCCAACACTACCGCACCCTCGATCCTGTCGTTTGAAGTTTGCGCGAGCCAGTTCACTTCACAGAGATTATGCTCCGCCACTACCCTGGCTTTTGGGGAGCCCTCCGTATGGCGCCTCCGGTCCAAGTCAATATGGGCGATAGGGGGGGCGGCTGGTGTGCGCCTCTAGTTGCCGCAAAAGAGCTTCTTCCAGCATGGGAGTTGGTAAGTTTGAGGGGACTGGAAGTGGCCGTAAAGTACCCGAATATGGTTCGTATAAGCGTTCCCGGCGAGAGACGTAAGTTAGGACACCAAAACGTGAAAGGTTAATCCACAGCAACGTGCCTCTCAGTACCGATCCTCTCAGGTGTGGGCTCAAGTTAGCGTCATCATGAGTTGCTCAAGGTGACCTTGAGAGGGAAGGACGAATGATCCAGATTGCCGATGAGGAGAGCTTCGCCACGCAAAGTAGAACCCCTAACAAAGTGCGGAGTGGAACCAGGAGTAAGAGGAGGGCCGGCGGGTCATGGATCGAAGCGCACGGCGAGTGTTCTGCTTCGGCACTTGAGGCTAGAACATTGCTTTTCTGGGTTGGCCAGGGTCGAGAAAATCGGAATAGGATCCAAATAAGAATCAAGGCCAACACACCAGACGCGTCGCGTTCCGTGCTTCGTCACCAGCCCCTGGCTCGCTGATTCGTTGAAACCGCACTCACCACCCACTTAGACTCGCGTCACGCAGCTTCAACTCCCACAGGCTCGGTACGAGACCCCTTGTCGTATACGCCAGCGAACATGCCGAAGAAATGGTAAGTCGAGTCACGAGTCAAAAATAGTTGGTTCGGGGTAAGATCCCCGTCCGGCGCTCAGCGCGTCAAATATATCTTTGGCAAGAGGAGCCCAAGTCTCTCTGACTCCCTTTCTCCTATATCACCAACGGCACAGGGAGGGTGATATCTGAGGGCTGCGGATTTGAGGGGTGAGCTCGAAGCCTAAAAATACAACCACCCTAAATTAGCCAAACAAAAATACTAGTCTGAATATAGACCTGAAATGAGGGAGTAGTGCCGTACCGTAGGGTATCTCGAGCGCGTGGGATGAGACGAACCAGGGAGTTCACCGCAGTTATCCAATCCGCGAAGGGAAGGCGTGATATTTGGAGTTGCTGTATAACAGTGAGATGAGTGGAGGGTGCATGTCAGAAAGTTGGTGGGCGGCGGGCATCCGAAACGCGCTAGAGTTGTATCACGGCCTCGGGATGGTAATATTGCTTTGCGCCGGGCTGCAGACCGTGAGTTCGGAGGCGACGCGAGTTTACTCCCAACCTGTTCTATCATCGGCAATGTGCTAGGAGTGGGTGGTTGCCACATCAGGTGTAGTTCTTTCCAATCGATACTGCAGAAATTAAAGCGGTCAGTAGAGCGATATGGCTGTCACCGAAAGCCTGATTCACCATCTGGGTCGTCGTTCTCTCTGAGCTGTGAAGAAACTTGTAGTTTGCATCCGGATTGATTCCACGAAGGTTTCGGCACTTCTCGCACAAATGGCTTCTCGGAGCCAGCCAGCGCAGGAACCTAGGACCTATACGGCGAGTTGAGAGGCAAGTATCCATGCAGGTTGTGATCGACAAGTTACCGTCCTCAAGGTTTAAGCATCGCCAGTCATCGAGTCGGCTAGCAAGGGTGGAGCGTAAGCATGGTGTCGGAGGATAGACAGCATTCTAGGCCCAAAGTTCAATTGAATGACACTGGGTTAAGAGAGAATGAACTCGCCCGAAACCCGACGGATGGCAATCGCCAACTCACCTAGATGGCGTCCAGCCCGTACCAGTGTCAAACAGGTTTGTCGCGGTGACGACGAAGTGCGGGGGGATGACTCGAGACCGTTTCGTCGTGCCGGATCAGTGGTTGGACTCCTCGAATTGCCCATTAGTCCACGATAGCTAGTAGTGTATCGCATCGTAAGACCGGGGCCCCCGATGCAATTGAGCTCGAGTAGTCGCTATGAAACTCGAGAGAGCCCGGCAAACAGGGCAACCAGATACACGGTCCAGTGCAGAGCCCATTTTAGTACCAATTGATTCTCCAAGTGAGCCAGAAGCAACAAGATCTTGAGACAGGTGCTTGGTTCGATTGCAGAATGGGCTAAAGGTGCTCTTGGGCTCGCATCGGGCAGCAAGCGGCTCAATG
The DNA here is from genome assembly GCA_951394405.1 of Coprinellus micaceus. Taxonomy (NCBI): domain Eukaryota; kingdom Fungi; phylum Basidiomycota; class Agaricomycetes; order Agaricales; family Psathyrellaceae; genus Coprinellus; species Coprinellus micaceus. The sequence continues at coordinate 879,294 of OX596338.1, read as the reverse complement.
GTCCAGCTCTTGAGTAGAGGCGACGCGTAACGTGTTACACTGGCTAAATGACTGGGAGGTGGTCGTTTTGAATTCAGGAGCGAAATGACATGGAGGAAGCAGGATAAGAAGTGACGACGCTTTGATCGAAGCCGCCTTTGATGGTGAGAAAGGTTTGGTCAGCACTTTCGGCAAAGGCCGCTGGACGGAGGTGACAAACCGAACCCATGTCCAAGCCAGAAGCAATGACATCTACCCAAGTCTTCAACTATCCCAGTGAGGGTTGCAAACCAGAGAACCAGTGACAGGCAAAGTCTCCACGAGCGGCCCCCCGGAGGGCCAGAAAAGGCGAACAATACCTCAGTTCCAACCAAACCCAGGGCGAACATAACGCATCCCCTTCAATACGCAGACTCAGCCGCCAACTCGACCCTTAGTGGCGCTACGCGTCCCTGAGTGCTGGAAGTTTCTATCTGGTAGGCTCGCAATTTATTCGAGTCAAATTCGTCGAACAATGCGCGCTCGTGTGTCCGCGCCCGATGTGACGGATGATCCCCACGCCCCAGCGAGAACAATGAAGAACCGAGACCAGTGTACGCGACATTCGTTGGTGTCTATGACTACGCGAAACGCCTCACGCCCTAATACATGAAACAATGGCCTCGCTTATGCTTGTGCGACGCGATCGCCATCGAAAAGTTGGCTCCCCAAGGTTCTGTACCGCCACAGCGACAGCCGCCCGATTCTCAGAATGGCAAGCTCTAAAATGTCGCGGGGATCACAGCAACGTGGTTCACATAACCGCTCCCCACGCTTTTGGCATTCGCGCTACTCAGGAAGGAAAGGATTACGGCCTATTGAGTTCCGGTCAGTCCATTCTACCCAATCTCCGTTTTGCTGCGACCCTGGATGATTCGCCGGATCTCAGGAGGATTTTTGGGGGTTCCCAGGAGCCACCTGAGTCAGTTCAATAATGAGTGTGACCTGAGTCTGGACACGGGTCGGCGGGAGGTGTTGGTCGCGAGCTGGTTCGCGCTATGCCGCCATCATGCTGATCCCGACGCGTCGGTGCCTTGTCGGGGATCAGTCCCCTTGTCGGCCGCGCATTCCAACTTGGAGAATCCTGTGGGCTCGGATGGGTGCCCCAGAGCTCGTTTGGGCAACAACTCTAGCAATCAGAAAACCTGTAAGTGAACTGGTGGAAGGAGAAAATGATAACGTGCTCGATCGACTGGCTGACGTCCGACGCGAATAACAACATTGCAAGCACCGTCGATGCGAAGCCGTGACCTCTATGTGACCCATTTCATGTTCGATGGCGACCGACAGCCTCAACATCTGACCGACGTTGACGATCGTCTAAATTGCGGTACTCTGATGAATGAATGATAGAAGGCCTCGATAACATCCTTACCTCCGCCGCGCCGAGCCTGCGCGACACATTATCGTTCATAACAAAGTTTTGAGCCTTCGTTATGGAGAATTCAATGCACCCGCAGCCTCGAAAGTGACAGTTTGACTGCCCACTCTCAGTGAGCGAGGCGAGCTGGTTTGCCGTTGGGACAGCGGTAGTCGCCGATTCGCATTCGCGGGTATCCTAGACAAGAAAGGAGAAAGGGCTCAGTGCACCAAGGGTAAGGCGTAGAGAAGCGGTTCTTTCTTCCATGTTAGAAAGCTATAACAGGGGCACCCTCGTTGGAGCCCCAAATTAACCAAGTACAGCGACATCCTACACCCAAGTACGCTGCGCCCCCTTGCTTCGAACCCTCGAGGTTCATTCCCCTTTAATTTGTACAAGCGCCCAAGACTTAACAGCAAGAGGTCTAGTGGGTAAGTACTGTACACGTTTCCTCCGCAGAGCACGCCTCGTGCACCATTCAAACCTTCTTGTCGTCAAACAAGCCCCTACTTAGTGTCAGCAGCGCTTTCAACACGTTTCTCCGCAATAAAGGGTTTCTCACCACAACGCCTCCAGCATGCATGAGGCCACATAAAGTCATAGAGTCTCTGCGAACACCTCCAACGTGCATAACACGATAAGGACTGTACCTCTCCTTGTTCGGAACCGTATTCCATCAAAATGAACACTTCTATTTCAGGAAGCGGGGGCAAATAGGCGCCCTTGTCCTCATCACCCGTAACCGCCGGATTTTGGCGGCCCGCTATCGCCCACATTCAAGAGATGAAAGGAAACAATAATCTGGCCCCCACAAAGAGGCTCAGCTGTAGTCCTGTGCTATAATAAACGTGTTGTGTACGGTGACGACAATGACACAAGAGAAAGGCAAGATATGAACTGGGATCTCGTTTTGTCTTCCCATGACCCCCTCCTTCCCCGAATTGGTTCGTGTTGATGGTGTTGATACACGAGGCTTGGGGTGGCCCATACCTACCATCCAACACCCTCGAAACACCACTCGCCAGTTGTGCGGGGTCAACGTGGATCGCTACGCCATCTATCATTTGCACTGCACTCCCCCTTTGGTTGCGCAATACAAAACATGACTTGGTTGAAGTTGGTTCTGCTCACCCTCGCCGCAGGGTCCTCGTTCCACGCAGTAGCGCTATCAGGATTCCTCCGAGGTCAGCGCGGGCGCTAATCACGGATTCGATCATACTTGGATCACAGCCACATACATGCTGTGCCAATTCAAAGGACGTTCGCCTGAACAGGCAGGAGGCTCAGGGGCGAAAACGAACCAGCGAGCGGTGCTATTTCCCCACAACCCGACTCACTTCAGCTCGCCACACTATCAACTCCAGCGCCGTCGGTCTAGGACATCGAAGGTTGGGCTATGTCTAAGCCTCGCCTAGTGGAACGGACGACAAGATACGAAGATAACTGCCCTCCTTCCTCTAGAGGACGATTTACCAACGTGGCCTCGTCGGATTATCGGTATCAGGCGTAATATGCTCGGCGTAGGGGTCGAGAAGGGGACGCCGCAGCCGCAGTTGGGTGGCCCAAGGGAGGCGTTCTACCCATACACGGCATTCTGAGGACAAGACCTCGGACTGCGCCACGCACGCGATTCGCGTTACACATGAGCGTGTAAGCAATGCAGGCTCGATTCGTAAGCGAAGATAGGCGAATAGCGGACTTTCCTGTGTCTGGTATGTCACCTCCAGCAAGTCACACTCATCACAGGAACTTGGGATCAGGTGCGTGGTTCCATGGGAGAGGAAAGCTTAGGAGTGGCATAGCGAGGAGCTTTCATACCCGCCACAGCACTATCTATATGGTTTATTCTTACTCCCAACTAACTGCATCCAACTATCTAGGTGTCTCAGTACTAGGTGATACAGAATTTGGGGTGCATAATGCTCATCGAAGGTTCCGAGGCAACGCGTTATCAGGGAACGTCACGATTGCTATTCGTGTTCGATCGTTCGGAAATGGGCTCAAGTGACGCTCTTTCGCAGGGGCATCTTACCCCATGATCAGACCAATTCCCGAGCCCTGGATGGAAGCGAACCCTGGCGTCGACTTTCCATATGTGACATAATGCTCTGCGAACCGTGTCAGCTGCCTACCCAGGACATCTCATACCATGGAACGTTCTTTACCTTCACATTTCAGATACTTCACAGCAACGAGTATCTGGAAGCTCTGAAGGAAAAGATCTTCGGAAAAGAAAGGAGAGGGAGCTTTCGCGGGTACAACAGCTCCCGAGGCAAAGAAACTTCCTTCGTATCTTCCACCAGATGATTGGACACTGGCAGGGATCGCAACACCTACCGTCGTGGCTTTCCACGCGAGGACTCGCTTCAATACGTCTTCACAACCATTTACTCCATCTAATTAACAGTCGACGCCCGACCTCGAGCCCAGTTGCAACCACGAATCCCCAAAGAAACCCCTAATCCTAAGCGCCACGGTATCATTCCGTTAAGCGCCCGTTTGACTGGCATCTGTGAGAGCGGGCTTGGCTAGGCGTGATCATCGCACCCCTGTTCCTCTTCTCTTGTTCTCGTTCTCCCGCCAACAGGCTGTTGATCAGTGTCCCTGATGTTCCCCGTCCACGTAGGATCGCGTAAGAAGAGATGGGGTCGTTGACGGAGATCCTTCTGTCATCTTCTGTCAGGGAGATGCGCTCGATCAGACCGCGGCTCGTGGACATGAATCTTTTGGCCAATTCGAACACAAGGAAAAACGCTGGAGGTCCTACGATCTTCGGTCTACTGCCAGTCACAGCCTTATTATCACTCACTCTCACTGCACCCAAGAAGTTCCAAGCTCGAACACCTCATCTGTTGCTTTTACCTGTGACCCACTGCTTCGAATCGATCCTCCACTCCTAAATGAAATTCCTAACCTCTCTCGCCACTCATTTCACTGCAAATTGCATATACCGAGCGAGTGGTCTTGGCGATGCAATTAATTAACGCTCGAGCCCCACTTCCACCGCAGGCGACTCTCGCCGCTGTAAGGCCCCCGAGCCGCGTGCACCTAACTCTCCGCATTCACATTGATTCATATGTCAACTGCTGTATTATTAGCCCTTTGCAATTACTCAGTAACACCGCATTACGCGCAGAAGTGTATGTTCAGACGCGGTTCCCGGGCGTCAAACGTTGACGCTTTAACAGCAATCCCCGCACTAACAGTAGTGCTCTGCGCGCTCTACTCGCAGTTTCTCCCGAGGACAAACATATCGTGTATAGGACCCGTTCTCGCGCACTCCACTGGTTTGCAATTGGGAATCAGCTCGATTCAACTTGGGCTGACGCGACGATCGCCTTGGATGGGCGCTTAACGGCATGGCACTTCGCCTGTAACATTACATTCAACAGGGAAGTCCGGTTAGCCGAGAGCGTCGTAAGCGTCGTTGTGGGTCGATAAATGAGCTGCGCGCACAGCAAAGGCAATCCAATGAAAGGTGGCTGCGGGGAGTTTTGCCGAGGGCCGAACGTCGGAGCGGAATGTGGGTTTCATTGGTGTCAGGAAATCGCTACTATTGTAGGCGAGTAAGGCTTGCAAAGGAGAGGCGATTTATGCAGTTATTATGGAGCGATAATGAAGTCTGACCCATTTTGAAGTCGGGTGAGTGGATGCATTCCATAATGATATCGAGCAGTAGACAGGACCTGTCTCGAAAAGCTCATTAGCCCAATCTGCCGCTGCCTTCCGTATGTCATACACAAAGCGGAAGAGGCAAAGTCACCAGGTCAGGTCAGATAAACCCTCAGCCGAAGATCGCTGCTGTACCGACGTCACGGTTCAGTTCTGAGTGTCTGTCAGCCTATCCAGTAGGCTTTTCGTGTAGTGTAAGCGCAGGCTCAACCGACGATGCCTTTGCCATATATGCTTTTGAAGCCTCCGATGTCGGGATGGTCACGGTATTGGAGAAAAGTGGTGTGTGTGTGCTTAGTACATATGTGGCTCGGTGGACTATGGTGTGTTGTCCGTCGATCGCTTCCCAATCCTACTATCATTGGCATTCGAACCGATCCACTCGCAGGTGGGTATTGTGTTGTATTCCGCATGTCCGATTGAATTGAAGGGACGAACCTACAGCTAGAGCTGTTGCGCGTATGGCCCTTGCGATTGTTTCGGAGGTTCATCTGATCCGTCGCCCAAACATGCTGCCTGCAGGCCAGGGTCTGGTCAGCAGCACGAATCAATCCCATTCAGCCGATTGTGTGCCACACTATAGGGAAATACGATTCAATTTAATTCTCCCTCAGGAGGCTCACAAAAAGATAGCGCTTACAGTAGAGTGGCCAGGCGGCCCGACCGAAAAACACAAAAAGATAGAAAAACAATAGAAGCCCCCGATCCGGGAGGCCAGTGGGCGCCTGTGGGCGTCCGCCCGTTCTACTACTTCTACTCGATCAGGTTCTGCTCAACAAAGGCGTGTGTTAGTATCCAGGCAATAGGAATCAGTGTGTGGTGAAACGCTTAAATCCGTTACAAGGCGCAGAAGCACAATAAAAGGCATCCGTTCGCCGTATTGGGTTCACCGTTCGAGTGGGTGTGGATGTGTGTGTCCAGGGCCGGGCTTCTGGGACCCACCTACTCGTAGCATTACAATCCAATAGAAGCTCGGGAAATTGCTTGCGTCTAAGCGAGCGAGGTCATCTGTTCACGGGTACGTATCCAGGTTGGAGGGAGGCTACGACGATCAGGGTGAGGTCAGTAAGTTGAAGGGTTGCGGTGATGCAGGTTTACCAAATCCAAGCACTCACGAGCCCCGCGCCGAGATGCGAGGAGCCTCACCTCCCTCGCAACAACCCCGACCCCGCACTCCATACATACATCACCTCACACTAATTCATTTCGCAGGGCCACGTCAAATCCCCAACCCATATGAGCGTTAGCCTTTAGATTGAAAGCGACCGGGCAGGGGGACTGGGTGAACGAGTGAGTGAGAGTCGAAGGGGCGTCGGAACCGGGTAGATTCTATCATCCAAATGACGATGATAATGATAATGACGATATGGCACCAGGCTAAACCACCCAACTTGAACGCAACTCCGACTCTCACCACCATACCACTCGAAGAGTCGAAATATCCAATAGAAATTTCCGAGAAGTGGCTAGACATGGGGGAAGCGGGGTAGATAGATACATGTATGATATCCCACAGGGAGGCGGAAAACGTCGAGTAACATATATTGCCCGATTAGATTAAGGAATAGGAACCAATAGTAGGCAGGCTGAGCATCCACCGGGTATTGCGTTCGCCTAAGCGGGTTGTCCGTCGTCGAAAGAAGTAGGGTGGTGGAAGTCCGGAGACGTCAAAGCCACGCTGGGATCCTGCGTCCGGTTGAAGTACCTTCCTAGGAATCGTAAGTGCCATCCCGTCCTGCCCAAGTCCGAGATAGCTCTGAAGTAACCGTAGCCGGAGTGAGCCCAACTCAAAGAGCGCCACAACAAGACCTCGAGTAAAAAAATCCTGACAAGCCGTACCATATCACCGTACCCTTCCCAAAACGAACTCAGCCTCTTTCTCTCGCTTCTCGGGGTCGCAGTGGCTGACATGATTCGTCTACCTGTCATACCCGTTGGCCTGCCTTCCTCGTACCACCCCACCCGGACTCGTATACATACCGTAATTGAAGCCACCATTGACGTCCACTCGAACCGCATGTAGGATTGTTTGTTTTCGAAAGCAAACCAGTGTTCGAACTGCGAACTTCGAGCCGACAGACAGAAACTAGGACCAGCCGGCCCAGCGAAGGTAGAGTTGGATAGACCTCAGCACAGCTTCCAGCTTCCCCATTCCCCTCCCAGCCCAAGTATTGATAGCACATGGTCCCACTCCAGACAATCAGGTACGCCGACGCCCGAAGCCGCGAGCGCAGTCAGACCTGGGGCTGGACGCAGCTCGGGCACGGGGATGCGAGGCCTTGGTATCATGATGCGTTTTCCTGGTTTCTAGGTAGCCTCGAAAGGTGTAGAGCCCTTCCGCATTTCCGTAGGGCGGTAGGGCAAGACGGGCTTCAAGGTCCCGTAAAACGCAGCAAGGTAGACGCAGCGAAGCCAAGACTCGGCATGCGAGCCCTCCCAGCTAGTATATGCTTACATCCACCCTCGGTATGATCAAGCGCTGATATATTATGAGACGCCGGCCACTAGGACCGCCGCGATACTTCGAAACGACAATCCTAAGCGCCCAAGGTACTTGTTGCGAGTCGGGCTGCGCTGAGCTCGAGCGCATCATGTCCAGGATCAGCCCCCTAGTATGAGGAATCAGGATCACGGGGGGGTCGAGCCTCGGGGATGTGTGGCAGAGAGGCGAGGACGTAGGCGAGGCGCCTTGTTGCACAGGGAGCCTGAGCCCCGGGGATGGACGGTGTGTAGATGTTAGATGTTGGATGTTAGATGGTAGATGTGTCGAAGTGATAAAATCAACCTAAAAATCGATCGAGTATCAGGGAGGCCGAACCTTGGATCATGGAAGACAAGACCCATCTTTGAGGTGAGGGGGGTCATTGGACCCTGAAGACGAACGATGCCAATATTCGATGTTCGATGGGTCGATGGGTCGACCCGAGACGGGCGCTAGAATTTAGATGATGAATAAAACATGAGACGATTCGGGTTATTCGAGGTGGACTTACACTAGGAACTAGTAGTCATATCGATGAGGCGAGAAATTCGGTATTGCCACCTCTCGCCGCCTCTCACATGTACGACCCAACCGGGAAATACGTGTCCCTTTACCCCCGCACTTTACTGCGTAGTTACACCCATGGCCACCCGAAACAGACGCCGGGACGTGTCCTCCGAGCCGACTGGGCCTGGGATCAAGGGTGTCGGGATCAAATCCCCATTAAATCTCCTCTCTTCCCGCAATAATGGGAAATGGGAAAAGGGAACGCGTCGTCGTCCGGCAACGTTAACCCATGGCCAATCGCAGTCGTGGTCGCAGTCGTGGTATCCTCGGGTTCGGGGGTTTCTAAAGAGAGTTAACTGGGTTTGAGAGGGATGACTGGATGACTACGATATGAGGTGAGTTGGGGAGTTAGATCGTTATTAAGGAAGGTGAGGGTATGCGGAAGGGAGAGATGGAAAGTGATAGAATTCCGAGAAAAATGGGAAAGAGAAAGAGAGTATGGGGTTGGTTACAGTATCTAACTCACCTCAAGTTCCCTCGACTGCATAGTATTAGAGTTATTAGAGTTTCGCATAGCCTACTCGAGTCTCTGATCGAGGGTGCGTTATGCGTTATCGCGTAACCCAACGGTAACCCAATACCACCACCACCAACCAATGAATGACCGTAGCCACTCCCCCCAATAATAATACCACCAATGAATTGACCGTAACCCAACGCCCTCGGAAACCGTAACCCTAGAAAAGTCTCTGTGTCACCGCGTCCAGTCAATCAGTCGATCGCAGCCATGGAGAGCTGCGGACACGACGGCTGGTTTTTTACAGCAACGCAACGCACCATGGGAACGCGTCGCGCCGAGGTGGAAAGTGGAACAAGGGCTTATGAGGTGGCTCGCGTAGCAGGGAGAGGCTATGCTCTGCGCGTTGTGCAAGTCCGAGCCTCACGAAATGGTCGGAGAGTTGAATATAGCCTTGGCCAATCGACGCCAGGCAACCGAGGAGGGAGGCTGAGGCTGCGATCGAGTCACGAATACGAATTAAACGGGGCGACGCGATAGGGATCAGCCCTGTCGCCGTGAAGTACGGATCCGCCCCGCAGACTCGAATTTACGCAGTCCTTCTGTGTGTGTGTGGGTGCCTGCGGCACGATGCAGATACGCCGTGGAAGTGCACAGATTTTTTTCAACAGCACATCGCTATAGTAAAACCTAATCGTCGATCGAGGAAGATGAACATGTGGTTTGGGGGTGAATAAGAAATTTGGATGATATGTGTTGAGCACGGGAGCGGGCGGAAGAGGATTAGATGGAGAGGGGAGAGACACGGAGAGAGAGTAACCGACGCGTCAACGCGAATGCAGGCGGCAGAGAGCTGAGAGAGGATTTGAGAGAGGTAAGCGGTGCTGACTGAGCGCATGACATCATCCTCGGCGGGGGTCGCGCGCAGCTGAGTGAGCGTCGGTTCGTTCGATGACCTTTTGGGAATGGTTGAGCGAGGGCTGAAGAGGGCTAAGAGGGTGAAGAGGAGAGGGGAATAGGAATAGGAGGTACGCTAATGCCAGGTGCAGCCGGTTCAGGTCGCCCAGCAGTTCTTCCCAGTGGTTCGCGGGGGAAAGAGCGAGCCGAACCAGCTCAGATCGGGGTGCCATCCATCCGAGGTCAGTCCAAATCGGGAAGTGGAGATCTGGAGTGGATCGCTGATTTGGACACTTACGCAGCGCTTTTGTGCCGTCAAGGCCTCTTATGCACGCTCAGTCATTATTTTTTTATATTTTTGCTGCGATGCTTGCGGACTCGCCCCTCCGCCGCTATATATTGGGCTCCCCTCTCCGCCCCTTTTTGCTTGATCACTCCCCTCCCCCACCCCATCAGCCATGTCTTCTGGATCATCCTCCCCTGCAGGCTCTAGTGCCTCCTCGAGCACTTCACTGTCCTCCGTCTCCAGTGCAGCTTCGAGTGTCCACCCGGCGTCCCTCGTCGACGCTGCCCTCCACTCGCCGCACACTCTTAGGCTGGTCAACATCAAGATCTCAAAGCAGCTCATCGGTCAGTCTATTCCCATCGTCTATATCATATCCAACTAACCTCCTCTTCTCCCAGACCACGTCGTCGACCAAGTAATCGACACCGTCGAATACGCCATGGGCAAATCCACCCCCTCCCCCTCTTCCTCTTCACACCACCGCGGCCGACGCACCCGCACCCCCCTCCAAACCAAATTCACCACCTTCGCCTCCACCGTCCTCACCCGCGCCGAAATAACCACCCCCACCCTCCTCTCCACGCTCATCTACATCTCCCGCGCCCGCCCCTTCCTGCACATCGCCCTGGAAGAGTGGGCCCTCGAGCGCGTCTTCCTCGGCGCCCTCATCACCGCCTCCAAGTACCTCAACGACAGCACGCTGAAGAACGTGCACTGGGCGCTGTGCACGGGCGTGTTTGGGAAGCGCGATGTGGGCCGGATCGAGAGGGAGTTTTTGGCGGTGTTGGATTGGGAGTTGGGGATTACGGAGGGGGAGGTGTTGGGGTTGTGGGAGGGGTTGGAGTGGGCTGTGGAGGAGGAGGAGAGGGAGGAGAGGAGGGTGCGGGAACGCTCTGAGCGCAAGCAACGCGAGAGAGTACAGGCAGCTGTTGCTGCTTCCGAGCTCCAACCCAAGAAGAAGTTCTACGTCTCCCCCGCACCAAAGACCACCACCACCACCCACTCCCGGTCATCCTCCCTCGAGTCCAACGCCTCCGACTCCCTCGCACCTCCCCCTGTCCCACCAAAGACGTCGCGGAACCACCACCGAAGGACACACCCCGCCCCGGTGCATATCATCCCGTCCCTGCCACACCTCTCGCATTCGTCTTGCTCCCCTGCATCTTCTGCCTCTTCGTCGAGCTCTTCATCAAACAGCTCGAGCCCGCGGACGCCATCGACGCCGGGGTACGATCTTGAGTATCCGGAGCCTGAGGAACTCAGAGCTTCCTCCGCCTCTTCCCAACCCTCCCGGCCCCAACTCATCCATCATCATCAACAACAGAGACTCGCACCACCCCAGATCTACGTGCAAGAAGCCGATGCGATGGACGTCGACGAAGCACTCAGCGTTCCCCCGCCGACAGAGCAGAAGAGGAGTGCGAAGAGGAGTTTCGGGGCGTCGACGATGGAGCTTTTGAAGAGTTTTCCGTTTCCGGGGCATCACTCTCACTCTCACCACCAGCATAGTGGGCATGGGCAGCAGAGGATGTGTTGAGCTCCCCGCTCTTCCTCTCTGATTCGGTTCTTCTGGTGTTTTGACTCGCGCATGGACATACCCACCTCATCTAAGATATTCGTACTTATTCCATTTCCTTTCATCATGTTTTCCCCTCATCCCCTCATTGCATGCTATATCTTTATCTCTTTCGTTGCATTCATATCTTCATGACCACCCCCAAGTTGCATTACTACTATATCCCCAGTCACTTTCTTACTCTGTCTCTGCCTCTACCATCTAGTTCAACATGAGCCCTTGTACACTCTCATTGTCATTTCGTTCTCATCATCATATTCCCTTGTTGTTGTATGTACATCCTCTTCACATCCTCATCTACTCTAGCTCTCCATACCTACATACGAGCCACGGCCCATACGAAACAAAAATGCTGAAACAAATTTGGGATAACACTATCACTTGCCTTCTTGTGTGATTCGGATCCTCTCTTTTGATACCTGAGTACTCAAGTAACTTGAAGCTGAGGCTGAGCGCTGAAGCTGATATGTACCGGTGAGAGAGACGCACCGGAGAGAAAGAAATGGCGGAGAGATGGCGGGAGATGGAGATGGAGACCCGAGTTCGCCGTTGAGGATTCCGCGGGTAGGATGGGCCTGATACGAGCCTGAGAGGCGTATTCGGGTATTGGACGTCGGACACTGGCCCGGGGATTGGCACTGCAAGATGCGACGCGGGGTAGGTCTGATTAGATGCTGGTTAGTCAAGTGGTTAAGTGGTTAAGGTGACGGGGGCGGTGGATAGTAGTAAGTATGTAGCATCCGCTAGGCGTCCCCGGCCTAGAGTGAGTACAGGCGACTATGGGAGACTGATAAAGACTAAAGACCGATTGAATTGAAAAATTTCGGACTATTGGATGGATGGCGTGGATGGCGTGGATTCATCGGATCCCGGACTTCAAGTTGGACTCGACTGAATAGGATGGTATTGTATTAGGTTGAATTGGATTGCCAGTGGATGTGTGGGCGACAAATTAGATCCTTCAAATGATTTCCTTCAACGGGGTGGCGAGCAGCCTCGAGACGGGACGGGACGATAAGACGGTCCAATCGTATCGGACCTATAGTAACTAATAAGGCATGATGATGGTTATTGTTAATGATAGTGAGGATGTATGTGTTGGCTTGGACACCTACCCTGCCTCTTTCCTCCGCCGCAACCAAACAACAGGCCTCAATCAATCAAAAAATGAGTAACAGAGAGAGTCCAAGAAATCTCCGGTTATGACTTATCGGTTCTGTGTCTGTACATATGTGGTTATTTTACTCTTATTGAATGGGGTGTCGACCTGTCCCGTCTGTCAAGGTCAGTCTTGTCTTGTCTGACTAACGTATAGGCAAGTCTTATGTCGGATAACGTATAGGCAAGTTGGGCAAGAGGTTTGTTTGTTTGTTTAATGAACTGCGTTGACACAATGCCGAAGGGATAGGGCTCAGGTTATAACTGGGTGGGGTGGTTTTGCTTTGACATCTCACCATCCCCACCCGATTTATTCATCACCGACTCGGCCAATCATCCAATCAACGAACGCATTAAACAAGGGCGCGATAGGGATCGTGCTATCATAGGATGGTACTACTTGGAAAGTGAGTAAGGAGCGGTTCGAGCGGCGCCGCCCCCGTTGGGGAGGGGGTTGTAAGGAGAAGTGGTCATCTTAGCATGTCGAGGGGAGAATGGGGAGGCCTTTGACCCCAAGAAAGGCCTGTGGCCCGCCCCAAGGCCGACTCCGTCGGGACGTATGTCCATGTACGTACGTAGGAGATGCGTTGGGGAGTCCGTGGGTCGGGCGTCGTATCGTATCGCGAGTCGGGGTCGGGGGAAGTTCGGGGTACGGGAAGAGCGGTGGAAGGGTACTTGCCAACTCAACACTCAACACCGCCGCATTTGTGACAATGGTTGCTTTATGGGGCGATTGTAGCGGTTATTTAGTTGGTCAGGGAGAACAACAGCAAATTGCGTTGAATTAGAGATGCCTCGGAGACGCGTAGAGTGTGCCACAGTGTTCCTAGCAGGAGTGCATATGATGGAGAGATGATGGTAAGGTGGTAAAGTGGTAAAGTGGCTCTTTATCAAAGCGCCGGTACCGTGGCAGGTAGAATTGACCTTGTACTCCTTTCTCTCGAGTTGAAAGGAAAGGAAAAGAAATTTTGAGGCGAGGCCAGGACGCGATTCAGTGGCACACCCATTCACGGGTGCTGGGCTTCCGGGGCGCGCGTTTCGGAATACAGTAACATACGTCTTGTCGTTTTCATTTGGGCTCGAGATATAGGCCTCGACACTTTTTCATGACACATCCATACGCATCCATCCATACTTACCCCTCCTTACACACCCACCCGTGATTTACTTACCTGAGCCAGCACGGAGTACCCAGTTCAGTCAGTCAGTTCACTCATATAACTGGAAATTGCCCCCGCCTCGACGGAGGCCATGAAGTCCAAACAGGCGCCGACGGGGTCGATGTGCCTGATCCTCCCTCTGGAACTTAACCCCCCCATCATCAGAGCCAGGAACGAACTCAATCTCAATTGTATGGCGCTTGGATTGGGGTACAAGACAAGGCCTCGAGCGGGTGGTATTGAGGGTGAGTTGGTTGGTTAGGATCTGTATGTGTGGCTTGGATTGAATCGAACCAGCCAGCGATTCGGCGCCTGGGCTTTGGAGAACAAGGACTTGGACCTGAACTGGACGAACGCCTGTGGACTGCGCGCTACCGCGATCCGCAGCGCAGCTGGCAACCGCTCCTCGTGGTACCGTTCGAACGTTCCACCTTATCACCACAGCCCCAGGGAGCCGCACGCCCCGAGGCGCGCTGGTCCTTCGCCACCGTGGCTACGCGCCGCTGCGTATGCAGAGCCTCACCCTGCGGCTAAACTCTGGAGCTTTTGGTTCCGACATCGTCGTCGGCGCAATTTCATGTGCGAGTGCCGCAGTGTCCAAGCAACATATCACCTCTCCGTATGCTTTTCGAGCTCCTTCCCCACATGAGCAGCACTGAGCATTTTCGCTGTCACTTTGTGTCAACGGGTGAACTGGGTGGGCCAGCCAATCAATGTCACCGGATCCTCTCTATCATGATCACGGCGTCTAGCGTATCTTATGGCCGATGGAAAGTTGTTTCTATAGGTGGTGCATAGTCCCGGTGGGATATATATGGAAGTAATTGAGAAGTCGGGAGGGGTTGGGAGGAAGGGAAGCCGGTGGATTGGGGAGGAGGTGAAGGAAGGTGCCGGTGGGTTGAATAGGAAGGTATGGAGTGGAGAAGGGAGAAGAGGACGGGGTTGGAAAGTATCGAAATGAGGAGGCGTGTGCATCTGTTCTAATTACCGGCTCCCCGAGTCGGGGGTTCGAGGTCGGGTGTGCGGTGGATGGGTTGCTTGGACTTCCAATCGAACCAGCTCTCGTCTGAAGATAGTAGTATCATGGGTCGTATCTCGAATACGACACGATAAGATCGTAAAGCGAAGAGACTCTGCCTCTCCTCATCCAGAGCCGATGGAACGTCATTCGGGTATCGTCACAAAGATGATATCGCTCGACGCTCGGTCTAGGGCCCGCCGAGCTCCTCCCTTTGACAAGGCCACATAGCCGTGCACTCCAGATCCACACTACATCGTGAGTCATAGTGGGCAATGTTCTCTTACGAAGTTTCGAACCTAAGCATAGCTATCGACATATCAGGTATTCTGGAACGACCTCTCTTCGGTTGAGAGTGCTGAGCCCTCCACGGTCATCTTATTGTTCTTGACAGAACCTTACACTGGGCAAGGCTGAACGTAGTGGCCAGGTCATTCCAATCATACACAAAAGTAATATATCAGCTCGATTCCATTTCCATCACCTCAAACTGTCTCGACGCGTTCATGAAGTCGAAGAGGCGGGCGCTTGATTGATTCGCTGGCGCGCACCGGCATCTCGGCCTCGTCCAAATCAAATCTATCACACAATCCTCCAAGTTCCTCCTCACCATCATCTCACCATCCTCCCACATCCAAGCACCGGCGCTAGAGGGGCCCTGACGAAGCGATCGGCGCCTGCCATGGTGGGCATGGCGTTCATTGGAGCGGGTGACCCGACGCGATCGTGTCGGCAATTAGGCGCTCTGGGGTTTTTGCCGCTCGATTTGAACGATCTCGTTGGCTCGTTCGCCCGCCTCCTGAACCGCTACGATTCGCGCCACTGCGCGTTAGTGGTGTAGACTATGACCAAGGCCCTTTCCGTCTATCCGTGGCATAGTGCACGTCCACGCGTGTGCTGAGCTTGGAAGGGGGCCTAGAGTCGATGGTCAAGCGAATCCAAGCCCTCGTTCGCATCATTCCAGACCATGGTCTCTGGGAGCTGCGTCATTCTGTGTCATTTTACGCATGAGAGGCACGACCGAGGCGATGGGATTCGTGAAGGATAAAGTAAGTACCGACTCGGGAGTGTGTCGAGCGCCTCCATCATCGTTATCAGGAGGCGCTAGGTAGGTACGTGCATAGGGTGGAATGAAGACGCGGCGAGAGTCATACAGCCTGTGGGAAGGTGGCTATCGCTTCCTCGGCATCGGGATGGGTGAGTTCTGGACTTCTCGAAAGGATAGGGGGTTTTAGGAGGCTTGAGTGCGAGGTGGATCCAGCACGTCGGCGATTCCACTCGCCGCTCGAGCTCGGACGTTGCAGGTGCTACGTAGGAGAGGCTCACTTAGAGACTGATTCAGAGGTAAGTGCACAATTTCGATGGAATTTGACGGCGAAGAATCGAAGCGCGCCTGACGGACACACTTCAAGCTCGATGGAACGCTCATCATCGTCGGTCAACATTTATATCAGGAGATGATTGAATTAAGGACAGTGGTCATCTCGTGAAAAGAAGATTGGCTGACTGACCTTCCGAAGTTCTTCTTTACTTTAGTCTTCGATGGGTGAACAGGGATCGATCTCTGCGAGGCTCGGCTCAATGGGGGAGAGATACTTAGTGATACGCTGCCACTGGTGGGTGGCGGCGTAGATACACGTACGTTCAACTGATCTTGAGCCAAGAAAGCACGTCGGCAAGTCGCTACGAGCGTGAATAAGCGTAAAGATAGGCGTAAGAATAGAGCTACGGGCAAAACCACTCTGCCCTCCCTCTGAGGTTGGTCAAGCGTACCTCGAGGGCCGCTGTACCTTAGCAACACTGCGTCTATCTAATCACCTATTCCGGCACGCGTCCCGACAGGGCCGTGCCCACTTACATACACTCTAAGGTATGGAATATGGAAGGGGGGCTCGGGTAGCGTCCCCGGGTGTCTCCAGGGCCAAGTGGATGTAAGAAGCTTTGGTCGAGGCCAGCTTCGATGAGATTTGGGGGACTCGAGGGATCTGGCTAGCTGTATTTAATGTGCTACGAGGGGAAAGAACCTCGACGTGACACAAGGATCTTCGCTCAGGACTCGAAAGCCGCGAGCCATCAGTTCACTTCAAGTCAGCCAGCCGAGTACAGAGCCATCAATTGGCCTCGAGCAGGCGACGATCATCCTAAATGGCCTCCCCATAGTACCCTCACTTAATGTACCTGTGTGAGCTTGATGGCCCCGCGCGGTTCTGGCTGAGTAGGGGTAGTTGGGACGCACGATCGACTCGAGGGGGAGATGAGGAATCGCGGTGTTCTCGCAAGCACCCGATGAGGGTGCTATGAGACACGGTTTGCTCGAGGGGCCGAGAGAAGGAAGCGCTGTTGTATGAGTACGGGATCGCGCTTTGGTCGCATTGCGGGATTTGCGTGTTACATATGTAGCGAGAGAAGGAAAATGAAGAAGGTTCGGGGTGTGAGGGTGCGCGTGCTCAGTTCAGGCTTCTAGGGTGAAGAAGCTCCCTCGGGTGAGATCCTTCCAATTGAAATACATGTTCGCAGAGTACTCATGCACAAGAATCGTTCGACGCGAGCACTACCCGGGTGTATGCGAACTTCCCGTGTCAGTTTGGATTGCTAGCGGCGGTTCGCCCAAACATCAGCCACTCTCAACATCAGAACAGACTTAGCAGGCGTAGAAAAAGAAACCCTACGGAAATTTGGAAGTTTCTCAAGACCCACAATCGATGTCAAAGGACAAACCGACTCTGCGGCCGCCTCCCATAGACTCCCATAGCCACAGGGGCACCCGCCCCCGGGCTTTCCCCGAGCCAAAAGAGGCAAGGATCGCTACTGATTAGAATATTCTCCGAGCTCCCCCAACTGGACTCACGAGTCGAGCTGGAGTTTCGCAGTGTACACGCACCTCTCCCGTGGTGCACCCGACGTATATTCGGCCTCGTACGTTCTGCGCCCAATCTCTGTAGGAAGCGCCAACCGTACCGAATCGAAGCGACTGCGAGCCAGGCTGGGGCCAAAGTGACGCATCAGTGTGTACGATGGACGACATGCCGCAGGAGGAGCACAAACTCTGGTACGATAAGGTTTGGTGCTGGTGATAAAGACCCTCGCCTCATATTAATCGTGAGCAATATGTCAGGAGGTATGGACATACGCGAATCGAACTGGTCCACTTTAGCTACGCGCTCCGAGCCTTGAGTCTGTAGTCGCAGGAGAACGACGTCCTGGCCACAATAGAGAAGTTATCGAGCGCTAAACACTCACTAGGTCAGAGGAGTTAGGGTGACGCACACCGACGTAGTGTGTCTGCGCGATCGAGTGGAGTGAGGCCGCATATGAAGCGTAGCGGAGATCGCTGGAATTAGTGCTAGAACGCTATTTATCGGAGCCTGTGGACGACGTCAATGACATACTATAGCTATGGATATGACGCTGAGCCCAAGTGGAAGGTGTAGGAGCCACATAAAGTACAGTAGAGAGTAGGACACTTGAGCCAAGTGAGATTGGCCAGTGGGCTTCCATGCCAAGAAGGCACCCAATCGAGTACTCTTGAACGACAGAGGAAAGGAGAACTGCCCGGCCCATCAAGAAAGCAAAACAAACATGGAAGCAGAGCTGTTCAAAGGTACGTCCCATATACGTCGACAGCAGGGCTCGGGAATGGCACGACGTGGAAGCGGATCGTCGACGGCTGCGAGGAAATCGCAAGAAGCCTAATTGGCGCTTATCTCGCTTTTCGGGTCTCTAATCCCCTTGAAGGCAATGCATACCTGTAGCTTTAGTGCTGTGGCCCGTTCCCTGTATCCATCTTCCCCATACCTCCCCCGGTACTCGCGCAGTCGTCAAGATGGATTGCAACGAACCTCGAAATAGGGGCTTCTCGGGTGGTGACATCACCAGGGCCACGAGCCGCCGGTTGCCTGCGATCACTCGATCAAATGATGGCCAACGGAGGAAATTTCCTTTTTGTGCCTCTTCCGTTTTTGTGTTCTGCTCATCGTCAGGCCCGTTGGTCATCGTCTCCTGCTCACCGGGAGCGGCAGCGACCTCGTCGAACCCTCTGCCCCGTCGATCCGAGTCAGTCTGACTCTGGGCCAGAAGGAGAAGTTGGCGAGAGGGTTATAGTTGGACACATCGGGTCCGTGTGCCGCTGGAACGCGCACGCCAGAACTCGGAGAAGGACCATGAGCGGATTTATCAGATGCGTTGGGGGACGCAGGAGGAGCGAAATCAGGAGCTTGGGGCGTTGTGCAGCTGGGGACGATGGCGTGGCGACGACGATGGGCCTCGGTCAGTTGAATTCATTCTATCACATTTGCGCTTATGGAGTCGGATTTTGCAGCGGGTCATAGGCGCGTCACGCTCATTGGTTGTTGCTGGCCCGCCCGACTCGCGTACCCGAGGCGAACCAATTGCACGAATACCCCCGCCGAGTCGAGGCTCAACTATATTCAGGTACGCATCGCGCCGTGTGCCGCCTCTTTATTTGATGGAGAATCCGCCGTGTGCATCGGTTCGTGCAGATTTTCAATTTCGTTAGGCGCCCGCACGAGCGCCTTTATTTTCTGTGGCTGTTCCACCCTGCCAATGCATGGCACCTTTCTTTTGGGTCCTCCGTCTCCCGTTCATCTTTCTCTACCTCTCTCCAACCCCTACTTTCTCGGGTTGCCGTTTCTCAATCCCGCAGCAGGGCGAACCAGGCAACGGCCGGCTCATTTGATTCCGAAGCCCGGTGCGGCTGCCTACACCCCGAGGTCTTCCAGTTTTCCGTATTCTTCACCATTTGGCTTTTCCGGGCTTTCCCTGCATTTCCCATGTTACTCATGCTTTTTTGTATTGCCAACCATCCACTCATCCGACGTCGTTGGTTGATATGCATGCCAACCGGTAAAATCGATGGGGATGTGTAAATAGGCGCTGGAGCGCCTTGTCACTGGAGCGAGGTAAGCGCTAGAGAGGGCTCGAACTCACCAGCGAAGGCTAAGGCGACCTCGGAAGTCGGCCTGTTATCGTGTTGGCACCAGACTTGGAACTGAACCTTCGTGAGCCAGGATGCCCGCAGCCCTGCTCATCCTAGCCCCACCACCATCTCATCCCCTCGGCCCTTTGGCCTGTCGGGTCTCCCAAGGAAGTACCCTTCTGCCATTGTCAGCTGTCGATCGCGGGGATCCGTCGTGATCTAATCGATTTCTTGGGCGAGATAGACGCCAGCGCGTGGCTAGGTCCGTCTGGCTTCGTGGATAGACACGTTGCAGGCGCGTGTAGGGGCAATATCAGTTTGTCCTCTTTCACTGGGACGCTGATCTTTCGCTCTCTCCCTTCACGGCACACGATATCATATGTGACTTCAGTGGCGACTTATCTGCAATTCTTTGGGGTGTCAAGACGAATGGCGTCTTCTTTCGCTATCATGCTTATGATTGTCCTTGTCCTTCTCCCGAACCCTTCCATACTTCGCTGCAATTAGGTACGAGGGTACCGTATTGTGTTATTTGGATCGCCGGTGCGTCCCATTCATTTCCCTTTCTTCCACTGACTTCCTCTAGATTCTCGTTGAAGTCCCTGTGCGCCTGAGGGCTGGGATCTACCGGGCGCGATGACTCCCTTTGACTCGATGCGTCCTGGACCCTCGGCGTATCTATGCGATCACCCGAGAATTCGATCGCTCTCTGTGCTGTCTGCCTCTCAATGAGGAGAACACTGGTGTGGTACCTCCAGGCCCCTATGCCGTGGTATCGCGGCCTTTCTGACTACCATATGCTGGACACTCTTCAAGAGCTTCTCGATCGCTCTGCGCTACCGTGCAGCCTCAGGACTACACCGGTGTGCTTCTTTTGACTCGTACGCTGTGTCATCGCACCTTTCCGGCTCGCCCACGACGCCCTCTTTAAAGGCACCTCTGGATTCAATCTGTAATGCTCCACTGCTGTCCAGCCTCCAAGTACTTGGGTGTGAACTCAATCGGTGTGTTTCACCGGTTCGAGTAGCCTCGACGGGTTGCGTCAATTCGATTCGGAGGGGTTCGACCTGGGACTCAACCGTGTCATGACTCAAGCCGGTTGCCTGTGGCCATGGCCACTCAAGACCAGCGCTGTCAAATACATGCTGCGTATCTTGCCTGTTGAAGCTGACATCTACTGGAAGAGAAATGATCGCACTCCGACCACGTCTTGACGACACCTTGATCCTCACGATTCGCCGATACTTGGGTGTTAAGACCGCTGTATGTCATACCAGATGTGTATCCTTATGATATTCCGGTTTGCCTGGCTCAGTATGACATTATTTCCACATACTAATCTGCCGATGTACGTATGTAGCTCGACTGCGCGCTGAATGCCTCGTTTTAGCTGAACGGATCCCTGTTGATGATACTGGTGGCCGAATACTCCAAGTAGCGACCAATTTACTGTCGCGAGTTGGATAGCTACGGTTGAGCGCTCTGGTTCAACTCATGCCATGTGCTTGGGCGCTCCTTCGGGAGACCTTCCCTCCGATGCCTATATGCAGTGAGGCGAATTTTAGAGTGTATTTTCGGCGATTTTATTCCCCTGGCCTTCGGCGTCACTTCTGCAACACTCAGCCCGTGGAGATCGCTCTTCGTGTTGCTGGGGATATTGAAGTCATGTTTTATGGGTGTTCTGTCGTTTACCAGAGGACATTCTTACCACGTTTGGCGCGCGGGGGCCCCTTCAGCCCGAGAACATTCAGGTTATGGTCCAATCGCTCGGGCTGATAGTACATATTTAGGGGCTCGTTCTCCTTCACGCTCACCGATATCCATGACATCAACCTAATTGGATCTGATCTGGGTTGACCCTTAGTGGAGGGCTTCAGCTGGCGCCCATATGCAGGACAGTCCTAGGACTTGGCCAGGACTTGGCCGAAGACCGAGGTTGCACGAAGCGCGCCTCAGCCAATCAGAGCCTCGGAATCAGCTGACCATGCACTGACGCGACGCGACGCGTCTTTGGCTGTGGCAGCATTCTTGTTCTCGATCTCCCATGTTCGACCGCGAAGGCGACTCCCTGGAGCTCCCTGGCTTCATATAACTGAAACACTTTGTTAGTGGCTCCGCTTGATAGGCTGCGGACCCCCTGCTCCTCTGGCCTTCCCTCCCAGGACCTCGGTATTCCGGGCAAGATACACCCTAATGAGAGGGGTTCCCGAGCCATTCCTCGTTGTTCTCGCACTCGACTCTGAGCTGTGAATGCTACTATTCGTCTCGAGGCTCCTATTTACAGCAATCCGGATCTATGGGCGCTTCCCGCCTAGTATTGCTACATCTTCAACCCCTCGTGATGTGCTAACCGGAGGACCTGTGGAGGGACATTGGTTTATCGAGGCAAGGTGCTGTGGAGCCTTTCATTTGCTGGTCTGCCAACTTACTTAGTTTCCAGGGAAAGCAAATATGCGCCACATTCGCTTGCTTGTCCGGCCAGCTCCAGAACCCCATGTGCTATTATAATTTTCTTGGACATTTGGAGGAGTGCGCTGCTCACATTTACATCGATTCGAACCGGAGGTACTCAGGTACTAGTATACTACGCATGGAGCTCACCGAAGACCAAAGCCATACCAAAGCCACCGCTTAGGTGTTTAGCCTAAGCGAAGCGAACCGGATTGCTTCAAACCACGGGGTTGGGGGTGCATTTGTGCCCTAGACGATATCCCAGTCGTGCGTCAAATGACGCTCGCCAATGATCAATGGGAGCGGGCGAACCATAGTACTCTATCTGAAGTAAGCTTTTATAGCCTTCGGTATCGATACACTCATCCCTCTTTGATTTAGGTTCCAAATTGTCAACATTGCGGTCTGGCTCTGGCCTTCTCTGGCCGACCTTCACGATGGACTGACCTTGATCGACACTTGGTCACCCCTATCTCCCGTTCGGCTCGGTCGCATTGTGCATCTCTAGTACAAGGCTACGGCTCCAAGCTGGCAGCAACGGAAATGAACCAACCCTCCGACACGACTTGATTAACTCTTCACCCTCCAACGACTTCCCCTATACCGGTTGCCTTTTTTGCAGCTTCTGCGAGCCAGAGAAGTACAATCCATCAAGTACAGTTTTCAAATCAAACTTTCGATCCTCCGGGGAGGCATAATATCCTGCTGTGACTCCCCCCAGCTGCCCCCTCTGCGACGCAGCAATATGATTTGGGTGGCCTTACGGTCTTCAAAGGTGCCGACGCCACAAAAGGTTCCGCGTGCGGGAACTGCATTCGACGTTCCATCCAGGTGGTTTCGCTGCGCCCGTTTGCGGGAATGTATAGGGGACGTGTGGGTCGTCTGGTTGAGGACGGTTCGCCCGGTGAGGTGTGTACAATCGATCTAGGCAATATTTCGTCCGTTTCTACCTTACCAATCATCTACACAGGGTATATCGCGATTATGCAGATCAAGAACGCAGAAGCGCCTTGAAATTCAAGGATGTATAATCGTTTATAAATCACTGTCGCGACGGGTGCGGCTCCTATCCTCCCTTCCCGAAACACGAGATTTTTGCGCATGAACTCGCAGTCAGATACGCAAGATGAACCGTGTCAGCGTCACCTTTATAGTACCAGGCACGCCCGCCGGCTTCCACCCCGCTCCTACCGTCAGCCCGCCATCTCCCCGTCTTCTCGTGCGGGTCCGTCGGTGAGTTCAAGGTCCCATCATGGTAACGATAAAACCATAAATCTAAATGGCCGATTAATTCAATGCGGAACAGGCCTGCGGGGCAATCGCGACGAGTCCGGAATCCAGAGGCATGGATGGCGTGCATTTCGAGTTCGTCGGAATAGCGCAATAATTGCATATATGGTCTCGGTGAACAACGATAAGACAGTTCGTGGGTCGTAACACGCTGCTTTAACTTCGCCTTGTGGTTAGGCCTTTAGGTTGAATTGCCGGGTGGCGCATAGTATGAGGCATTGCAGCGACGAACTGAACTTCCTTGAACCGATCCCTCGAACATCGGGCGCGACCGCACCTCTAACCTTGAATTTCGATGCATAGAAGTGTGTTCCACAGTTCATGAAGCCAGGGTCCGGCGACACAGACCCGCTAGGAGACTGCCCAGTGTCCTGCGTCGGTCCCTTCAGGATATTCAAGCGTCTTCAGCAACACTTGGTATGTTCGGGGATCCTCCCCTTCACGACAGCGATGACACGTTGAGCCCTTCATCTCAAGGTTCGCAGGCAGCCCCTGGATCTCATTTACTCTGACAGGTCGAGGCCTCTTCTCCACACGTCAGGGCAAGTCAGGTTCTCTGTCAGGCCCTGCATGCCCGCGACTGGTTTGCCATGAATCTCATCTGGCTTTCAGTGACAGAGACAGCACGATAGCCGTGAGCTAATATCTACGCGGGAGGCTTCTGGAATGCCCACAGAGTCCTCATGGGATGACGGGGGCTGGCAGGTCGATGTGGACACCTTTGTAAAGAGGCTTTCCAGAAGCCGTCGCAGCGTACGTGTGAATGTCCAGCGGTCAAAGGCAAGGTGGAACGTGGTGGAGGGAAGAGCGTGTTAGGAGCTGGGGATAGTGAATAACCGAATTTGAAAAGCGATCGTAGAAATGGTTTGGAACTCGGATGTTTCTGAGGATGCTGTTAAGCCCTCATTCAAATTGGCAGCTCGAAAGGTGAATGGATAATGTGCTGAACCCCCTTCTAAGTCTTCTAGAGATAGCATCGTAAGGTCAAGTAACCGGGTGTAACCCTGCTTGTACTTTCAAATGGGCATTTTTGCGAGGGTTCGGATTCCGGAAGCGGTCGTCCACCCCCATACTGGTAGTAGGCTCTAGTTCAAGGCCACGCTCCTGCTCTGAACGTCGATTCAAGGCCAATATGACGGGATCTCATCTTGGTTTCGGGGACAGTGACAGCGCTGAGCCACGAACCCGACTGCCCTGAAATCTATCCCAGGAACTTCTGGAATGTCCCTGGAAGCACACTTAGCATGGGACGACGAGGACGGAGGGGAATATCGCAAAAGTTCCAGAAGGCCGTCTCAATGTAACTAAATGAACGTGTGGGGGGACAGCTCGAACACCCAGGGCGAATGTCAGGTCAACGAATGAACCTTACACTACGGGCAAGCATCGGTTTTCATGCCCCACAAGTGCATGACAAATCCATCAAAACATCCAGCATCCCCGGACGCCAATCGCGGTGCTATCATCCAACAAAAAAGGCTGAATACGAAAGCGGGCACTACACGCTCAAACATGCGTTGCGAGAATGCAGAGTTTGACAGCGCGGTTTGTTCAAAACGTTGGCATGGACATTCGTGGCTCGACACGCATAGCAACGCGGAGAACATTGTGATGCGTGTCAGCTGCGGTCTTTTGTGAATGTTTCTCGCACAAACAGTGTAAACTCAATATAGATATTCGATGTTCAACAAGTGTGCATTCTCTAACCCATCCTCCAGGGACTAAAATCCATAACTGGGTTCAAAACCAATGATTCATGCTTTAGGCACGATCATCGACCACATCATCGAGGATCATCCAGTGGCAGTTATGAGTGCCCGATCTTCGGGAGTGGGAGCAAGCCACTCAAACTATGCTGGGTCCGATATTGTGTATTGTTCAAGTTTCACTTCCAGCCTTCAAAAAACATGGTCAGACTGCAAGTGTGGGCGTGATGATTCGACGGATACTCACGCCGTCAGAATCTGAGTTCGAAATAACCCTGTAAGCGCCCGGGGTTGGACTGAGCTTGAGCTTGTTCCATGCTTCTAACTCGGCTCTAATGGCGTCACGCAGATGCTTTCCCTTCAAAGGAATTCCAGGGTTTCGAACGACGACCTAGCAAGGCAATTGGTCAGTCGTAAACGTCGTTTCATGGGACGGAACACCTACACTTGCCGAGACCTTATCGATTTGCTTCTTATCTTGCTTTTTCCAGCTCACTCTGTGCGACAGATGTTGCCGGACAAGAGAGGCGATCAATCCCTACACCGGTAAGCGCGAATACGATACCCGAAACCTGCTTGGGCTCACTTTCATTGCTTGAAGGACGACGCTCGGGTATTTCGCGGCCAAGTATATCTGCACGGTGTGCTGACGGTTGGACTGACGGGCTGGAAACAGTCTTTGGAGATATAATTTCACCCTCGTATAGGAAGTCGAGGGAAACGTCTCAACCTCACATTTCCAACTGAGCACTGAGAGGTAATTACTTAGCACGAGAAGGCTTTGACTCGCCACCCGGTCCGCTCGACCCGGACAAGCGCATTTTACTGAGGAATTAAACGCCCCCAAGGACGGCAAAGGTAAATCCAACCAGACACGCCCTTGTAGCGGGACCAAGGGCCATGAACGCCCTTTGCCATATCAGGCTCAAAACGGAACACGTGAGCGGGCTTGGTTACCCAAATGAACTGGAAAGGGTTGAAGCTACCCTTCGCCCAACCAAGTACCTCACATCGAAAGAATGGATGAGTACACAGATACCATCATGGGGCTTGACGTGGAGCGCGTAGATGGAGCCTTCGCTCGAGAGCCCGTTGGAATGTATTCATGCCGCCGGGGTGAACAGGAGTGGAATTAAATTCCGTACTCTGCCTCGCTCACAATGCACCAAAAACGGAGAAGGAGCTAGTGGCACACGCCCGGCCCTTTGAAGAATATTAATGCGGGTCCGCGAAAGCAGGCTCGCAATACGCTCCATTGCCCTCGGCGTGTACACCATAAGTGTGATGTTGAGCGCTGATCGGGAGGTGGGCTAAGCGCATTTCTGTACCCTTCACATGGTGAGCTGGATAGCATAGTCGCCGTCCTTCCCTTGCCGGTTTCGAGAGGGGGAGTCCCCGGCTGTCACCACCAGACTGAGAATCCTTCTCGCAGTCTCCCGATTGTCATTATGATGACCGCGACGTTCCACCCTGAGACGGATCGCCTGGCCGCACCCTGTACGTCCAAGCCTCATCGCGTTTCCACCCTCTCGTCTCCCAGACCGACCCCAACCCGCCTTCGAGTACAATATGAACGACGGGCCCGAGGCAGACGCCTTCATCGACACATTCGTGGCACCTCGGCGCCCACCTTCGCCCTTCAAAGGGCCCCAAGCTTCGCTAGT
The DNA here is from genome assembly GCA_951394405.1 of Coprinellus micaceus. Classification (NCBI taxonomy): domain Eukaryota; kingdom Fungi; phylum Basidiomycota; class Agaricomycetes; order Agaricales; family Psathyrellaceae; genus Coprinellus; species Coprinellus micaceus. The sequence goes on along the minus strand of OX596338.1, from coordinate 852,596 downwards.
CGCGCGCGGCGAAATATGCAGACTTGCGTGCAAGCCAGGCCGCCACTCAGCTCCCTCAAGCTTCCTGCTAGGACCCTGGAGAGGGAATCTCAGCACCAAGATGGTCCGACGGATTCCAAGGTCGCCCAGCGTCCCTCAACGCGTCGCACCCACTCCGCGTATCGATGACTCGAGCCGTCCAACACCCCCCTTCATCGGTGGTGTATAGTGAACGCCTGCTACAACTAGTCGGCCACGTCCTAAATCAAATCCCATGATCCATCCACCTCTATCCCCCCACACCTCCCAAGTCTCTCTCCAGTGGATGCGCTGGTAGCCTCACGCTTGATGCGATCGCGCAACCCTTTCCGCCCGTTCGAAGACCCTCTGAAATGGATGGTGGGTCGTCCCGCCTAAGCGCTGCGATTGTATGAAGGAGACCTAAAGGACCCGTCAGTTCCACATCTATGCACCCCCAATCAAGACAGAATGCTCACCCACAGCTCGCGCGGGTCCACGGTGGCCATGTCGTTACCCAGAGTGGTCCATCGTGCTCGTCGCTTGAAGTGCCTCCACCCTACGACATAACATGCCATCTCTCTGGCCTCCATGCATGAGCGGGTCCACCGCCCTGTATCAGCGCGGCCTATTGTCCAAGAACGCTCGTGCCTCCTACAGCAATCCCATTGGATCAGCGACTCGCACAACATCTTTGTATCGAACGGAAACCCACCTCGCATTTAGACGGGGAGGCCGGAACCTAGGATCGCCCAGGATCGCCCTCCATTCTCCTCCAAGGCATTCCTCCATTCCTATTCCTCTGGCAGTTGGAATTCCAACCGTCGGTGTCCTTTTGTCCGTGAGGACACCGACTTGGCTGGCTTTTGGAACCAAATGTCGACCAAACCCTGCATGCGGCCTCAGATTGCGATTCATGGTATATGGTATCCCAGCGGTGAATCTAAACATACCTTTATTCATGCTACACTGGGACGAGGAGCCGAACCATCCAACCCACTCTCCATTCCACTACCCCCGGACAAGAAAAGGGACAAACACAGAGACCTTTGACGTGGTCAGGACTCGCCGACCGTTTCCTATCTGGAAGAGCCCTTCGGCTGGTCAGATCCACGAATATATGACATCCCACTCATTGTCCAGAGACGTACCTGCTCGTCCACGCGTCTCCCACGGGGCCGTGTAGGTGGTCTTGCTGCCGATTCCCTCCATTCTTCTCCGAGAAAAATGAGCGGATCCCTTTTCTCTCGTTAGATTGGAGAGGCCCATTCTATCACGGACCCAGTCAGCCTTCGACTTCAGTCCTAAATTTCGCAAGGTCGGTGGAGCCACTTTGTCACGTCGGTTTTCGAAGTCCCGTTGCTTGGGGTTCTCGCCAGTTGTATGGTAGGGTGATCCCGCCCCATATTCGAAGAGATCCGACGGGTGCCAAACCCGACGCCTGGGGATATAACTGAGGAACTGTTCGTTGGAGGTAAAGAGACGGCGTGATGCTCACCTCATCCCGCCCTTGGCGTTCCATGCTTCCAACGGGCCGCCCATCCCTGTCCGCACCCCCACCCCAGTCTCACCTCCGACCTCTTCCTCGCCACCACTGTCCCCTCCCCGACCTAGGGTGAACACCCACGACGACGACAGCCAACTCGGGCGTCTTCCAAACCTAGGCGGGGCCGCCGGCCAGCCACCGCCCCTCACATCCATGTATCGTCTTGTAAGCCCGTAGAGCTGCGCGTATAAGCTTCCAAGTGAGCGCTGCACTGCAGAAGAAATCGACGTTTTGAGAGGATTCTAGGTTATATCGGTTCTCCTGTAGATATCTCTGCGAGGAAAATAAACGTCACATACCTGCCGACCCTTAAGCCATTGCGCGGGAAACTGTCGAATGAGTCTGGTTAGAGAACCCCTAGGGTCTCAGCGACGGGCTGCCACATGAGAGAGAGCAGGAAGAAGCAAGGAAGAGATCAAAATCGTTGGCGCGTGGGTCAAGCCGGGCACTGTTCTGATTCTGGGCGTCTGGGAATATAATGGGTTCTCTCCTCCCGCCACATACTCGACACATGCAGCAAGATCATTCCTCCCTGGAGAGAGTACCACATAGGTTACTTTCTTGGGCCTCTTTATTATCCAATTCAGTGACCACTACCCCTGTATTCCAGCAAGATGCCGTTCCACGGCCCCAGCTTTGGGTGAGGAACGAAATCAACGTTTGCTACCTGCGTCGGGAATAAGAACTCACCCTCGTAGAACAACCCCGGCACCCACCCGGGACCACGATCGATAGATTCTTCGCTGGTGTGGAATATCAAGAGCGCCGAACGAGCTGGACGATCCTAGTCTGTGAACTGCTGTCTTCCTTCGTTGCTTTGTCGCAATCTTGCTGGGGCACGCTACAATCTCTTCGACCTCTGCCACGTTCTAGCCCTCTACCACCACGTCGAGCGTATCCAATCTACCTCATACAAGCGACAAAGGGCGGGAGTGTCGAGTGCCTCCCTTGGAATGGGGCTCGAGACACTTGCCAAGCTGGATGATCCCTCCGTTCAAGTCGCACTGCATCTCGCTGGGACCCCGCTGAGCTTCGTCTTGCCGACTTTCGCATCGCTTCGAACTCTGACCCGCAGAAAGCGGCTCCATCCCTGCCACGAAGACGAGGAGCTTCCTCTTTCTTCTGGTTAAGCGGCGCCTCTACCCACCGGACATCGATTTCGCCTCTACCCACCAGGCACCCGATCGACATCCGGAGGGGCTCGACATTCCACTGAGGAGTGAAGAGGTGGACCCTCCGTCTAGCCACGTGCTCGTTCCTAGCTCCTAAGCATCCCAAGAAACCGCACCAGAAGTTGCGGCACTCTTCCAAGGCGACTAGCTGACTCGGTGAATCATTCGCCGTCCCACTCGCTGTCACGCCCTACGCCTCGCCAACCAACTCTGGCGACCAACTAGGATAACGGTACGTCAATTTACCGACGTCCTGTGCCAGGGTCGTGTTCTACGATTTCCCCGCTTGGCAACCAGAGCATTCGCACACAGAATCCTCTCCACCCCGAACGTGAGCGTTCCCTTCGATACCCTGCGTTCCTGGCCACTCACCTGGCCACTTACCCCTCATGTCGAACATCGAATGGGCGTGACCCTGTCGCAAGTACTTGTTTGTTCTTCGAGCCCGTCGCAGACGCGTGGTTGGCGCGTGACCAAATCAAAAGTGCGCGTGATTGGCGCCGCGTTTGGCGCCCCCGCCTCGATCCACGGCCGCCCGTCCCAGAGCACGGTTCCATATTACCTTTCGTATGGCGCTCCCTCTTGCGAGGTCTCTGGGACGTGGTTGAGGACATAGCCAAGGCAAGTTGGTTTGGGGCAGATATCGAGCAGGACCCCCAAGTGTGCCGCCAGCTGGGGCGTCGGTGCCGTTTTCTCGAGGGATGGAACGGTGTCCGCCATGTTTCCAGAGATTCGTTCCTGTTCTGTTCGGTGGTTTGCCACGTCGAGAAGCTCCAATTCCCCTTGTCCTTTTGCGGTTGTATCCCGCCGTTGTAATTGGCGCAAGGTTCCCTTCCAGTGTTTCCCTTCACCGCTGGCGTTTGTCAAGCAGACACGCATGAGGGAACTTTCCCTCATGTGAGCCCAGTTGAGGCTTGCGGGTCCGGCACTACGATTTCATACATGCCTATCAGTTTGCGCACTTCCCATCGTTCAGCTTCTTGGGCAACGCCCTGGGACTTCGAACGCAGCGGGATTAGTTTGTCTCCCTAATGTTTGGGGGCTCTTTGCCGAGCCAAGTGCCGTCACAAGCGCCCGTTCCTAGTTGTTCAAGGGGTCAGACATCTCTATCATTCCTAGACCCGTTAACATCAACACTTGCCACCTAAAATGTCGGTCGTATGTGCGACCCCACTCTTTTCTGTCGGAATTGAAGGCCTGGATCACCCTCACCCTCCCTGCCTTCCTTGTTTGGTGTTTAACAAATAACTGTCATCGAGCGCCCAATTCCTGACCGTTTGGACCCAAGACACCCTTTCCGAAGCTTGGAAGAGGACGAGGTCGAAGTGGCGGTCTTTGTGCCCGTGCGGAACGATTGGATAACATTCAGATCGCGCCCGTGAGTTTGTTCGGGTATACGTCAACAGAACGCTTCAAGCGGCACCCATGTCGGTCGAAGATTTTAACGCCATTATTCAAGCTGGGGTGGCTTCCAAAACAGAGAAGGAGCAGACCAGAAGGCGAGTGTGTTGTTCCACTATCGAGGTCGCCTCTCATACGCTCCGTTCAACAACAGGCTGGTCGAGAACGGTGAGTTCTCCGTGCTCTGAAGCAAAGTGCCCACCGAACATTCACTCCAAAGCTCTCGCCCATTTCGACAATGCTAAAGCACGACTCCAGCACATCAAGGGTTGCAAATGGCCTAGGCGACTCTTCATCCAAGCGTTTCTCGAGTATGTAACGGGGCGCCCAACGGACATGAAGACTGTCAACAACGCCATTCGAAAGGTTCATTCTCCCCGCACCGGAGACGAATGGTTCTCACATAGCGTCGAGGGATACGACGGACCTCGCGCCCCACAGCGTCCTCCAGGTGCGTACCCTAACCAGTTAAACACTGGAATTCGAGCTCTTATTGGCACCAGACACCCTCTTCTCCGTCACAATAATACTACCGGACAGGACGATACACGTCCACGAAGACGGCTTTCCTTTTACTCTTCGATATGCCACCAACGCACAACTATCCCTGAGGTCCCCATACCCCCTATCAAAGTGCCAATACCAGTTCAGAGCCGGACAAACGGTCTATCCCCAGCGTCACTTTGTAGAGTGCGCCGCCCGGACGTATAAGTTCGACCTACCACACAGCGTGGTTAGCACTACGAATAGTCACGGTCCTTCACCCAGTAGTACGTCCGCCATTGTTTCACGATTACCATTCTTACCTGCATTTTTGTCCAAACAGCCTACCACCTCGAACAACGCTTTGCACTTTCAGACACCGGCCACCGCCTGAACCAGTTACTTAATTTCGTATTTCCTGAAGTGAAGCGCATACACACAGTCCGGATCGCTTACACCTTCATTATCGCAGGCGACACCAGGGCAAGGTTAACGAGCGACTGAACTGGCCGAGGCCAGATGCCAAACTGCGACTGCGGCCATCCCGGACACCCCCGGTAGAGGCTCAAACCACACAAGCTACCTGGCGTGCGCGGACATTGTGACTGCCATCGAAGCAAATTCTGTAGTGTTATCCAGCCCGTCCCAGTACCCCCCATCCTTTGTACCCCTAGGACTAGCTTCTTGTGTTCGTGTCAAAAATCCTTAACTTCGCCTCATATCGGCGCTTATCCCTGAGCGATCATGGTCCAGCAAGGACTAGACTGTGGCGGAGGAGCATGTAGGCCAGCACCACGATATTCAGTGGTCTACAGGCTTACGATTCGTTGCCCCCACAGCATGTTTGCAATGTTGACATGCGTTTTGCAACTGCCTCGGAGTTCGAACCTTTCACCCTCCGACCCATACGAGTAGACGCCCAGGGCACCTGAACTCAAACTCTGGCGGCATCATGGTCCAAGGTCCTCTCCCCCCTTTCCCTTTCCAAAGATAATTCAAGCCTATACTCAACGTGGAAACAAGGTCGGTTGAGGAATACAAGGCGTTCTTACAAACTAGTCTGATCGTTTGAGTCTCGATGCAGGGCGCTTTGTCCGTGAGCTGCTCGATGGATACCACGTCATTCCCTTGTCGCCGTTGCTTTTTAAAGTTTTTATAAGGGCTTATACTCGTAGCAGAAAGGTTCGTCACCTCCCCTCCAGCCCACATGCCTCGATTGTACTACTGCTCATGCTGCAAGGGAGTCGTTGACAAGCTCACTTTCGCCTCTCATGAAGCGCATCGCGAGCTCCAGCGCATCGAAGCAAACGTTTCAAAGCTAACACTTCTCGATACGGAGGAACTCCCAATCTTCCCGCCCGTGCTCGAAACGGGACCCTCGGCTCAGGTGAAGCACATCGTCTCGCCGCCCAGCAGCAACACCCCGAACCCAAATCCACCCACACCTACCCCTACCACCGCGCTGCCCCCTCAATCCCATGGTGTTGATGATGATCCTCAAGAAGCAGCGTCCTGGGATCTGTGCCGGGAGCTGGATACCATTTGGCGTGAATCACTACGCAAATGCGAGTATCTCACCCAGATTCTCGACCTGTGGGCTCTCGGCAAACCGCCTCCTGCGACGTCCCCAGAGGCGCCTGTCCAGACCCGCAAGCAACTCGTCAGCCACGTCCAAGATGAACTCGTGTCGCTGAAGGAGCGGGTTCGGAACGTCCGGCGGTCAGTACCATCCCTCGATGCAGGAAACCAGATCTTCGCATCTGGGATCATCAGTGACCTGGAGTCTCGCGTAGGGAAGATACAGAGCACCGTTACCGCCGTGCACTCGGGTATATCGCGGCCCCCTAACGTTCCTGCTTATGACACGAGTGAGTGTGTATGTCGCCTGACCTCGTACTTTGCGATTGACGACGCTGGCGCTTACCACAGGCCGCTATTTCAAGAATCCTCTGCAGTCCTTTTCGCCCGGCGCAATCGTCATTCTCGTGGCTGTCGTTTTGCTCAATGTCCTCGCACACGTCGCTCGCGGCCCTTGTAGTATGATGTTGCAGCTATCACGCTTAGCTCTCCAGGAGGAGACACGCACCGACGACGATGCATACCGTGACATCCCGGACGACATCCGAACCGCAAGGAAAGCTTTCAACCTAGACCCAGTCCTTACAGTATTCGCAGTGTGTAGTTGCGGAAAACTTCACCCTCCCTCGACGACGACTCCCTTCCCCATTTACCCCGCCACCTGCCCTTGCGGAGAGAAGCTAACGGAAGTCTCAGGCCAAGCCAATGGGATGTCGATTCGCAAGCCCATCAGAACGTACGCGATGCAAAGCTTTGAAGACTTCTGTGCACGATTATATTCACGACCTGGAATCGAATCGCTCATCCGTCGACAAAATCGCCTCTCCTCCGGATCTGCCCAAGCGGGGTCCATTTCCGATATTAGCGAGGCTCGTGCGTACCAATCGTTGCCGGGACCGGACGGACGTCCCTTCATCGACTCTACGACCGAAATTCGCACTATATGGTCCATCAGTTACGATTCTTACAACCCTCTGCTCAACAAGGCTGCGGGGAAGGCTGCCTCTGCCGCGTCATTGGTCATACGCCCCTACGCGGCAAGCGGAGCACGGGAAAGCTTGCTAAGTATCCCACTGGAGCAACGAGGTGACACTTAGGAGGTGTAATATGAAGGATCTCCAAGACGAAATGCGAAGGCTCGATGCTGAGCGCTGAAGCGCCACTGTACTCGGCCATCTCAGTCGAACGGAGGAGAGGAGGGGCTTTGTGGCGTGCGATTATATGGACATCGACCGCGAGCACATAGGTAGAGATCTGGGTATTCAACTGCTACGCCTATACTACTCTGCTGTACATATGTCTTTAGTCTCTGATACGGCGGAATGGAGCCGGCTCCTCACGCCACCAAGGTTAGAGGGCGGGGCGTCGACCTTCAAGGTCCTAGTGGTTGGGGTGGCGACTTCACGCGGGATATGAAGGGTCTTGGAGACGACTGCGACTGGGGCGTCGGCCTTGGCAGGTGTCTGTGCCGATACGCGCTCGACGAGAGCATCTGAAGCCTGGATATCGGCGTTACTGGGTTCCTGGGCTTCAACGGAAGCGATGTCGACCGTGGCCTGCGCGGAGTCCGAGAGTGACGCCAGTGGTGCGCGTAAGATAAGAAACTGGCACAGGAAACAAATCCCGACGACCAGGCAGAGTTGTCGAGCTGAGATAGAGGGGGCAACATGCGCGCTTTGCCTAGTCACACGGTTTTCCAGACCCAGATGCTTGATGGTCCATATCTTGACGCTGAATGGTTGGTCCGACGCTCCAGTAGCGATGAAAGCCACAGCCCCAGACTGTGAAGACTAAGAAGCTGAATTAGCACGAAAAGAGAGGGAGCAGGGGCACGGCGCACGCACCGTGACGGCGGGAACCCGACCAACACCATGAGGGAGCGTGCCGTCGAAACCCCCTCCTCCCGCACGATTTAGGATACGAGGTTTGCCGTCGTCGCTTCCGGCAACCACAACCTCCCCGTTGAAAAGGGCGGTGACCTGAAGGCGGATGTTTTCGATGATGGGATGGTCATAGCTTTCGATGAGCTGGGTGGGAGGAAAGTTGAAGACGTCGACCCCTGTCTTTAGATTGGAAACCGTCATAGTGTTGCTGGCTTTGACAGCCCAGCCACTGTGGGAGTCCTCAGTTAGAGAAAAGGGGCCTATAGGCCGTAACGGGCAACATACATTCGCTTCGGAAGCGCGTGCCGCCAATTTTCCACCCAAGTGGCTCTTTGGAACGAGATACTGCCGGTAGACTCCATCAGCCAGTGGGCGCTTATAATGAGGGGCGTCGAGCTTACACCTGATGTGAATCGAGGTAGCACAGGATGAGCTGTTCCCCATTCTCTGCGAAGAAGAGAGAGCTGATACTGTCGTCGTCACGGTCTATAGCGTGAAGTTCCACCAACGTGCCTAGATGAGGGGTTGGGTTCAATTTAACAGATGGTTACGTCCGATTCTTGAAAGTAACCTACCGTCTTGGTCGAACCTCCACACCTTCGCACATCCTCCAGTGGCCGTCGCTAACTGTTGATGATGGGGATCGAAGGCAATGCCTTCTATCGGTTCCTGTTCGGGCGAAGACAACTCAATAGAAACGAATTTGAATCGAAGCTTTTCAAAGGGCATATTATGAGCATACACCATGCCTGCCAGTGAGCAGCTCAAGGAGGACGTACGGATGCCGCGTCCCATCGATGATGATGTATCATGCCGTTTGAGCACCCAAAAACGATCCCAGTAGGGCGTGTGTCTTGGTTGCCGTATATCCAGCACCCAGATAGGACGGGGCCATGGAAGGCGACATCTATAGCCTGGCGTTGTCGACCGGTGGACAAATCCCACACGATGACCGAACCATCGTCTGCTGAAATAGGGATGAGGAATCGACGATGTCGCGGCAAACATTAAATAACTGACCACCGCTCATCAAAAATTCGTGGTTAGGACTAATGGACAACAGGTTAACAGCCTTTCTGTGACCAAGGAGTTCGTGGGCGAGCTGTGGGCGGTAGAGTTAGCGAAGATCAACGGAGAGGCGAGGGGGGGTCTAACCTGAGGCAAATACATCTGTGCTTGTGTTGCCCAGGTATAAGTACTAACAAGGATGGAAGTTGGTGAAGCCTGGGGTCGGGGTCGTTGGGACAATGAGTCCGCCTCCCCCTTAAGTAGACCGCTCCCCTCCATATCAAGGTGGTGAAGCCTGGTGGCCGGCACATTGTGGTAGACTGTCCTTAGTGGTTCGGGCGCCGCGAGTCCGAGATCTCCAGCCCTAAAGCGTATACTGCTGGTAGGGCTCTGTGCTATTGTTTGGGAGCCCATGGAGCCGTCCAAACCTGTCTATGCATACGTACCATGGGCGTCAGGACGTCGTTAGCAAAGTCTGGTAAAAATGAACCTACGATGGTTGAACAGGTACAAATGGTGCCTATTTTATTGTCGTAGGAGGTGAACAATGCATATCGAATGCTGCGTTTCGTCACTTCCTTGTTCATATATCCTGTGTTGGAGGCAAACAGACTCGCATACGGCATGGAATGCATCCCAGAGGGCTCGAGTGAATAGCTCATCATTACAAGTCGCTGCAGAACGCGATTCATTGCACGCCGAGCCCCAAAGTGGTGTCTGCGTGCTGACCCCGTTCCAATTCGAGGTGATTAATTGAGCCGAGGGGTATGGGTGCGATGTGGGGATCCAGTGAGACTCGAGAGTCGGGCGCTTGTCAAAAATCTTCATTTCAAGTCCGCGTCCGCAGCGGCATGCCTACTACCCACGTGCTCAGTTACGCGCCTTATGTGGCAATTGGTCCCGGCGCGTCCATTCCTTCTTCCCCACTCACTATCATCTTCGGGGGATATTCGTCGGATTCGTCCCCCTCTCCCCCCTCCTCATCGTTAGTCTCCATATCCCAGAAGAACAATTAGTGTCGTGAACCCGACGGCGTTCTCTCCTCTTCCCGGTGAGGGAAAATGCATAGATTCCAAGCTTGTGCATCTTCTCGGTCGAAGACATCGGAGGGTACAAAAGGCCACTAAGGTGAGCCCTCCTCTTTATTTGTTTTTCTCATTCCCGGCTTGACGCTCTTATGTCTTCTTCCCGTTCTTTACCTTCTTCGAGCGTGGGCGCAGGCTCCCATGTTCCTTCAGCACACTCCTTATCCAAACCTTGTCAACCCGTACGCCATCTTCCCCCTATCAACCATGATCGTCCACTAATCCATTTTGGAAGCTAAACGTCCCCGTCCCATTCTTGGATGGACTTTCATCTTACGATGCCCATCTGCCTAACGAAGTAGGGCCCCCGGGTCCGGCCAACGTCGAGTCGAATGGAGCTGGCTCCAAACCAGAACATGAGACCCAGAACATCTCGGTATCCATTCTCCTGACCGATAGAACCTGGCAGATTGGTTGACACCTTCATTTCGACAGCAGAAGATAGATGAAGGGCTCCCGAACCGTCCGCTTTCCTCCAAGGTGATTCTCAGCCTCACCCACACGAAGGCACAGGAACTAACTGCGACGTCCCCAGCGTGGCCCCTCGGTGGAACGGAGGCCCTTGAAACGTCAAGCAGCAGTCTCGAACCTCGACGTATACAGGCCGGCCAAACGCCCTCGAGTCGATTCCCTTGGACGATGTGTCGTAGTGAGTTAGGTCCTGGTGTTTGCTTGGTTTACTGTTGACCAATCCAATGCTTGATGGAAAGGCACTCGGCGCAACCCTTCGTCAGAGTCTCAAACGTCGCGTCCATTTCGACGATGTAGACGAAACACGTCCACTCAAGCGTCAACGGAAGGATCATTCTTCCGTTTCCTCTCTTCAGATGGTATGTAGATTGTTATCCTCTCCCTTTCTCAACTCAATATCCTTTCCTCCCTCTCTTCTTCCTCACAGCCACGCATCTGGCCCCCCTTGCGCTCCGGGGTATCGCATCTACCCTCCGAACCCCAACCGATCTCCGTTTGCTCGCCCCAGGCCATCAGCCCACTCGCACGAGGGAAAAAGCCATTCAAGCTCTTGAAACTTCCAGTTGAGCTCATAATGCTGGTCGTTAACTCCATCCGCGACGACTCGACAATGGTTGCTCTCCTTCAAACAGGGCCAGAGCTTGCAGGTCTATTCCTGGAGTCCTATCTCGTCCGCAAAGAGGTCCTACGTGATCCGCGCGGTGACAAACCGGTCGTCAACCTCCAGTATCGACACACCCCACCAGAATTTTCGGAACGTCCACTCCACTTGCTGGCTCAAGTGTTGCGATACCTCCCTCGTTTGAAGAAACCCTTAACCGTCAGCATCGATCTCCTCCTCGTGGTGTTATTCGCCGCCGAATTGAGACCCTTCTTCCGCAAGCAGGACGTGGCCAAGCTCTCCGTCGAGGTCTCTGCGTCCGACGCCCATCTCCTGCGGAGCCAGGCGACGATACCGTCCCTCTACTCGATCCTCAGCGTTATCAACCCAACCTCTGTGGATCTCGGGACGACCGCCTTCCGCTTCTACTCGCTGGAGCCCAGCCTCCTCTCCCACAGTGGTGTCGCTAAACTCGACTCTACATTCTCCCCCACGCAACGGGCCAGCTTCAAGCAGTGGAGGCTGCCCACCACGACCCGTCGCCTCAGCACTATCAGGATATGTGGTCTCTGGACGCACCTCAAGTTCTTCGATTGTCTTTGGAGTGCGCTCGCGAGCAAGCCTTCGCTCACCAGCTTATCCGTACTCAGAGTGAAGTCCATGAGGGAGTGTAACGCGATTTTACAGCCCTACGTTTCCACGCAGCTCGATTACCTCTTCATCCTCTCAACTTCCAAGTCTCCCGTCTCTTTCGACCAGACGTTCTTCTTCCAACGCAGGATTCAGACCCTCTCCCTCACACACCAGCCCATGGTTCGGCCAACCGCGAAGGCACCACGTTACCACGTATCGATGACACTCCCCGCCGTCCCCACGCTGAGGATGACGACTCATTTCTGGGACCTCCGTGCCGTCGATGCGTCATCCCTGACCCGCCTCACTCTGAAGCCCATGGTCCCCTCCGCCCATCAATCAACCCCTGATTGCGGCAGAATTATGGAACTTGGGAGGTCTCTTAGGGCCCTCTCTAAACTCTCGATTCGCGATGTCGAGTTGGAAGTGTCAATGGAAGTGAATGATCCTTCACATCTCCCGTACGATTGCAGTTGTGCGAGCCAATTCAAAGGGGCCGTTCTCCCAGGGGTCAGAAAGTTGACCTTCGAGTTTGCCCCATCGTATGATGTTCCATCGACCAAGTTGGTGAGTCTTCCCCAAGCAATCTCTCTTCATGTTTGACTCTGACCGCGGGTCTGCAGGACTTCTTCGTTTTCTACGCCAGTTTCTTACCCGACCTCGAGGAGCTCCACTTCCCAGAACCATCCACCAATTCACGTCATGCAGCCGTGGATCCTGGGACGCTGCTTCTTGCTCAATCTTCCTGTCCGAGATTGGCGACCCTTGTGTGGGGCGACTCGTGGATGTACCGAAATGGACGGTGGATCGCTGAAGCGGGTGCAAAGGACTTCTAGGAGATTTGGTTTGAATGGACATGGTTTCGGAGGGTTTAGCTTGTTTCCCCCGCGCTGCGGTCGTTGTGTTTGATATGCGCTCCCAATCGACCTCAGGTCTCCGGGCTGGCCCCATCACGTCGTCGTGTCCTTGTGATATTATTAGGGGAAGTAGGTATAGGCACTCGGGTTGCGACAATGATATAGCTCAAAGCAATGGCATAATGTATCTTCACACTCCGTGAATAGCGTTATGCTTGAGAAGCCCGGCATCGACGCCATTTTCTACGTATCCTTTGACTTTGAATGTCAAGATGTGGCCCTCCTGTGAATGAGGTGCAGTGCTCATCATGACGTGAGGTTCCAATGCAGTGGGGATCCCTACCGTCTTCCTGATCCTTGACGCCAACCGCTCCCATTTATCGACGACGTTCACTGGAAGTGCGGAGAATGCTGCGTTGAACTCATTTGTGGTTTTGCAGTGGCACCCTGGATTGTAATATTTCCACCATACACCGAATATAGTCCTTGGACCCTTCAGATTGCTCGTCAATTAAGGGAGAGGCTCGAGCAACTCACTTCACTGTTGCGCCAAGTCGGAGGTTCGGGCGGAAAGTCCCTTCTCCTGGAGGGAGTCTTGAAGGAAGGACCGTGGTGGCTGAGGTATGAACTGCTCGGCAAGAGCCCCCGCGATGGGAGACTTGGGTCCGTTCGGGCGGATTGAACGAGACGCTGGGCGTCGGGCGTGCTGCCTCCGACTTAAGAGTTCCCCCTACACCTGCATCAGGCTCCCAGCCTGCTGGAAACTCGTAGACTATGACCAGTTGGTGTCCTCGCCTGGTTCGCACTGCCTGAGTAAGGATCAACTCTCCAAGTGCTGGGAGAAGTCAGCCGGAACCGCTGGGCGAGACCAACATGCTTACACTTCTGTGTGCATATCACTTCCCACAGACACTTCGGAATCTCAGCAGAACGAATAAACCAGTTACACTCTCTAGCCCTCTCCGCCTTAATAACCGCGCCCGCGCCCCCAACGTCATACCCGTCGAAGAATAGCGCGAACCGTGCCGTTATTTGCAGTGATGTCCAGCCTGCAGCCAGTCGGACGTCCCTTGAGGCGATGATTGCATTGAAGAGGGATGGCTTCAATTGCCTCCCTTCGAAGCGTGGAGGCGATAAAAGCGAATTTCGTCGACTTCTTCAATCCGGATCGAAGCTTACTAAGCAGCTGGTCCCATTCACGGGCGGCTAAATTAATCAGAAGCGCTCAAAATCGGCTCGTGTAGTTTGTAAAGCGAGACGAATTTCCCTTGAAGAAGCGAAATATCGCTGTGAACGGTGATTAAAAGAGTTGACTTTCGGACCGGAAATGCACGTACGACGTTGGACTCGACAGGACGGCCCACTCGACATTGTTTACCTTCCAGGGTAGGTGTCGGCTTTGAGTGATCATTGAAGGAAGGTTGAGAGATGTTCAGTTCGCTGGCAAAGTGCACCCCGCTCCCGACTTGATGATTTGGGTTTCAGCCCTTCGAACCCTGGGGGACGGTTTGGTGCCACGGCTCCCCCGCTAATGTGATAACCCAGAAATTGCCGCCGTTGAATGTGGCGTCCAGAAATTATCACCTTAACAAGATGCAATTTCCAGCTTGCTGTCAAGAATGGCCCTGTCCTTCGGACCTCAGGATTGTTGCAATGATTATGTCAAGATTGCAGCTCCGGAGCAGATTCTATTGTGTCATGTCTGGCACGGGGTTAGATCGGAAGATCGAGCTGGTGTCTATCAGGACGCAATGTTCGCAAAAGGTGCTCGCCTGCGACCAGATAGGAGCAACGGCCTGAGGGTCCATTGTCGACCAACGACCCGTGAGTCGGTTCCGGATCGTGAATTCGCTCTCGTGCATAATTCTTCGAAGCTGTCTATCGCGTATGTTCGGCCAGTTTATGAATTGACATCCCATTGGCTTGGCCCGAGCCTTCTGCTAGCTTCTCTCCGCAAGGGCAGGTGGCGAGGTAAATGGGGAAGGGAGAGGGTGAAACTTTCCGCGGCTACACCTGGGCTACACATAGCGAATGCTCTGAGGGCTGAATCTCGCTTGAAAGCTTTTCTTGCGGTACGGATGTCGTCTAGGATGTCACGGTATGCATCTTCGTCGGTGGGTGTATCCTCCTGAAAATCTGAGCGGGACAGCTGCAACGTCATACTACAAGGGCCGCGAGCGACGTGAGCAAGGATGTTGAGCGAAACGGCAGCCATGAGAATGACGATTGCGCCGGCAGAAAGCACTGTAAGGGTCGTGAACTAGCGATCCACACGAGCGTCACAGTGGTCAGACATTGCTAAGCAACAGACGTACACAGCAGAAGGAAGCTGGTGTACGCCCCTGCCCATAACATAGGTAAGTCGTTGTGAAGCCGCCTTCTGATGGGCAGCGGTGACAAAGGGATGGCTTGACTCAGTGCCCAGCTTACGGACAAGACATCCTGTTTTGCAATTAAACAATCAGCTTGGTTCGTACAGGTTATCTTGATCGTCTCTCTGGAAACAACCTTGTTATAATATGGTGCTTGGATCTGCCGAGGGAGAATGGAGTTGAACCTGGTATGGGTCCAGATCACAGGCCGCGTCTGCACCTACGTAATCCGCGTTCCTTTTCAACAGCGCCAAACAAGCCGAGTCCATGCTGAGCCGATTCAAATTATCACCCCCGACGTCAATGCAGTGACCTGACGCTCGCTGCCCCGGGATTTCCCTGGAATTCGGCTTGAATGTTTGCGGGTGGTACGCTGGTGTCGGGTACACCTCTCGGCTTCCTACGCTGGCTTTGTCATCTGCTTCTGCTGCGTATATATTGGAACAGCCAAGGAGGACGATTCCGTCCCATTTTCCCAGTCCAGCACCTATGCTAGGCCTCAAACCGCCATATACCTGTCTGGTCTAGGGATCAAGGCATCCCCCAGCATTCGGGGATCCTACTAGGTAGGACAATGATTTAGCCACTGCATCTTATCTTATCTCGGTGCCATTCTTCTGATCGAGCGCGATGTTGAAAGTGATCCTCAACAGGACTGCGGTGTGTAAGTTCTTTCCCCACCGCTTCCATCGTTCACTATTTTGGCACCGGTTAGCACCGGAGATGACGCAACGGACAAGGAACAGCGCGGGTGTGGAGGCGAAGAAACCCTTTCCAGGGACATGCTCGGAGCTGGAGAGGACTACATCGCAGACAATGAGTTTATATTATCGTTGGCTTCAGTCGCATGATCAGAACTATTGAAAACTTCGTATACGTGCGGATCCCATTGGTATCATTCGAACGCATGTCTCTAAGCACACAGGCCAAGCCCCAAACCACCTTGAGCCTGTCAGCGCCTCCAGCAGCCAGATTCACTGTCGAGCTCAGGCTGCACCGGCTGCTCTCAGTATTCGCCACCAGAATGAAACGGACTGATACTCTCTTTCACCATCGAATTCGAGAGTTTTGGCCAAGTCTGAGGAGGTGAGATCCTCCCGGGTTGCATTCAATCGTCGCGATTGTAAGCTCGTCTCGATCGATCCACCCGCTCCGGGTCCATGTCCCGGATGGGCGGTCTGAGACTGGACCACCAATGATCGTTTCTGCCCACTCCCTTGTATACCCGGGCCATCAAGTGCCCGTTACAGCATGATGCATCTCGATGCTGAGAATTCGTCGCTTCTCTCCCTTTGATAGTACTCCCACCTTGCCGTGCCTACACCACGGCGTTTGGGAATTAACGCATGAGGTAGCCAACCCCTTGAACGCGCAGCTCGCCGTTCAACGCCCACCGATGTCACACTCCCGATTCGGACATCACATGTCACTGATACTTTCCGGGTTGGGACATCTGCGCTTGGCCGTCAGATGTGATTGCCATTTGCCGCCGGAAGGGGAAGGCTGACAGGTTTGGTCGATTCAAGGACCCCAACCCTCTGCCCCCTTTGACACATTACAGCAGACGAGCTTATCCTTTTTCGGGCAAATTCGCTAACAGTGCGTGATAGCAGAAGCCCCCAAAAGAGGACAATCACCCGCTGTCGGGTGAACTCTTGCTTCTCAGCACCTTCGATATTTTAGGAGTCAGGAATTGGCTGATGCTAACCTTTGTCCTTTTTCAGTCGGCGCCCGGAAGGACACTTCGATCTTGGACACAAATTGAGTGGCCATTCAAGTTCGCGACCGGGGCGAATGCATCGGATACTCCAGGTCAGTCCCCAATCCCGTTGTTCCAGGTAATCAGGCACATACAATCAAATCGGGGGGCGGGTGGTGACCGTGACGTGCAGTAGGATTGGGGGAGGAACTATCCAGAACTTGTTATGAGCTAATGGGTGTGAGCACGCGGTTCAATAGATCATGGATCGGATAGAACATGGTGTGGTCCGTCTAGCCTAGCGCCACCCCGAGGATCCCTCATGAACACTCCTCATGTGCTGTAGTGTCAGCCGCCAGGTCTGGAATTCTAGAATAAAATGTGAGCCGAGCACAGTGGACAGAGTCAAGAAGTTACCTCTATGACGAAGGACACAACCCACCCACGTTGCCCCGCCTGAAGTCAGCACTCTCCGGCCATTTAAACAGTAGCGATTCTCAATCATTCGCACAAGGGTGTAGACTGGTGAGGGGCCGCGGGTGTACCCGTCTGCTTGGCCAGGAGGGCTTCGATATTCCATTCCTTCGCCCATTTGGGAAGCGGTTTGTGGCATGGAATGTGAGTAGTCCGCCTTCCTGGCTTATGGCCTACTGCTAACAGGACTATCCTCAGCGCTCGAGGATGTGGTTCTCGTTCAAGAATTTGGCCGTCTAGGGAGGAATCTCATTGGCTTGGCGTATGAGTTCGATAATACCCAGGCACCGCTCTCAAGTTTTGAAACACTGGCCTCCTCAAACACAGTCGAGACGGCTTTATCGGATGCGAACAAGGTGAACCTTGCACTAGTACGTTGGTATGTTGGGTGTTGAGATACTAGTCGAAGGGCGTTGCAGAACTGTGACCGGGTCGGAGATAATATATTCGCGTCACAAGGCCGATATGGCAACTTGGGAGGAAGAAGGATAGGCGCTGCGTCGGGGGCGTCGATGTTGATCTCGGGGATGTGTTTTGCTGCTGTACCCATCGACTACAAGACCCGCTTTTTCAAAAGAGTCATTCCAGACAGGCATCCTGCAACTAGTAGATGCCGAATCACCACCTAGAAGAATAAAGGAGGTGGAAACGCACCGGTGTGTCTATTAAGCAACGTCCCAAGGCGACCCTCCAGGGCTAGCGGTTTTCGATAGATTCCACGGCCCTCCAGGCACCGTCCGATAAAGTGCTTCAAGGATAAGTAACGTATCGTAGGGTTCGACGTGACCCCTTCTTTCCAAAAGGTGAAGGCTAAATGTTATTGGGAGAGCCTCACCACCGCCGTCATCACCACCAGGGAAAGAGCAGGCTCACTACGAAGAATACAGACGTCCCTGTGGGACGAAGTCGCGCCAGTATAGCGGCGAACCGTGCAGGCCGTCCTGATGATGTACTCACATGTCAATATGGTCCAGTCGTCGTTCTTTCCCTGGATTGGGATGGCAGGCCAAGTGCCTCGTGACTTCATTGAGTGCGACGGTTGGCGACGGTATCTCGGAGGACGCAGATTTATATTCCAAACTAATAACCGGGGGCAATGAACTTGGGAGTGTGTCGTTTCTCCAAGCGAGGCGAAAAGCCCCACCCACAGCAAAGTCGGAGCGGTGCGTTCGTGAGATTACCAGGAGCGTAAAGTTTCCGGCGGCCCTGATGATCCCCACCTGGAGCACCAAAACATCGGGAGGAGAAATCAGAATGACCTTGGCACGAAAAAAGTAGCTCTACTGACTGATTGGGTGGCCACCGCGGTTGCTTTGCTGCGCTTCCCAGGGGTTCCTAAAAGTAGAAAGATTCCGAGCACTGATATCTCGCTTTCAGCCTGCTACCAGTTCCCATTTAAGCCTCAATTTCGACGTGTCTCTGATGTGTGGGAGGTCGATGTCACCAGCGCTAGCCCATTTCGGAACCAAAAGATGGGACTGGAGTGCCTTTCCTTGTCGAGGTTTATATAAATCAACCCACTCGGCCACATACAGCGATACCAGTCGACTCCAGCGTCGACTTCACCATGGCCAGTCCTTACTCGGAGTCACTCGTACTGGATGAAGATGAGTCCGATACGAATCGTGTCTCCGAAGCCGTCCCACCCACACCGCTGAACGGTATGTCCACACGCTGAGCTTGCTTTCCCCTGTCGCCACCGTTGATCCAGTGCTGTATCATAGGACGAGCCACCCAGGGGGTTAAACGTGGAGCCCCAAGTAGGCGACCTTTGCATGTGCATGATCGGGCAGCCGTGGTCCAGGTGGACCTGAAAAGATTGGGACCTCCTCCGAAGGTTCCACCACCGAAACCACCCCCGTTTTCACAAGATGACAACCTCGTGGTGCTTCAAATCCTGGCTCGACGGCACGCCCAATCCAAATTAGGGAACCCTGGAGACGGCCTTTCTTCCAACTTGCTCAGCCCTGCAACGCCCGGTCCTCGAGGCGGGACTCAAGAAGAGAAACCTCGTAACGGCCGAATGGCCGACCTTCCTTTCCGTTGTCGCCAGCCGTCATTAGCCCATCCACGAACCTCCCAGCGTCGAACTATCGCTCGTATTGATAATTCAAGCCTGCACCAAGCAACCTTCCTTCCTTTCCGACCTCTCCGACGGCGGCCGCCTGCAGCGCAATCCGCTCCACCATGCTTCGTGCTTGACGAGGGCCAAGGTTCCCGATTCGAGGCACAAAGCAGGGCCTTCACGGTACACAGCCGCGATGCGGGTCAAGACGCATCGCCCCTTGTCCGCACCCATCCTTACACAAGTGTGGTCGAACCCACTTCGAACGTTGTCCTACAGTTCCGGTCCTTCACATCAGCGGAGCCACTGAGTCGTAAAGCGCCATCCATATCGATCGGGGCTGGGGTTAGTTGCGGTCTCAGGTCTCTGGTGGTGAACGTTAGAAAGCTTTTCGATACGATTGCCACGAAACCGAGGAGGAGATCTTGATGTGGGACGGGTGGCATATGTATGATCGCTTGGTTAAAAGAGTATGCGAGGTCTGGTTAGGGATCCAGGGGGGAGCCTAATGACTGGAATGTGTGTTATAGAATTGAGGCACTACTGTGTGCGTTAGGTTTGGGGCGCAGTTAAGACAGCTTTGAGGAGATCGAGTAGGTTAGTGTTGGTCAAGCGGTATGGTCGAAAGAGGGTATAACGATACCTAAGAATAGCTTCGGCCGTGAGGCTGCGCCTTGCTGTCTTGGAGCCTGTGGAAGTCGCTCGCTTTAAGGCGTTGGGATGTTTAGCAAGGGACCCGCGTTCAGAGGCAACTGAAGCGGCGACCTTCAAGACTTGGAGCCAAGGGTGGTCTCCAGGAGCGGCCGGGTCACGAACTGCATCCCTTGGACCGCATGTTGTTAGGACCGTCCGTCAACGATAGCCTCAGAGACGTTGGGGGTGTCCCGAAAAGAGCGCGAGGAAGCGCAGTAGTATCGCTCGAGCAGCGACAATGAATTGGGTCCAAAAGGAATACCTAGTGGGATCTCTCCAGGCGTCGAAGCTCACGAGAAACGTCAGAGATGGAGCGACCGATTATGAGAAAAAGTGCAGGTACCAAGGCCGCCGATTTCCTACGTAGTATTCATGCCCTCGTCGCGGTGGCTGCACTGGAGTAAGGTTAACGCCGAGAAAAGGGACAACATACAAGTCGTGGTAAGCACGCACCCGCTCTCGCACTACAGGCCTCAGCGCTCAGCTTTGACTCCCTCGCGTGTCGCGGCCAACAGGATGAGGGATGCAAATATCTTGATATGCCTTGAACCCAGTCCATCGCAGATAGCTGTTCAAAGCGGGCGCTTACAGGATATCGTCGCTACCGGAAAGGAGAACTCTTGGACGTCGCTCTAAGCTGGAAGGGAGGAGGCGGGGCTAGTGAATGTGAATGAGGATGGGGGCGCGGCGGTATGTTGGGATCACGTTGAAAGGGAGCGGATCCAAAATGACCATGATGACTAAGCGACCTGGAACAACAGAATTCACGCATCATCAATTTGATCAAATACGCGGCTAAGCTGGCGCAGATGCAAACGAAGGGACAAGCAAACGAAGGACAAGCCTACAATTCTAGTTCCTGATATGTAAGAAATAAAAGCTCGCAAGGGTAGGTCTTATTCCATCAATAGCATGTGGCCGACTCGGATACTAAGGCTTGAGCACGGGGTTGGGTTCCAAGAGTCCGTATTCTTCGTCTTGAAGTCGGGTTGCCTCGGCTGTGGGAGTGGGAAGGAATAGTGCTGTCAAGCAAACGGTGTGGCACGAAGAGCTGGAGGGACATCAACCCACAATATAGGTAGTGGGTAGACGGCGAATGCTATACGCAATTCGGACCTTCTGAAGCGGCTGAATGCCTGGCAGGGCCAGGCTGAGAAGCTGTGTGAGACGGGAGGTCGCATGCGGAAGCTCGAGGCTTTGCTCTATTCGTATGTCTGCGCATCACGTAGCGTCAACGTGAGACCTGACGTGGAATAAGGAAGAACGCACCTGTAATCATACCACAGAAAGCGCCGAGAACAATCTGCGGCAATTCACATCGATAAACGCCTTGAGCGACTCGAACAAGGTCCACGTCAATTGAGGTAGTTATTGTGTCGATGAGGACGATTCGGAACTTGGACCGCCGGGGTAAGTTCCACGGAGAAACGATAGTGAAATGCCAACGCTCCGAGAGGTAGATAAAATCCATAGAGAAAGGGAGGTCCCGAGGCGTGTGCATGGTGAAAGTTGTTGGACAGACCGAAACGTTGAAAGTCGAACAGTGATCTTGGAGGACAGGGAATTAAGACAGAATAACGAATGTCGTATTGGCTTACTACCTTCGCTACCGGCGCTGGTATTCCAGACGGTGGGCGGTACGAAATGGAGTTGGGGTCCTTGTAGTGAAACGGATGGAGTAAGCTGCGACGAAGACATCTTAATAAGAGAGCGTTACCGAGCGGTTTTCGGTACTTGGAGCGGCGATCTTCCGCCTTGATAGCGTTTGCGATGGCGGACCACCCAGGTTCGACGCCGTACACGAGATAGACGAAATGCTGAACAAAGAGAATCCGGGGAGACTTCCCCCCTTGGCTAGGTCCGAGCGAAGAGTTGCAGCGGTCGTACTCCCGCAAGGCTACGCATGTAAGCGACGGTTGAGAGAGAGGGAGAGGAACGTTGAAAGTACGCCGCACCTTCCTCGACAAGGCTGACGGCGGTGAATGTGAGGACGATGTGCAGGAGTATAGGGGTGTCACGATTCGCACCTGCGCAACATTGTCATCTTGCTGTTCCCTGCGAGGGAGTGGGTGGGTGGGAGTTCCTCGGCGGCCCCAGTCGCGCACTGGCGGTGCTGGCACTCGTGAATTGGTTTAGTGGGCCGAAAGCAAACAAAGCCGCAACGTGCACAAACAACCCAAAAAAACCATCGATTGATTCCCAGTTCGTTGAAGTAGATCCGAGGTGGGCCTCCAAGGAGTCCACCACTCCCAGAAGGCACAATGGCGCTGGAATCAGTGTCACGACCACGTCGCGTGACATCGGATTCAGGGGGCAAAGAGTGCCGCGTTGAGGGTACGCGCAACCCGCAGGTTCACCGCTGCATCCTCGAGTAGCACGTCGATGACGGCTACCGGGCCACACAAGAACTCCGCAGTGAATCAAAGGAACACTGTTGAAGTATATCGGTGGATGGAAAACAAAGTTCGGTAAATCAGTGGAGGTTCTTGGCGCCGACAAATGCGACTGATAGGGAGGTGAGACAAAACGAGAACCATTGGGGGAAGAGGGTCAAGGGGGGACGCGAGTGGTAGTCGGCAGAGCAATGGGTGACAAGGAAAGTGTGAGCAAGGCGTTGAGCCGGGGGGTGGGGGTCAGCTTTGTGGGATGGTTGCTCGGAAAGAGGGTTCGAGGACAAGCGAGCAAGGCGCTATATGGCCCCAGTACCGAGGGAGGGCATGGGTTGTGCCAGCGGTGCGGTTTTCAACGCTGACGGGTGGAGTGCCAAGCAGGGGGGTCGTAGAACACGACCCTGGCACAGGACGTCGGTAAATTGACGTACCGTTATCCTAGTTGGTCGCCAGAGTTGGTTGGCGAGGCGTAGGGCGTGACAGCGAGTGGGACGGCGAATGATTCACCGAGTCAGCTAGTCGCCTTGGAAGAGTGCCGCAACTTCTGGTGCGGTTTCTTGGGATGCTTAGGAGCTAGGAACGAGCACGTGGCTAGACGGAGGGTCCACCTCTTCACTCCTCAGTGGAATGTCGAGCCCCTCCGGATGTCGATCGGGTGCCTGGTGGGTAGAGGCGAAATCGATGTCCGGTGGGTAGAGGCGCCGCTTAACCAGAAGAAAGAGGAAGCTCCTCGTCTTCGTGGCAGGGATGGAGCCGCTTTCTGCGGGTCAGAGTTCGAAGCGATGCGAAAGTCGGCAAGACGAAGCTCAGCGGGGTCCCAGCGAGATGCAGTGCGACTTGAACGGAGGGATCATCCAGCTTGGCAAGTGTCTCGAGCCCCATTCCAAGGGAGGCACTCGACACTCCCGCCCTTTGTCGCTTGTATGAGGTAGATTGGATACGCTCGACGTGGTGGTAGAGGGCTAGAACGTGGCAGAGGTCGAAGAGATTGTAGCGTGCCCCAGCAAGATTGCGACAAAGCAACGAAGGAAGACAGCAGTTCACAGACTAGGATCGTCCAGCTCGTTCGGCGCTCTTGATATTCCACACCAGCGAAGAATCTATCGATCGTGGTCCCGGGTGGGTGCCGGGGTTGTTCTACGAGGGTGAGTTCTTATTCCCGACGCAGGTAGCAAACGTTGATTTCGTTCCTCACCCAAAGCTGGGGCCGTGGAACGGCATCTTGCTGGAATACAGGGGTAGTGGTCACTGAATTGGATAATAAAGAGGCCCAAGAAAGTAACCTATGTGGTACTCTCTCCAGGGAGGAATGATCTTGCTGCATGTGTCGAGTATGTGGCGGGAGGAGAGAACCCATTATATTCCCAGACGCCCAGAATCAGAACAGTGCCCGGCTTGACCCACGCGCCAACGATTTTGATCTCTTCCTTGCTTCTTCCTGCTCTCTCTCATGTGGCAGCCCGTCGCTGAGACCCTAGGGGTTCTCTAACCAGACTCATTCGACAGTTTCCCGCGCAATGGCTTAAGGGTCGGCAGGTATGTGACGTTTATTTTCCTCGCAGAGATATCTACAGGAGAACCGATATAACCTAGAATCCTCTCAAAACGTCGATTTCTTCTGCAGTGCAGCGCTCACTTGGAAGCTTATACGCGCAGCTCTACGGGCTTACAAGACGATACATGGATGTGAGGGGCGGTGGCTGGCCGGCGGCCCCGCCTAGGTTTGGAAGACGCCCGAGTTGGCTGTCGTCGTCGTGGGTGTTCACCCTAGGTCGGGGAGGGGACAGTGGTGGCGAGGAAGAGGTCGGAGGTGAGACTGGGGTGGGGGTGCGGACAGGGATGGGCGGCCCGTTGGAAGCATGGAACGCCAAGGGCGGGATGAGGTGAGCATCACGCCGTCTCTTTACCTCCAACGAACAGTTCCTCAGTTATATCCCCAGGCGTCGGGTTTGGCACCCGTCGGATCTCTTCGAATATGGGGCGGGATCACCCTACCATACAACTGGCGAGAACCCCAAGCAACGGGACTTCGAAAACCGACGTGACAAAGTGGCTCCACCGACCTTGCGAAATTTAGGACTGAAGTCGAAGGCTGACTGGGTCCGTGATAGAATGGGCCTCTCCAATCTAACGAGAGAAAAGGGATCCGCTCATTTTTCTCGGAGAAGAATGGAGGGAATCGGCAGCAAGACCACCTACACGGCCCCGTGGGAGACGCGTGGACGAGCAGGTACGTCTCTGGACAATGAGTGGGATGTCATATATTCGTGGATCTGACCAGCCGAAGGGCTCTTCCAGATAGGAAACGGTCGGCGAGTCCTGACCACGTCAAAGGTCTCTGTGTTTGTCCCTTTTCTTGTCCGGGGGTAGTGGAATGGAGAGTGGGTTGGATGGTTCGGCTCCTCGTCCCAGTGTAGCATGAATAAAGGTATGTTTAGATTCACCGCTGGGATACCATATACCATGAATCGCAATCTGAGGCCGCATGCAGGGTTTGGTCGACATTTGGTTCCAAAAGCCAGCCAAGTCGGTGTCCTCACGGACAAAAGGACACCGACGGTTGGAATTCCAACTGCCAGAGGAATAGGAATGGAGGAATGCCTTGGAGGAGAATGGAGGGCGATCCTGGGCGATCCTAGGTTCCGGCCTCCCCGTCTAAATGCGAGGTGGGTTTCCGTTCGATACAAAGATGTTGTGCGAGTCGCTGATCCAATGGGATTGCTGTAGGAGGCACGAGCGTTCTTGGACAATAGGCCGCGCTGATACAGGGCGGTGGACCCGCTCATGCATGGAGGCCAGAGAGATGGCATGTTATGTCGTAGGGTGGAGGCACTTCAAGCGACGAGCACGATGGACCACTCTGGGTAACGACATGGCCACCGTGGACCCGCGCGAGCTGTGGGTGAGCATTCTGTCTTGATTGGGGGTGCATAGATGTGGAACTGACGGGTCCTTTAGGTCTCCTTCATACAATCGCAGCGCTTAGGCGGGACGACCCACCATCCATTTCAGAGGGTCTTCGAACGGGCGGAAAGGGTTGCGCGATCGCATCAAGCGTGAGGCTACCAGCGCATCCACTGGAGAGAGACTTGGGAGGTGTGGGGGGATAGAGGTGGATGGATCATGGGATTTGATTTAGGACGTGGCCGACTAGTTGTAGCAGGCGTTCACTATACACCACCGATGAAGGGGGGTGTTGGACGGCTCGAGTCATCGATACGCGGAGTGGGTGCGACGCGTTGAGGGACGCTGGGCGACCTTGGAATCCGTCGGACCATCTTGGTGCTGAGATTCCCTCTCCAGGGTCCTAGCAGGAAGCTTGAGGGAGCTGAGTGGCGGCCTGGCTTGCACGCAAGTCTGCATATTTCGCCGCGCGCGACTAGCGAAGCTTGGGGCCCTTTGAAGGGCGAAGGTGGGCGCCGAGGTGCCACGAATGTGTCGATGAAGGCGTCTGCCTCGGGCCCGTCGTTCATATTGTACTCGAAGGCGGGTTGGGGTCGGTCTGGGAGACGAGAGGGTGGAAACGCGATGAGGCTTGGACGTACAGGGTGCGGCCAGGCGATCCGTCTCAGGGCGTGGGGAGATTGCCTCAGTCTGTACACTTTGCATAACCCCACAGTGCAGCTCGACACCCCACCCGTTTCAAAAGGATACGCGGACAATTAAATACAACCTTTATCCCGAACGTGAGACCGTGTTTATGGGCCCGGTTCGCTGGCCGCTACATGCATGACAAGGTCTTTCATGCTGCCGTTAGTTACCGAAGCCAGCCCCGACATATCCCGCCGCCGTCGTTTATACCAGCATAATCCCGCGGCACCCGTTTTACAGGCAGGGTGGTATGGAAACGAGTGGGCACTTGCCCAATCGGCGCGTTTCGGCGCTTACAGACTTCACCGTTTTATAGGTTTCATGCCCCATTGCGATTTTCTGTGCTCCCCCATCCTCTGACCTCCTGGTCCCCTGCACACGGCGTGCCTCGGTGCGTCATTACGTAGTGGTCACTTGGCTCCGGACTACCTCGGCCTAGCAACACGAAGAGCGAGGACAGTCGGAAGTATGGGGTTGACGCAAACCGACGAGGATCGCACCTATTTGAGAGGCTTCATTGGATTCTGCATATAACCTCCGCGAGTGGACATTCCGCACCATGAAACCTATTTCGAATTCAGTGGACCATCCAGTGGGACCCGGTGACCGCTGGCGAACGACCAGGGGTAACCACTGATGAGGAGAATTTCACCGTCGACCCATTGCGACATCCCACTAAGTTTAATTGGAAACCGACCAGTGAAATTCAGTGGCAAGGAAGTTCATAGTGTCCGGCGGCAGACGTTACGATTGCATGGGTACCACCAACACAAACCGATCGGGGCTTTACAGGTAACGGAGGAAGGAGGGGAGGATCCAGTAGGCACAGATGAAGGTCAAGCCGTAGACTACGAAGAAAGCGAAAAGGGTTTGCGAAACCCTGTTCGTTCCATTGCGCAACGAGACGAGGATCTGATAGAGCGCCTAGAAATGGCCAGAGTGAGTCCCCCGTGCGTGACACCGTCGAAAGGTAACACACATTACGCTTCGCCCAGATGAAGTCGAACGCATGACTAAGAGCTCGTTTCGTCCAACCATCGCGAGGGTTCTGCTATATTCGGTAGATTGATGAGCCCTTGGCTTTCGGGAAGGAGGGAATCAAAGGCACTGACCTTGCGACTGACCCAAACCTTGATGGACCCGTGGTTATCATCAGCGCATCCAGTTACAACGGTCGTACCTCCACCTTCACACGACACGTGAATCTACAAGCAGTTAGCTAGAGCCAAGTCCACTCGTCCAAAAAACGCACGTCGACAAGCTGAATAAGCGATCGATCTGGAAAGGAGGTGTGAGCGGTTACACTCTCGTGACTGAGTCCGCTTACGATTGCCATGAGACAGCACTTCAACCACAAGTCCAATACGGGGGTTGTACACTCTCGCCATACCATCTTCGCCACCGATAATTGCGAGTTCATCAACTGATGAAACGGCGACCGTTAGAGGGAAGTGTCGCTCGACTGGAAGCCTGACGCTCTGCTTCGGTAGCGAGGTCGGGGGGAATGAGTAGATATCAAGACCGTCCCTTAGGTTGGTCACGAAGAGGTCGCCATGGCCATCGTCTTGCAGTGCCGCATGCCCGCTGTCCGTTAACGAGAGGGTGAATGCAACCGAAAACAGTGAAAGCCGCTACATACACGGATGTTTGAATATCGACGTCAAATTGCACAGACCAAGGCGCAATGGTGTACCCGGTGCTGGAGTTTGTGGCAGTCAGCACGCTGGTAAAAGGATCGCAAAGGGGCGATTTACATGTGCTTCGACTGGAGATAGCAAACGCATACGCAGGTGCCTCGAGCGTAAAAGATGACGGTTCGGGCGACGTTTGAGCGGGGTACAGTGCAATGTATCGGTGAAAGGGTGTCTTCGTTTGCACTTAGCAGGGCAAGCGTGGGTGATTTTGGAGGGTATTCACTCACGAGTCGCATTCAGTGCGTATACCTTGAGGCTCCCTTCCCCCACCGCTGCTAAGCGTCGGTGATTCTGGTCGAATGCAACATCCTCCACAGGGCCGCTGAATGCCATCTCTGAGCTTGCGTAGTCGTAACTGGACTATCGAAAGTAAGTCTGGAGTGAATGCCATACCGCAGCCCCAACCCATGACAGTCTTCGACTAACCTGCCAGTGACTCTTGCTATAGATAGTGATCTGCCCCAGCGCATTCCCGATGACGAAGGTGTCGCTTGGCCTCGATGCCATCGGACACCATGAACCGCAAGTTATTCCGCGAGAGCCGCTCAGATTCCAGGTTTGCAGGTTTCTCCCTGTGACCATGTCCCAAACGCACAGCGTCCCGTCCATAGCTATTATGGTTTCCAGCTCGTCACTGACTAGAGTGGGTCTACAGATCTAAAGTTCCGCACCTCCGCTGAGCAAAAAGCGACCATCCGGTGATATCTTGACCACATTTATTCCTGGGCCTTGCTCAAGGAGGGTGTGTGAAGGCTTAAACTGAGGAGAGGTCAGAGCGCCCGGGGTGGTTATGGCCGCAATGCTTACATGCGAGTCATTCAGACTAGACATGGCGAGAGAGAGAGTTCAAGCCAAGCGATGGGAAGTAAGACGGTATCTCCATGTCCGAGCCTATGAAAGGGCCTTTAAATTGGTCCTCGATATGGCCGACTCGACGAAACAATCGGTTCAATGAAATGTAGTGTGGTCAGCGCCTTCATCATTGATCAAAAGTCACATTTCGCACGTGGGTTCACTGAGTGTCTCTTGACCGCCACCTCCGATTTTATTTTGCTTTGGCGCGACAGCTTCGCCCGCTTCCTGGGCTCCTCGTATAGCTGATAGTGTAGTCTAAGCCACTGAATTTGTGACACAGGCCGGCCGCCGCTCATCGGACCATCGAACTCGATTTGATCACCAGTACCCCCTCTATTGTCACTGGAGCGGTCGGCCTTCACTCAACAGGGAAGGTGCCTCAGTCTCCGCGCTTCCCTCGAGCGAGTGACTATCATTCTTATAGGGCTTTCATTTCAGGAATTTGACATGCCCCACTCGACATCTGCATTCTTGCGTTCTGGCATTTTTTGGCCTATTATGCTGTTTGCTCTCACGACCGAAAGGCCACTGCGCTTTCTACATGGAAGCAACAAATTGACTGGATCTGTATCTTGCCTGTCACCTCGGCATGGGCGTGCAGAAGAGGTCGGACCCAGTCGCTCGGCTTCTAAGAACACTCCAAATTCTTCGCGCTAGCCAAGGCAATTCTAGGGTCCGAGTCGTGCCGACTTCTCTTCCCTGGGGATTAAACCAAAGCACCAACGCCCAAAGAGCATTGGAAACTGCCTCGGTACTTCTCGAGCCTATTCTGGAAGTTGTTCGTTAGAGGGCGGTGGAAGTGTGGCCACGGTCGACACCCCCTCGCGTTCCCTCCCCTTCAACACACAACTTCAGTGTTTCGTCCACCATACAAAGCTCTCGCCTCTCGCCTTTCGTCGACTAGGGTGGGCCACGTCTCGGACGCCCTCTTTTCTCTCTTGGAGAGGTGCGACTCCCACCTCATTCCATCACATTGGTGAACTTCGACGTTGCTCTAGTCTGGCCTTCACTGAAACCACAAGCCTTTGGAGCATCGTGAGCTGGCACCGGTGTCTTCAAGCACCTTGTGGTGTATGTGCCCCGAAGCTACGAAAACAGACCCGGGCGCGAACTCGACGAGTCTCAATCGCCAGAGCTCCTCGAGCTCCCTGGACAAAAGACTGCGCGAGAGCCCATTTACGATATGGACGAGAGGTTTTTCAGGGCCCTGCGGCCCTTGGCCCTCCACCCGCTCTGTGACGTTCTGGGACGCCCCTAGCCCCCCCCCCCCCCCCCCCGGAGAGATCATGACCCGGTGAACGATTCGCCTCGATTTATAGGCTTAGTACCTTTGATTGTTCATTGCATCTGCAGCTGGAATCCTCTTCCAGAGTGGTTGACGCCATCCTAGATACAACCAGTCGCCTGCTATCAAGAAGGGCCTTATGATATCGTGGCCACTGGCCAGGGAGGCTAGACGTAACCAATCTCGCAGTGGTTCGCTCTGGGCGACCCAACAACTTTACCCACGTCCATTCACCTCAAGAAGCGCCTAGCAGTGAACCCATGGACACCAAGTTCAGATTGCGGTTATAAGGAAACAAGAAGTGTGGGACTTCAGTCGACTCCGCTCTGAAGTTGAATATTAATGACAAATCACAGTGTAGTCTAGAGAATTAACCAATAATGCCAAGCTTCCGGAGCAAAGTATCGAAGCGCCCTCTCAAAGCGACCGCTAACCGACTGATCACCATAGAGAGGGCCTCGCCCAAGGTTCGCCTGCCGTCGACAACGGTCTCTGCACCACTATAATGTAGGTTTCTACCTTCATCCCTTGGCTTGCCATCCAGACCACCAACTAAATCCTGTGGGGCGAGGTGGTTCGCGACCTCTTCCTGAGTCGACGCCTCC
Organism: Coprinellus micaceus; assembly: GCA_951394405.1. Taxonomy (NCBI): domain Eukaryota; kingdom Fungi; phylum Basidiomycota; class Agaricomycetes; order Agaricales; family Psathyrellaceae; genus Coprinellus; species Coprinellus micaceus. Next base: position 822,158 of record OX596338.1, on the reverse strand, counting down.
TGCTCGCGCCAACAAGAGCATCCTCTTGGTTGCGATGTGTTCAAGCGAGATAACCCATTCAGCGCCGCTCTTGACCCGCTGAGGAACGGAGAGGCGCGGTAGCTTCCTGTTGTGAGTGTGATATCTCCCAGGAAGATTGTTGGAGGAGCGCCCCTGTGGGACGGGTCGGGATCCATGTATCGCCCATTTATATCTCGTAGGTCCTGGCTACTTCTAGATCTGCTTATGTGTGGTGGATTCACAATAAGACTGGGGGCATTTGTGCCGAAGACAAGCCACCGCGAAGGAAGGTCGGGGAGTTGGCTGGTCCTATCCTGGCGTTCGGTAGGCTCGAGAGTCACACCTGCAACAGTGTCGACAGAAAATCTCAATCAAGAATCCACTGGGAATAGCTGCAAGTGCATACCTAGAAAATGGTTGGCATAGAACTGGGCAGCAGCGGGTGTATCATCGTCGTGAGTCGGTGGCAATCCCAGAGTTTTGTGGTTCTCAAGCATGCGTGACGAGGAAAAGGCGGGTTTCCAACACACAGGTTGATGTTACCTGGATAGATAAATACAATTTCGTTGTTCCTGGCCTGCCGAACGGGATTGGGACAGCGCAGAAGGCGCACGACCAGGACCCTGAGTCCAAGCGCCACCGAAGCTATCCAAGATTGGCACCAATAGGACAGGCCCATTTAGGCTATTTGAAAGGTCAAATGATAGGACCCCCATGACGTTTAGCAAGTCGTTATAAGTGTGTGTGTGTGTGTGTGGTGTGCCGGATACACCGCCTAGTTTCATGGCAAAACGTTGAAACGGACAATTCATCGATCGGATCTTATTAATTATTCTTCCTCTGATAGTATCCTAGAGCGTCCTGAGGGCCCGAATCCTACCCATATTTTCGTTAAGGGACTATAACGACTACACGGACACTCATTCCCAACACGCGACAACGAGCTCTGAGGATGAAGTGCCCAGAAGCAGTCGCTTTTCTGTGGACCATAACCCTATGATTGAAAAACGTTCGCCCCCCCTTCTATTGCATGACTCCGAACGCCCTATTATACCTGGTGTGGGCTACCACGATGATAAATGAAGTTCTTCACAATGCAAAAGTCGGACATGGATGTATCGATCATTGAGGTGAACGGGTCATCCCTGTACTTGCCGATGACCAGGTTACCTCTCCAGGCATGTTGCTCCTCGAATCTCTTCCCCTGAATCGCTTTCGCGCTAGCATTGATCGGGAAAGGCATTCCGTCTTTTGACACCTTCGGGTAGAATATTATATATGGCTCTGCAATTTTCTTATTCACCCCATCTATGGCCTCGACGAGCTTTCGATTGATCAGCTCGGAGGTACAAGCGGACAGGCACAAGGGCCGGAACTTACCTGGTAACCCCAGGCACTCGTTCCAATATCCGCTATCTTAGAAGAATGGTTAGTTGGGGCTTCTTCTATAGAAATGAGACATAGCATACGTAGTCCATGAAAACCTCAGGATGGGGCATGAGCGCAGGCGGAAGCGAATCACGCGATGGATACGAAAGGTGTTCCATTGGGCTAACATCGTGGTAACTACTGCTCCGGGAGGTCCACTACACCGAAGGGCCACCCACCTCAGCATGAGCTCGATCACACTTGGTGACCGCCCTCCAGCTCGGCAATTAGAAGAAAACTCCATGATCATGAGGTGACCCGGGAGAGCTCACCGTTAGAAGCAAGTAGCAATGCGTCAAGATAGACCATCTCGTCCGTAGTGCCTACAGCTCTTGAAGGTGAAGGTAAGAGGGTAAGGTTTGGAGTCGAACGTGTCCGACGAGATGCGTGCGTCAGATCGAGGCAGTGTGAGGACCCTTATCGCGGTCTCACCTTTAAATTATTAAACCCACCATCATTTAGAGTGTTCCCCGTGCCCTTTGAAGCCTTGAGCAGGTGTCGGCTGTCGATCAGAGTTACTCAAACCTAAAAAGGAAAATGTCAGGACGAAATACTTCTAGTACGACCGTCCCGGACATGTGCTGTTCTATTAGGCACCCTTTGGTGGAGTTCGAGCGCTGAGCGTCGAGCGAGTCTGTCGGACTTGCGACCGCTGGCGCAGCGGGCTCCGCCTTCAAATTTAATTCCAAGTTCGATATGAGGGGTGGACGGGGTCAATCACGAAGACCTTATAAAATACAAGTGCTGGTACCTCTTAGCGCCGCATGTCGTAGAAAAATCTGTGGCATCGTGGAAGGTCCTGAAGCACGCTTTTCACTTGGAATTGGCGAAAAACGCGGTGTGCCCTCCGGGCTGATAGACTTCCCCCTTCCGGCGGCAAATGGCAATCACATCTGACGAGAAGCAAATCCAAGTTTGGGTATGTCACGGTCACGCTATGAATCGATACTTCCGAGGCGGCCACGGCAGGAATGCCTTCGAATCTATTTGAATGTGTTTCAAAAAGGCAGGACCTTCCAGCGTTCCACGGCGCCGAAGTCACAAAATTTGATCTTGAACGCAGGCTGAGGAACAAGGTGTAGTCTAAGCTAGGAAACTATCGTGATAAGAGCCGGGTGCCTGTTCGCATAACGCGGAGCGTGACACCAATTGGTCATAGTCTACGGGTTTCCAGCAAGGGTGGCCATGGGTAGTGGTAGCTCTCGAGGCAGCATGCCCGACGCCTGGACCCAGCATCTCACTCAATCCGCCCGAACGGACCCAAGTCTCCCATCGCGGGGGCTCTTGCCGAGCAGTTCATACCTCAGCCACCACGGTCCTTCCTTCAAGACTCCCTCCAGGAGAAGGGACTTTCCGCCCGAACCTCCGACTTGGCGCAACAGTGAAGTGAGTTGCTCGAGCCTCTCCCTTAATTGACGAGCAATCTGAAGGGTCCAAGGACTATATTCGGTGTATGGTGGAAATATTACAATCCAGGGTGCCACTGCAAAACCACAAATGAGTTCAACGCAGCATTCTCCGCACTTCCAGTGAACGTCGTCGATAAATGGGAGCGGTTGGCGTCAAGGATCAGGAAGACGGTAGGGATCCCCACTGCATTGGAACCTCACGTCATGATGAGCACTGCACCTCATTCACAGGAGGGCCACATCTTGACATTCAAAGTCAAAGGATACGTAGAAAATGGCGTCGATGCCGGGCTTCTCAAGCATAACGCTATTCACGGAGTGTGAAGATACATTATGCCATTGCTTTGAGCTATATCATTGTCGCAACCCGAGTGCCTATACCTACTTCCCCTAATAATATCACAAGGACACGACGACGTGATGGGGCCAGCCCGGAGACCTGAGGTCGATTGGGAGCGCATATCAAACACAACGACCGCAGCGCGGGGGAAACAAGCTAAACCCTCCGAAACCATGTCCATTCAAACCAAATCTCCTAGAAGTCCTTTGCACCCGCTTCAGCGATCCACCGTCCATTTCGGTACATCCACGAGTCGCCCCACACAAGGGTCGCCAATCTCGGACAGGAAGATTGAGCAAGAAGCAGCGTCCCAGGATCCACGGCTGCATGACGTGAATTGGTGGATGGTTCTGGGAAGTGGAGCTCCTCGAGGTCGGGTAAGAAACTGGCGTAGAAAACGAAGAAGTCCTGCAGACCCGCGGTCAGAGTCAAACATGAAGAGAGATTGCTTGGGGAAGACTCACCAACTTGGTCGATGGAACATCATACGATGGGGCAAACTCGAAGGTCAACTTTCTGACCCCTGGGAGAACGGCCCCTTTGAATTGGCTCGCACAACTGCAATCGTACGGGAGATGTGAAGGATCATTCACTTCCATTGACACTTCCAACTCGACATCGCGAATCGAGAGTTTAGAGAGGGCCCTAAGAGACCTCCCAAGTTCCATAATTCTGCCGCAATCAGGGGTTGATTGATGGGCGGAGGGGACCATGGGCTTCAGAGTGAGGCGGGTCAGGGATGACGCATCGACGGCACGGAGGTCCCAGAAATGAGTCGTCATCCTCAGCGTGGGGACGGCGGGGAGTGTCATCGATACGTGGTAACGTGGTGCCTTCGCGGTTGGCCGAACCATGGGCTGGTGTGTGAGGGAGAGGGTCTGAATCCTGCGTTGGAAGAAGAACGTCTGGTCGAAAGAGACGGGAGACTTGGAAGTTGAGAGGATGAAGAGGTAATCGAGCTGCGTGGAAACGTAGGGCTGTAAAATCGCGTTACACTCCCTCATGGACTTCACTCTGAGTACGGATAAGCTGGTGAGCGAAGGCTTGCTCGCGAGCGCACTCCAAAGACAATCGAAGAACTTGAGGTGCGTCCAGAGACCACATATCCTGATAGTGCTGAGGCGACGGGTCGTGGTGGGCAGCCTCCACTGCTTGAAGCTGGCCCGTTGCGTGGGGGAGAATGTAGAGTCGAGTTTAGCGACACCACTGTGGGAGAGGAGGCTGGGCTCCAGCGAGTAGAAGCGGAAGGCGGTCGTCCCGAGATCCACAGAGGTTGGGTTGATAACGCTGAGGATCGAGTAGAGGGACGGTATCGTCGCCTGGCTCCGCAGGAGATGGGCGTCGGACGCAGAGACCTCGACGGAGAGCTTGGCCACGTCCTGCTTGCGGAAGAAGGGTCTCAATTCGGCGGCGAATAACACCACGAGGAGGAGATCGATGCTGACGGTTAAGGGTTTCTTCAAACGAGGGAGGTATCGCAACACTTGAGCCAGCAAGTGGAGTGGACGTTCCGAAAATTCTGGTGGGGTGTGTCGATACTGGAGGTTGACGACCGGTTTGTCACCGCGCGGATCACGTAGGACCTCTTTGCGGACGAGATAGGACTCCAGGAATAGACCTGCAAGCTCTGGCCCTGTTTGAAGGAGAGCAACCATTGTCGAGTCGTCGCGGATGGAGTTAACGACCAGCATTATGAGCTCAACTGGAAGTTTCAAGAGCTTGAATGGCTTTTTCCCTCGTGCGAGTGGGCTGATGGCCTGGGGCGAGCAAACGGAGATCGGTTGGGGTTCGGAGGGTAGATGCGATACCCCGGAGCGCAAGGGGGGCCAGATGCGTGGCTGTGAGGAAGAAGAGAGGGAGGAAAGGATATTGAGTTGAGAAAGGGAGAGGATAACAATCTACATACCATCTGAAGAGAGGAAACGGAAGAATGATCCTTCCGTTGACGCTTGAGTGGACGTGTTTCGTCTACATCGTCGAAATGGACGCGACGTTTGAGACTCTGACGAAGGGTTGCGCCGAGTGCCTTTCCATCAAGCATTGGATTGGTCAACAGTAAACCAAGCAAACACCAGGACCTAACTCACTACGACACATCGTCCAAGGGAATCGACTCGAGGGCGTTTGGCCGGCCTGTATACGTCGAGGTTCGAGACTGCTGCTTGACGTTTCAAGGGCCTCCGTTCCACTGAGGGGCCACGCTGGGGACGTCGCAGTTAGTTCCTGTGCCTTCGTGTGGGTGAGGCTGAGAATCACCTTGGAGGAAAGCGGACGGTTCGGGAGCCCTTCATCTATCTTCTGCTGTCGAAATGAAGGTGTCAACCAATCTGCCAGGTTCTATCGGTCAGGAGAATGGATACCGAGATGTTCTGGGTCTCATGTTCTGGTTTGGAGCCAGCTCCATTCGACTCGACGTTGGCCGGACCCGGGGGCCCTACTTCGTTAGGCAGATGGGCATCGTAAGATGAAAGTCCATCCAAGAATGGGACGGGGACGTTTAGCTTCCAAAATGGATTAGTGGACGATCATGGTTGATAGGGGGAAGATGGCGTACGGGTTGACAAGGTTTGGATAAGGAGTGTGCTGAAGGAACATGGGAGCCTGCGCCCACGCTCGAAGAAGGTAAAGAACGGGAAGAAGACATAAGAGCGTCAAGCCGGGAATGAGAAAAACAAATAAAGAGGAGGGCTCACCTTAGTGGCCTTTTGTACCCTCCGATGTCTTCGACCGAGAAGATGCACAAGCTTGGAATCTATGCATTTTCCCTCACCGGGAAGAGGAGAGAACGCCGTCGGGTTCACGACACTAATTGTTCTTCTGGGATATGGAGACTAACGATGAGGAGGGGGGAGAGGGGGACGAATCCGACGAATATCCCCCGAAGATGATAGTGAGTGGGGAAGAAGGAATGGACGCGCCGGGACCAATTGCCACATAAGGCGCGTAACTGAGCACGTGGGTAGTAGGCATGCCGCTGCGGACGCGGACTTGAAATGAAGATTTTTGACAAGCGCCCGACTCTCGAGTCTCACTGGATCCCCACATCGCACCCATACCCCTCGGCTCAATTAATCACCTCGAATTGGAACGGGGTCAGCACGCAGACACCACTTTGGGGCTCGGCGTGCAATGAATCGCGTTCTGCAGCGACTTGTAATGATGAGCTATTCACTCGAGCCCTCTGGGATGCATTCCATGCCGTATGCGAGTCTGTTTGCCTCCAACACAGGATATATGAACAAGGAAGTGACGAAACGCAGCATTCGATATGCATTGTTCACCTCCTACGACAATAAAATAGGCACCATTTGTACCTGTTCAACCATCGTAGGTTCATTTTTACCAGACTTTGCTAACGACGTCCTGACGCCCATGGTACGTATGCATAGACAGGTTTGGACGGCTCCATGGGCTCCCAAACAATAGCACAGAGCCCTACCAGCAGTATACGCTTTAGGGCTGGAGATCTCGGACTCGCGGCGCCCGAACCACTAAGGACAGTCTACCACAATGTGCCGGCCACCAGGCTTCACCACCTTGATATGGAGGGGAGCGGTCTACTTAAGGGGGAGGCGGACTCATTGTCCCAACGACCCCGACCCCAGGCTTCACCAACTTCCATCCTTGTTAGTACTTATACCTGGGCAACACAAGCACAGATGTATTTGCCTCAGGTTAGACCCCCCCTCGCCTCTCCGTTGATCTTCGCTAACTCTACCGCCCACAGCTCGCCCACGAACTCCTTGGTCACAGAAAGGCTGTTAACCTGTTGTCCATTAGTCCTAACCACGAATTTTTGATGAGCGGTGGTCAGTTATTTAATGTTTGCCGCGACATCGTCGATTCCTCATCCCTATTTCAGCAGACGATGGTTCGGTCATCGTGTGGGATTTGTCCACCGGTCGACAACGCCAGGCTATAGATGTCGCCTTCCATGGCCCCGTCCTATCTGGGTGCTGGATATACGGCAACCAAGACACACGCCCTACTGGGATCGTTTTTGGGTGCTCAAACGGCATGATACATCATCATCGATGGGACGCGGCATCCGTACGTCCTCCTTGAGCTGCTCACTGGCAGGCATGGTGTATGCTCATAATATGCCCTTTGAAAAGCTTCGATTCAAATTCGTTTCTATTGAGTTGTCTTCGCCCGAACAGGAACCGATAGAAGGCATTGCCTTCGATCCCCATCATCAACAGTTAGCGACGGCCACTGGAGGATGTGCGAAGGTGTGGAGGTTCGACCAAGACGGTAGGTTACTTTCAAGAATCGGACGTAACCATCTGTTAAATTGAACCCAACCCCTCATCTAGGCACGTTGGTGGAACTTCACGCTATAGACCGTGACGACGACAGTATCAGCTCTCTCTTCTTCGCAGAGAATGGGGAACAGCTCATCCTGTGCTACCTCGATTCACATCAGGTGTAAGCTCGACGCCCCTCATTATAAGCGCCCACTGGCTGATGGAGTCTACCGGCAGTATCTCGTTCCAAAGAGCCACTTGGGTGGAAAATTGGCGGCACGCGCTTCCGAAGCGAATGTATGTTGCCCGTTACGGCCTATAGGCCCCTTTTCTCTAACTGAGGACTCCCACAGTGGCTGGGCTGTCAAAGCCAGCAACACTATGACGGTTTCCAATCTAAAGACAGGGGTCGACGTCTTCAACTTTCCTCCCACCCAGCTCATCGAAAGCTATGACCATCCCATCATCGAAAACATCCGCCTTCAGGTCACCGCCCTTTTCAACGGGGAGGTTGTGGTTGCCGGAAGCGACGACGGCAAACCTCGTATCCTAAATCGTGCGGGAGGAGGGGGTTTCGACGGCACGCTCCCTCATGGTGTTGGTCGGGTTCCCGCCGTCACGGTGCGTGCGCCGTGCCCCTGCTCCCTCTCTTTTCGTGCTAATTCAGCTTCTTAGTCTTCACAGTCTGGGGCTGTGGCTTTCATCGCTACTGGAGCGTCGGACCAACCATTCAGCGTCAAGATATGGACCATCAAGCATCCGGGTAATCGCACCCCACAAAGCCCCTCCTCTCCTCCGTTCGACTGAGATGGCCGAGTACAGTGACGCTTCAGCGCTCAGCATCGAGCCTTCGCATTTCGTCTCGGACCCCTTTTATGGTAAACCGCCTCGGCTCTACCCAGCAGGATACTTAGTACGCGTCCCAGGTGATCGCTTGCTCCGTAGGGGAAATATTTATGACCGTATCGGAGCATTCACCCATCGACGACCCGCGACACAAAGCGCGGGCCATACAATCTCCAGTCCGTTTTTACCGTGATGCTAAGTGTGTCCATTTCGTCTCCGGGTCAGGCCAAGTCCTGGTACTATTTGTGGGGGTGGAGCATTGTGCCCCCACTGGTCGGAAGAAGTAGGTATACAGAGGGATAGTACAGAAGGTACCGTTCGTTAAAGACGCGGTTTGTGATCGTTCAAGTAATATTCTTGGGGTTCATGCCCGAAGAGTGCCAATTTTGAGCGGCAAGCCTAAACCTAACCACCGCGAGGAACAGCAGTCAGTAAAGAGAGGGGAATACACTTGAAAGCGTAGAGATAAACCCGCCTTTCTTTGTGCGACAGCTTAGGTACTTTGCAGAGCAAGCGCCCCAGCTCCGTCTGCTGTTAAAACCGATGTAAATGAGGGGGGATGCTTGCCCGGGCAGTGAAGTGCGCGTACCATATATTTGTTGTAAATACTAAGTCGTTGGTGACGCCCGCCCCGGCGTGTCTCTACAGAACGTAATCCTAGGTCAGTGCACTGGCGGCAACTCAGCACAAGGTAGTCGAGGAACGTACTCTTTCTCCGCGTCTCACGGGCAGTGCTGGTAGGCATCGGTGCCAACGAGGACGATATCCACTGGCAGAGTGGCGACTACGATGCGACTACGCGGGCTGTGCTCTGATAGTCACTCGAGAGGCTGCATTAACACAGGGCCAAAAGTGTCTGGGGGGTACTCACAGAGTGTAGAGGGCTGGACGAGGTTGCGGAGTGCAACGACGGGGGGTGGTCCGAAGTGGACGAAGGGGGAGAGATCTGAGGTTTTTGGGGCGACAAATCGGACTTATGTTGAGCGGGCTCACATCGGCGACCTGAGTATCAAAATAAGCTTCAATTTGCCACGCGGGACAGGCCTTCCCCTTCCGGCGGCAAAGTGCAATCACATCTGGGGGTGGCGGAAATGATCTAGGCTTAATACGGTTTTCATCAGTGGCATGTGCTGAAGAAGGCTGAAGATGCAATCTCATGGGAGATCGTGTCGACGTGTAGGTTGAAGTTCCCCGTTCCTGGCTCTAACCGTAGTCGTCTGGTATAGGATGATATTGATATTTTAGCTTACCCTAGTCCCTCCGAGTCTAAACTCTCAGAGCTTGGCAAACCCGAATCTTACGCAATAGAACCCGGCCAGAGTCCGAGACGAAGGTAACGTTTCGTTGCGCGAATTCTGCAGGGAAGAAACACTGGAGCACGTTTGGAGGCGTCCCTGTCGGAGCAACTCTTCAAGTCCACCGGCCGTGTTCGTGCTCCGAAGCTAGCTCCCTGTTAGAGGGTACTCTATGACACCTTGAAAGCGTTCATGTCCTAGTTCAGAGTCTCGGAGCCAGCCAAAGCCCTCTCCCGCTGAAATTCACCACAGCGATCCCCGCGTGCCGCCTTTGAATAGCTTCTTGAATACCCTCCCTCAACGGGCGCCTAAACGTTGCGCAAGCTAAGCCTCGTTACCTGTCTGGGAGGCCTCGTCAGTGCCGTCCCACCTGCCTGCTTCCGGATGTCGATTTTTAAAGCTCATCTCTACCAAGGGTAACAATTTGAATTCAAGTTTCACCCTCGCTTTGAAGGCCATATTTGCGATCGCGGTCACAATGCGGAGAGGGCTCGGGCCTGACTAGAGTTGGCTGTGGTACAATATTTGAAACCCTAGGTGTTACATGGAATAATAGTGACTGATGAAAATACCATTTATGTGACCACCGCTTGGTCCCGTTTTAGCTCGCCCAGGTAGCGCGCCTTGCACCGTCACGTCACGTTCAACCCCAGCGATATGCCATACCATCACGATCCCTATGATTTTAGCGACACATCTTCATCTGAAGGAAGCTGGTGCGTCCTCGGTTCTGCTCAGGGGAATAGTAGAAGCTAAGGAATTAAGTATGCGCTCAGGGTAGACATTGAAGATAAGTATAAAGAGGTCGACAACGGAGACAAGGCCACCGACGCGACCTCGGAACGTAGCTTCGGCAGCCATTCTTCATCCACCATCTCGAAAGTCTGTTTTGCAGGATTTACGAACAAGGAGGCGGGCTCTATCACCTCGTACACTCGGACTAGCCGTTCTCTCTCACCAGCAGTCGAGTCAATGTCACATTCTCTCAGGGTTGAGCACGGCAGGCTGGTGAGCGGTCTCCCGGGGGCTATCTACAAATTTCCCTTGGATGGAGCAGAACGTTGGAGAATAAGTTCGTTTGACCTCTCAACCCCGCACATCCCACTTTTGAGACTCAAACTCTTGGACAGGTCGCCAACATCGCCTCCTCATCCAGATTGCAGGTGGGAAATATCCGCCGCCGATGGAAGCAATCATGGAGAGCTTTATTCCAGGGGAGAAGCGGGTACTGGACTTGGGGTGTGCGGATGGTGATTGGTGCGTCTATGTGCTTTGTCATTGAACTTAGCTAAGCATAGTTCCCAAAAAAATGGCCAGGATGCAGGACGTGGCCCGAGAATTCCCTTTATGCACTGTTCGAGGGGTGGATTTAGCGGTTACCGTGTAAGTGTGACCATTGGCCCCCCATCCGGGAAAGAAAACAGAGCTTGAGGTGACACTACCTTCCCTTGTAGAAGCCCCGACCGCCTTTGCACCAACACTTGGTAAATGATCAACGATAGCTATGCATACGTCAACAGCTGACTTGCGTAGGATTGAAGCAGGTGACCTCAACGCCGGTATTCCTGCTGATGGGGAATATGATGTCGTGCATGCCAGATTCATCTCAGCTGGGGCAAGTCTTGTTTTACTTCCTCATGGATATTCACGGCTGATGTGTGGGTTTCCTCAAGATATCCGACTATCGACAGTTGATAGATCGGATTGCTCGCATTCTCAGGCCGGGAGGCCTGATTGAGGTTGTAGAGACCGATTTCCGTGTTTACAACAAGGAGGGAGGGTGCAAAGTTGACTCCGATAGCGAGCCCCTTTGGTGGACAAGGCTAATGAACCACATAAGGGAGGCCATACAATCAACGGGCGCGGACGTCGATGCTGAGTCACACCTGAAAGAATGGGTCACCAACCATGGGGCATTTGAGGATGTCGGCTTCAGATACTTTTGGGTCCCCATCACCCGTGGCAATGATCTACTACCAGAGCGAGGGGAAGATGTGGATGCGAGTGCTAGTAGTATTGCAACAGTGAGCGCCTAATTTTCACCCCCTCTATACTATAGACTCATACTACTTGTTTGGTTCCATAGGGGTTTCTAGAGTCATCCCGTCCCCTTCTCCTGGGTAGTGGTATGTCGGAGGACGGCTTTGATGTTTTAGAGCAGAATGTTGCGAAGGAGCTGCACAACCCGGAAGTCACCCAGCTCGCTTGCGTAACATCGGTTTTTGCCACAAGAAGACGCGATGCTCACCTCGTAGCCGAAGTGTAGAGTCTTTCGCCTCTGAGTGTGAGGGATGAGTCTAAAGGTGTTTATATATTATTGTAATCCTGTCGTCACTCAGGAACACTCGCGGGTCACACAAGTTGACAGGACCACGCTATCCTCGTTGACGGACACGAAAGACTCAGTACATGGCGGCAGTAGAACGTATGTAAGGTAGTCTACGATCGTCCGTTGTGTATCTAAAGTGGAACTGTGACGTTTCTGGAATGATCCGAAGGGAAACTAAAAGGTCCGTGTGGTGAGCCTGGGCGCCAGGCTTACAATTATGGCCGCATGCGAACTCGGACATACCAGCGATTGCAGTGGATATGAGTTGAATCGAACCACAGGTACGTTCAGGCAGGGCCCGAAAGTCACTTCGAGCTTGTAAAGTGTCCTAGCAGGCGCCGTTTCCCCTTCTCTTGAGTCCGTACTCGCCAGTCGACCCCCTGACGAATTCCGCACTTGTACGCCGACAAATCTGCATTAGGTGCAGTGGATGCCTTCTCGGGGTCCGAATCCCTGGCAGCGCACTGCTCCTTGGGGAGGTCGAAGTCCAGGAGTCCGCTATTGCCGTTCCTACACAGCGAACACGACCGAGCCCCGCCTTACCTGCCATTGACTACGGCTAATGGCATTGTTCGACGTTGGCAACAGGAAACGGCCGTTTCCCTAGTGGGACCTTGTGCCGCATAATAAGAATAAGAACAGGAATAAAATTGACATTCGTACCACTCACCTGCTGCACGTCAGGGTTGGGTCGACGCCTCCAGACACTTGCGGTGTCGCGTTAGATCATAGGGACAGACGACCACTAAAGGCTCCCAGTTTTCATAAAGAGGATTCGCGTCGGGGGGACGGTATGTACCTTGAGCATGCTCTACATCAGTTGTCGTTTGTGCTCGTTTGTGATAGCTCCGAGTCTCCGAACCCAAATAATGCACCTCTGAAGTCAGTTCATAGCCTGCCAGTAAGTCGCTCCCACAGACACGTCAAAGGCGCTAAACGGAAGCCAGAATCAACGGAGATCCAGCAAGCGCACGTGCGTCAGTTCCTTCCTGAGCTATCCGTGGAGTCGAACCACAAGCAAGCAGATTCGGATGAGGTATAAGTAGACAGGACGGTACCAGCTGAGCTAAAGGGCTAGCCTCAAGGCTCACTAGAGCCGAGCTTGTCGGCCCGGAGCTTTCAAGTTAAAACCTGTTGTCTCGCCAAGCACTGGATTCAACTTTACTGGGAATACCACTTTCAAGTGACAACGAAGATGGCGGTGAGCAGTAATATAGGCATCCCGATAACCTGTATGAGGACGGATCGACCGACGGGCTCGACACGACTCATGCCACCTGTCCCTTGGGCCAAATCGACCTGTAAGTGCGCGATAATTATAATCGACTATACCCTATTCGTTCTGCGCAGGCGTGTACACACTACGCGCAAGCAGCCTCTCTCCTCCAGGTCCTCGACGTCGGCCCGCAGAACCACTCCAGGCTGATATTCATAGAACGGCTTGTAGAATTTGGTGTCGATAATCTAGAAAGACGCTGTGTGAGACTTGGCCTGGACAGACATAATTTCGCATTACTTGGATTTTATGATCAGATGGGCATCGCAATAGTCGATGTAGGTCGACGAGCGACACATCACCCGTCGCCGTATAGTAGTCGACCTCGTGCACGGGGTTCCAGTCCCTAGGCTTGTCGAATTGTCGGACAACGAACGTTCGTGCAGCCTCCGATGGGTCTGCGGGCTGTCCAGTCATCAGTGCCTCATCGGACGAACCGTCATCCGCCTTTCAAATAGCTTACCTCGGACCCAGAGGGTTGATGCTGCACGCCGTCAGGTGGATGAGGGCAGACCAGTGCGTCGGGCCCGTGGCCATCATCTTTGGAGTGTCGTGGCGTAGCACGACGAGGGTTAAGTGCACCAACGGCTATTTTATGGTGGTCACGATGAGCCGCATGTATTGCATCCACATAATCGTCCTTCTTGCTCTCCTTGCTGAGATGGTCGCAAGGTATGCCCTGTGCCATGCACAGCCCTCTGAGGATCTGTTTGGTGTACTTCCGAAACGTATTTGGGTATAGCAAGGGACGGGTGAAAGTACGGCGTGCATGCGTCAGGTCAAGCTGGGGGGCCATCGGGGCGGTTGTGTGCGCGGTTCTCTCGTTGTGTTCGTGAGGCGATTATAAAAGCTAGGACGCCGAAATCGTCAAAGTATTGGCATAGCGACTGGCGGAAGGGAAACAGGCTGGTGACAGGGATTGAATTGTTGGCATGCGGCACGCAAGTCAGGGAGCCAGAGGACAAGACGACCTTGTTTTATCGTTAGATCCAAGTTGGTCGCATCTAACCTTGTTCACTGGGACAAAGGTAAGTACTGCACGTTCTTGTTCGTAGTGCAAAGGGGGATGGCCAGTAAGGCGGTGCCAATCATGCATATACGGTCCCACGGACACAATGCCATGGAACGCGAAGGAGCGTCGGAGCTGAGTACTGAAAGAAAGAGGCCCATCCCTTCATATATGGACACTATTATACATTCAGTCGTCGATGTGGCGTCACAGCGCAGGACTACATCGGGAGATGAACCTACTCATGTTGTCAGACGCTGCGGTACCCTTAAGGGAAAAAAAAAGATACTCACCGGAACGTCTGGCAGTGGCTTGTGGGGAGTGTCGCTGATCGTGGCACGTCGCACGGGAAGGAGGTTCTTCCACCATAGCTGATCGTACCAGTTGACGGGTAGGTCATTCACTACCGAGGTTGGGTCGATGAAAGAGTCTGGCTGTTCTTTCCCTTCAAAGATCCTGTCGAAGGGAAGATTGCCCCGCCTTCGCCTTGCTGGCATATCGTCGTAGCGCGACTCGACGTACTTCCAAACAAGCGCAATTTCGTGTGACACCCAACGCCTGGGTATTCGCCGTACCATCTTCCTCTTCCTTCCGTAGGGTATCGTGTCTGATCGTTCGCATTCCGATTCATCGCTGCTCATGCCCTGCTCTCCAAGGGCATCGAGCATTTCCCCAACGGCAGCCCAAAAGTCCGGGTTATGACCAACCTCTCGGTTGTAATTGACGATCTTGCGACGGCGTAGGAAAGTCTAGGAGAAGAGTTAGCCACTTGGGGATGCCGGTAAGCGCACAGTGGGACTCACTCCGTGTAAACGACTGCTGTGGCGCGACTTCTCCATTCCCTCCCGCTTCCGACCCTCAATCGCGGTCCGCCTCTGCTCCGAGGAATCCATCATCTCTGTCTGAGGGTCGTAATGTTCAAAGAAGGCCTTCCTAACCTCTCGGAGCTTCGTAGTCAATATCTTCTTCACTCCCCCCAAGTCGAAGAACTGCTCGTCGAGGTTCTCTCTGTTGAAGCTGTCCACGTCCGCGATGTACTTGATCCATTCTTCTGCCAGCAGAAGTAATAGAGTACTATTCCACTCCGATGAGAACTGCGAATTCCAATCGAAACGAGGATTCGCCGCAGAAGGTCCAGGTCCTTGGTGAAATTCGAAGAATACGCGGATTTCCTGAAGCTTGGGAGGTAGCGGTGGAAGGGCTCCTGTTCGTTGGAGGTTCTTCCCAGCCAGCCAGCCTCGCATCACGCCCTAGATGTCATGGTCAGGACCTAATCTGTCTTCGATTCGAACGTATCAACCTCACATGGTAGCTGTTCTCATCCTCTGTCCGTTTGCGGCGAGTCCTTCGACGTGGAGCCTTCTTGGCATTTGCCTCTTCCTCGTCGTCGGTCTGCATCGAAGAATGCGCTGTTATCTTGTCCAACAAGCGACTTTCCATGCCAGCCACGGATGCGTCTATAGTGCCCTGAACCGTACCCTGATAGGCTCTGAATGCATTCTCCATGTTGAGGCGAATTTCACGACCGATGTAAAGCACCCATCCAGGAACAGGGGGATCACCTTGTGGATGGTCAGGCGGGACTTGACCACTAGGATGAGGGAAATTGGCTGTACCGGCTGGAGGAATGGGATCGGCTTCATTCGGAATCCATGCGGGTCTGTGGTTGGGTCGGGGGGGTAGGGGCGGTGGCTGGTCACGAACATTTGTATTGGGAAATGAGCCAGGTGGAAGCTGAGCGGGAGGGGTACGCCCAAAAGCGTTGGGCGATTCTTGTAAGGGAGCTCCAGAGACCGCCGCTGATACGAACCCCTGTGACGTCGAGGTCGATGTCGCGGGGACAGATGGTAGCTCTGGTGGCGGTCGCCCTGGCAGTGGTGGTGGTGGTGGTGGCGGTACGAATGGAGGCCTAGGTCCAGGTTGGGGTGCTTGTAATGAATGAGGCGGAAGGGAAGCGGGGGCATTTGGGGCATGGATAGGCGCGGCCGATTGAATGGCGTTCAGAGAGTGCTGATGAAAGCCCTGAGGCTGGTTATGACCGCCTTCAGGCGGCGGCTGGGTAGTGAGGCGGACACCTTCATCGAAGCTCATGGGGCTTTGGTTGCCCGCACGACCGTCCCTTTGTGCAGCAGCCATACTTGGACGAGAGTCTTGAACTTCTTGCACTGAGGTACGCATGTAAGATTGCGGGAGCCTGGTGGAATGAGGATTCCACCGACTACCCCAGACGCCCTGAAAGGTGGCAATGCATCAGTCAAGGTAATGGGCCTGGAGGGACAGTATTTACCCCACCACCGTCATCCGAAGGTTGCTGCCCATGACCCGGATGTTGCCCGTGACCTGGATGCTGCCCATGATCCGGATACGCGCCTCCAGCATGGGGTTGGGTCGGATCCATGTCGTTCGAACCGGCAAATAAGGGGCGAAAAGAAAACAGTAGAAGTTAAAACGCGGAGCCCAGCTCAGCAGAGCCACCCCGGGTCAGCTACCAAGATATATGAGCGGATCGGCCATGGCATGAATAAGGAAAGGGAATATACACCCCGATGCCAACCGTGCATTCACTTCCAGTACCAGGAGGAAACAGCACAATAGGCCACGGTACTACTAGAGGAGAGATGGAGACCGTATGTCAAAATCCTGGAATGAAAATGCGATTAGAATCATAGTCCTTTGCTCGAGGGGAAGAGCGGAGGCTGAGCGGTCAATGAGCGGTACCTTTCTGTAGAATGAAGGCCAACCCTCCAGTCCCGATATAGGACTGTAGCCTTGGTGTACGTTTTCAACCACCAAAATGGATTGCGATAGCCGGCGAGCGGCCTGTTTCACAAAGTCAGTGGCCTCGGGCGAATCGAGTTATAGATCTAGAAGGCGTACTCAAAACGGGCGAAACCATCGCGTCTGTAGCAGGGCGAATTCGGAGGTGGTGGTCAGCAGGCAACCCATCGTGCGAAGGTATCCAGTAACGCTGACGCATGGTGCAGGATCAATATCACGACTCCGCCTTACTGGGGCCGTCGTAGTAACTTCTAGACGATGGTGAGGAATTCGTCTGTCGCTTCATTCCTGCACGAAACTGAAGTATGCTGGTCTCGGGGTTCGCTCCCCTCCGTGGCCCATGGTGAGGCATCATCTCTTGTGTCCATGTACAGAGCAGGGGCGAAGTCCATAGCGCATGAAGGTGTCACATTATCAGGGCGAATGAAGTTATAAACTGTTGTGCTACGTTTACATACAGAGTAATGGCATGGGAACAGAAAATGCGCTTTCGTTCGCGATATGACTGTGGAAACAAGGTACAGAAGCATTATAGGTCCTGCCAAACGGGACAGTTAACCACGGTACATCATAAAATCCCAAAGACTCACATGGATAACAGGTTTTAGAACCACCGCGTTTGCGCCCCACTCCCGATAATACGCGCCATGGACCGAGGGAGAGAGTGGGACAACACGGGGAGAGGGTAGAAAGTCCCTGGACCAAACCTCCGCCCCAAAATCGGGGACCCGATCGAAATATGAACGAAGCTTGACGCGATGTGGGTGGACTACCAGGTACACATTTTCATTGTGCTCGAATATTTGCCTAATGACGCCTGGTACGAGCCCTTCTTCCGATGGAAAGAAGACGATGCTTTGCGCCCGCGAGGTGTCCCAACATGCGAAGGATCGAAAATCGCAACGAATGCGTTGGAGAACCTTCACGCGGGCACTCGGTCCGCCATTCAGAGGAAACACCGCTACGATTTCTTGAGCAAGGGTCGCCATCGTAGGATTGGATCCTGGGAGCTCGCCAGTACCACCGGGGGTCAGCATTGAACCCTTCAGAGATTCTGGAATGCATTTTCGGACGATGTCGATGACCCTTCGGAAGATATTATTGGGGGAGGTACGCTCGAGAAGGCACCTCAGGTGCGAAGTGGAGCAGAAGGTTCTGATGACCGTCTCTTCAAGCTCTCCTAGAACGTGCATGAGGCCATGGACGATTGAGGGTGCAGGTCCAACTCACCGAATTTAAAGTTCATTTTTTCTTTCTGTAGCATACCAATCAATCTCTCGAATGGGAACATCCACCAGCCGTGAATTGGCCCGAATCTTTCCAGGAAGTCTGGAATGTGGAGAGCGTTGTGGTGGTTGGGGTGGAGCTCGTCGTCGGGGTTCAGCTCGAGGATAGACCAAAGGTACTGAGAAATGTAGAAAATATACTTCTCTCGATGAAACGCGGAGGTCCGATGT
Source organism: Coprinellus micaceus (assembly GCA_951394405.1). Classification (NCBI taxonomy): domain Eukaryota; kingdom Fungi; phylum Basidiomycota; class Agaricomycetes; order Agaricales; family Psathyrellaceae; genus Coprinellus; species Coprinellus micaceus. Next base: position 803,744 of record OX596338.1, on the reverse strand, counting down.
GAAGTCGCATATCGTATGGCCATTGCTAAGAGAAACGTGGACCGCAGAGCCAGGGATTGGGTGGGTTCCATAGTCTTGTCGCCGCCGGCCCACAGGGCAACAAGGGAAACCGGTAGATCAAACTCAATACAGGCCCTCCATTGGTCCGCCTTCAACTTTCCGTGGGACGGCGAGCCGAAGTTCTTCGGAGGAGAGGGCTGTCCCCATGGGCGTAGAGTCTTCCGGATGTCGTCCTGGATGGTGCGAAGGTCCAGAGTATCAAGCATCGGCTGTCGCTGAGGCTGCGTTGGACCTTCACCCATTTCAATACAAATTGAGTTGAGTTCCCCTTCTTCGAGATCGTGGTACCGAGCGGTGGATGGTTCAGATGGGCGAGGCTATTTTGAGAGGTAAGTAAGGGATAAGGGGTTTAGACATGAATAAAATGGGACTCACCAGAAGCGCGATAGCGAATGGACGCTTCAAGCGACGTCTACCAGGGGTCTCCTCGGGTCTAATAGATCGTTCGAGGCATATCTGGCGGAGCACGGGGATCGAAAAGCCCTCCAGTTTGCCCAGGGTGGCTTGGCCGCGATCCAATAATCCGCGACAGCGGTCCAAGTCCTTCGTGGATGGCCGTTTCTCGCGAGGTGCTTCGCCACTGATCTTGTCGTCCCACCTGGTTCCAATGACCTCGCGAAAATGGTGCCGAACAAGACCGAGGAATAGGTTGTGCATGCCGTCGATAACGACGTTCTGCACAGGATCCCAATAGTCGAGACGCAACAGCTCCGACCATCGGACTCCATTTTCCTTGTACAGCCTCTCCCTCTCCGACTTCGACGACGCGTCCTTCCACTCCTGTGCTGCCCGCCTAAACTCCGGCTGAGTTTTGGGACGCCACGCCGGCGTTGAGGTATCAATGTTGTTGATGTCTGGCAGGGAGAGGTGACAATACATGCAGAAGACTGTAGCAGAGTGGCCAGCGCCCCCAACCAATTTACGACCACCCGGAAGGTCGTTTACCGAGGGACCCACTGCTGCTCGAGCCAAAATGCCATCCGGATGCTCATAGGTACGCTCAAAGAACGTTCCCGTGTGGTAAGACGAGTGCAAGGTGTCCATGAGAGGCGATAGAAAGGGGTTTAGGCCCTCGGCGCTAGGCTGTTTTGGCCCAGGGATCAGACCGACGAGATACAGATTCTCGGGGCGATAACGGAGGCACGAAGGGAGGCTCAGGCAGGCCATCGCCAATGACCCAACAGAGGCAGCCTTCCCCGCAGCCTTGTTGAGCAGAGGGTTGTAAGAATCGTAACTGATGGACCATATAGTGCGAATTTCGGTCGTAGAGTCGATGAAGGGACGTCCGTCCGGTCCCGGCAACGATTGGTACGCACGAGCCTCGCTAATATCGGAAATGGACCCCGCTTGGGCAGATCCGGAGGAGAGGCGATTTTGTCGACGGATGAGCGATTCGATTCCAGGTCGTGAATATAATCGTGCACAGAAGTCTTCAAAGCTTTGCATCGCGTACGTTCTGATGGGCTTGCGAATCGACATCCCATTGGCTTGGCCTGAGACTTCCGTTAGCTTCTCTCCGCAAGGGCAGGTGGCGGGGTAAATGGGGAAGGGAGTCGTCGTCGAGGGAGGGTGAAGTTTTCCGCAACTACACACTGCGAATACTGTAAGGACTGGGTCTAGGTTGAAAGCTTTCCTTGCGGTTCGGATGTCGTCCGGGATGTCACGGTATGCATCGTCGTCGGTGCGTGTCTCCTCCTGGAGAGCTAAGCGTGATAGCTGCAACATCATACTACAAGGGCCGCGAGCGACGTGTGCGAGGACATTGAGCAAAACGACAGCCACGAGAATGACGATTGCGCCGGGCGAAAAGGACTGCAGAGGATTCTTGAAATAGCGGCCTGTGGTAAGCGCCAGCGTCGTCAATCGCAAAGTACGAGGTCAGGCGACATACACACTCACTCGTGTCATAAGCAGGAACGTTAGGGGGCCGCGATATACCCGAGTGCACGGCGGTAACGGTGCTCTGTATCTTCCCTACGCGAGACTCCAGGTCACTGATGATCCCAGATGCGAAGATCTGGTTTCCTGCATCGAGGGATGGTACTGACCGCCGGACGTTCCGAACCCGCTCCTTCAGCGACACGAGTTCATCTTGGACGTGGCTGACGAGTTGCTTGCGGGTCTGGACAGGCGCCTCTGGGGACGTCGCAGGAGGCGGTTTGCCGAGAGCCCACAGGTCGAGAATCTGGGTGAGATACTCGCATTTGCGTAGTGATTCACGCCAAATGGTATCCAGCTCCCGGCACAGATCCCAGGACGCTGCTTCTTGAGGATCATCATCAACACCATGGGATTGAGGGGGCAGCGCGGTGGTAGGGGTAGGTGTGGGTGGATTTGGGTTCGGGGTGTTGCTGCTGGGCGGCGAGACGATGTGCTTCACCTGAGCCGAGGGTCCCGTTTCGAGCACGGGCGGGAAGATTGGGAGTTCCTCCGTATCGAGAAGTGTTAGCTTTGAAACGTTTGCTTCGATGCGCTGGAGCTCGCGATGCGCTTCATGAGAGGCGAAAGTGAGCTTGTCAACGACTCCCTTGCAGCATGAGCAGTAGTACAATCGAGGCATGTGGGCTGGAGGGGAGGTGACGAACCTTTCTGCTACGAGTATAAGCCCTTATAAAAACTTTAAAAAGCAACGGCGACAAGGGAATGACGTGGTATCCATCGAGCAGCTCACGGACAAAGCGCCCTGCATCGAGACTCAAACGATCAGACTAGTTTGTAAGAACGCCTTGTATTCCTCAACCGACCTTGTTTCCACGTTGAGTATAGGCTTGAATTATCTTTGGAAAGGGAAAGGGGGGAGAGGACCTTGGACCATGATGCCGCCAGAGTTTGAGTTCAGGTGCCCTGGGCGTCTACTCGTATGGGTCGGAGGGTGAAAGGTTCGAACTCCGAGGCAGTTGCAAAACGCATGTCAACATTGCAAACATGCTGTGGGGGCAACGAATCGTAAGCCTGTAGACCACTGAATATCGTGGTGCTGGCCTACATGCTCCTCCGCCACAGTCTAGTCCTTGCTGGACCATGATCGCTCAGGGATAAGCGCCGATATGAGGCGAAGTTAAGGATTTTTGACACGAACACAAGAAGCTAGTCCTAGGGGTACAAAGGATGGGGGGTACTGGGACGGGCTGGATAACACTACAGAATTTGCTTCGATGGCAGTCACAATGTCCGCGCACGCCAGGTAGCTTGTGTGGTTTGAGCCTCTACCGGGGGTGTCCGGGATGGCCGCAGTCGCAGTTTGGCATCTGGCCTCGGCCAGTTCAGTCGCTCGTTAACCTTGCCCTGGTGTCGCCTGCGATAATGAAGGTGTAAGCGATCCGGACTGTGTGTATGCGCTTCACTTCAGGAAATACGAAATTAAGTAACTGGTTCAGGCGGTGGCCGGTGTCTGAAAGTGCAAAGCGTTGTTCGAGGTGGTAGGCTGTTTGGACAAAAATGCAGGTAAGAATGGTAATCGTGAAACAATGGCGGACGTACTACTGGGTGAAGGACCGTGACTATTCGTAGTGCTAACCACGCTGTGTGGTAGGTCGAACTTATACGTCCGGGCGGCGCACTCTACAAAGTGACGCTGGGGATAGACCGTTTGTCCGGCTCTGAACTGGTATTGGCACTTTGATAGGGGGTATGGGGACCTCAGGGATAGTTGTGCGTTGGTGGCATATCGAAGAGTAAAAGGAAAGCCGTCTTCGTGGACGTGTATCGTCCTGTCCGGTAGTATTATTGTGACGGAGAAGAGGGTGTCTGGTGCCAATAAGAGCTCGAATTCCAGTGTTTAACTGGTTAGGGTACGCACCTGGAGGACGCTGTGGGGCGCGAGGTCCGTCGTATCCCTCGACGCTATGTGAGAACCATTCGTCTCCGGTGCGGGGAGAATGAACCTTTCGAATGGCGTTGTTGACAGTCTTCATGTCCGTTGGGCGCCCCGTTACATACTCGAGAAACGCTTGGATGAAGAGTCGCCTAGGCCATTTGCAACCCTTGATGTGCTGGAGTCGTGCTTTAGCATTGTCGAAATGGGCGAGAGCTTTGGAGTGAATGTTCGGTGGGCACTTTGCTTCAGAGCACGGAGAACTCACCGTTCTCGACCAGCCTGTTGTTGAACGGAGCGTATGAGAGGCGACCTCGATAGTGGAACAACACACTCGCCTTCTGGTCTGCTCCTTCTCTGTTTTGGAAGCCACCCCAGCTTGAATAATGGCGTTAAAATCTTCGACCGACATGGGTGCCGCTTGAAGCGTTCTGTTGACGTATACCCGAACAAACTCACGGGCGCGATCTGAATGTTATCCAATCGTTCCGCACGGGCACAAAGACCGCCACTTCGACCTCGTCCTCTTCCAAGCTTCGGAAAGGGTGTCTTGGGTCCAAACGGTCAGGAATTGGGCGCTCGATGACAGTTATTTGTTAAACACCAAACAAGGAAGGCAGGGAGGGTGAGGGTGATCCAGGCCTTCAATTCCGACAGAAAAGAGTGGGGTCGCACATACGACCGACATTTTAGGTGGCAAGTGTTGATGTTAACGGGTCTAGGAATGATAGAGATGTCTGACCCCTTGAACAACTAGGAACGGGCGCTTGTGACGGCACTTGGCTCGGCAAAGAGCCCCCAAACATTAGGGAGACAAACTAATCCCGCTGCGTTCGAAGTCCCAGGGCGTTGCCCAAGAAGCTGAACGATGGGAAGTGCGCAAACTGATAGGCATGTATGAAATCGTAGTGCCGGACCCGCAAGCCTCAACTGGGCTCACATGAGGGAAAGTTCCCTCATGCGTGTCTGCTTGACAAACGCCAGCGGTGAAGGGAAACACTGGAAGGGAACCTTGCGCCAATTACAACGGCGGGATACAACCGCAAAAGGACAAGGGGAATTGGAGCTTCTCGACGTGGCAAACCACCGAACAGAACAGGAACGAATCTCTGGAAACATGGCGGACACCGTTCCATCCCTCGAGAAAACGGCACCGACGCCCCAGCTGGCGGCACACTTGGGGGTCCTGCTCGATATCTGCCCCAAACCAACTTGCCTTGGCTATGTCCTCAACCACGTCCCAGAGACCTCGCAAGAGGGAGCGCCATACGAAAGGTAATATGGAACCGTGCTCTGGGACGGGCGGCCGTGGATCGAGGCGGGGGCGCCAAACGCGGCGCCAATCACGCGCACTTTTGATTTGGTCACGCGCCAACCACGCGTCTGCGACGGGCTCGAAGAACAAACAAGTACTTGCGACAGGGTCACGCCCATTCGATGTTCGACATGAGGGGTAAGTGGCCAGGTGAGTGGCCAGGAACGCAGGGTATCGAAGGGAACGCTCACGTTCGGGGTGGAGAGGATTCTGTGTGCGAATGCTCTGGTTGCCAAGCGGGGAAATCGTAGAACACGACCCTGGCACAGGACGTCGGTAAATTGACGTACCGTTATCCTAGTTGGTCGCCAGAGTTGGTTGGCGAGGCGTAGGGCGTGACAGCGAGTGGGACGGCGAATGATTCACCGAGTCAGCTAGTCGCCTTGGAAGAGTGCCGCAACTTCTGGTGCGGTTTCTTGGGATGCTTAGGAGCTAGGAACGAGCACGTGGCTAGACGGAGGGTCCACCTCTTCACTCCTCAGTGGAATGTCGAGCCCCTCCGGATGTCGATCGGGTGCCTGGTGGGTAGAGGCGAAATCGATGTCCGGTGGGTAGAGGCGCCGCTTAACCAGAAGAAAGAGGAAGCTCCTCGTCTTCGTGGCAGGGATGGAGCCGCTTTCTGCGGGTCAGAGTTCGAAGCGATGCGAAAGTCGGCAAGACGAAGCTCAGCGGGGTCCCAGCGAGATGCAGTGCGACTTGAACGGAGGGATCATCCAGCTTGGCAAGTGTCTCGAGCCCCATTCCAAGGGAGGCACTCGACACTCCCGCCCTTTGTCGCTTGTATGAGGTAGATTGGATACGCTCGACGTGGTGGTAGAGGGCTAGAACGTGGCAGAGGTCGAAGAGATTGTAGCGTGCCCCAGCAAGATTGCGACAAAGCAACGAAGGAAGACAGCAGTTCACAGACTAGGATCGTCCAGCTCGTTCGGCGCTCTTGATATTCCACACCAGCGAAGAATCTATCGATCGTGGTCCCGGGTGGGTGCCGGGGTTGTTCTACGAGGGTGAGTTCTTATTCCCGACGCAGGTAGCAAACGTTGATTTCGTTCCTCACCCAAAGCTGGGGCCGTGGAACGGCATCTTGCTGGAATACAGGGGTAGTGGTCACTGAATTGGATAATAAAGAGGCCCAAGAAAGTAACCTATGTGGTACTCTCTCCAGGGAGGAATGATCTTGCTGCATGTGTCGAGTATGTGGCGGGAGGAGAGAACCCATTATATTCCCAGACGCCCAGAATCAGAACAGTGCCCGGCTTGACCCACGCGCCAACGATTTTGATCTCTTCCTTGCTTCTTCCTGCTCTCTCTCATGTGGCAGCCCGTCGCTGAGACCCTAGGGGTTCTCTAACCAGACTCATTCGACAGTTTCCCGCGCAATGGCTTAAGGGTCGGCAGGTATGTGACGTTTATTTTCCTCGCAGAGATATCTACAGGAGAACCGATATAACCTAGAATCCTCTCAAAACGTCGATTTCTTCTGCAGTGCAGCGCTCACTTGGAAGCTTATACGCGCAGCTCTACGGGCTTACAAGACGATACATGGATGTGAGGGGCGGTGGCTGGCCGGCGGCCCCGCCTAGGTTTGGAAGACGCCCGAGTTGGCTGTCGTCGTCGTGGGTGTTCACCCTAGGTCGGGGAGGGGACAGTGGTGGCGAGGAAGAGGTCGGAGGTGAGACTGGGGTGGGGGTGCGGACAGGGATGGGCGGCCCGTTGGAAGCATGGAACGCCAAGGGCGGGATGAGGTGAGCATCACGCCGTCTCTTTACCTCCAACGAACAGTTCCTCAGTTATATCCCCAGGCGTCGGGTTTGGCACCCGTCGGATCTCTTCGAATATGGGGCGGGATCACCCTACCATACAACTGGCGAGAACCCCAAGCAACGGGACTTCGAAAACCGACGTGACAAAGTGGCTCCACCGACCTTGCGAAATTTAGGACTGAAGTCGAAGGCTGACTGGGTCCGTGATAGAATGGGCCTCTCCAATCTAACGAGAGAAAAGGGATCCGCTCATTTTTCTCGGAGAAGAATGGAGGGAATCGGCAGCAAGACCACCTACACGGCCCCGTGGGAGACGCGTGGACGAGCAGGTACGTCTCTGGACAATGAGTGGGATGTCATATATTCGTGGATCTGACCAGCCGAAGGGCTCTTCCAGATAGGAAACGGTCGGCGAGTCCTGACCACGTCAAAGGTCTCTGTGTTTGTCCCTTTTCTTGTCCGGGGGTAGTGGAATGGAGAGTGGGTTGGATGGTTCGGCTCCTCGTCCCAGTGTAGCATGAATAAAGGTATGTTTAGATTCACCGCTGGGATACCATATACCATGAATCGCAATCTGAGGCCGCATGCAGGGTTTGGTCGACATTTGGTTCCAAAAGCCAGCCAAGTCGGTGTCCTCACGGACAAAAGGACACCGACGGTTGGAATTCCAACTGCCAGAGGAATAGGAATGGAGGAATGCCTTGGAGGAGAATGGAGGGCGATCCTGGGCGATCCTAGGTTCCGGCCTCCCCGTCTAAATGCGAGGTGGGTTTCCGTTCGATACAAAGATGTTGTGCGAGTCGCTGATCCAATGGGATTGCTGTAGGAGGCACGAGCGTTCTTGGACAATAGGCCGCGCTGATACAGGGCGGTGGACCCGCTCATGCATGGAGGCCAGAGAGATGGCATGTTATGTCGTAGGGTGGAGGCACTTCAAGCGACGAGCACGATGGACCACTCTGGGTAACGACATGGCCACCGTGGACCCGCGCGAGCTGTGGGTGAGCATTCTGTCTTGATTGGGGGTGCATAGATGTGGAACTGACGGGTCCTTTAGGTCTCCTTCATACAATCGCAGCGCTTAGGCGGGACGACCCACCATCCATTTCAGAGGGTCTTCGAACGGGCGGAAAGGGTTGCGCGATCGCATCAAGCGTGAGGCTACCAGCGCATCCACTGGAGAGAGACTTGGGAGGTGTGGGGGGATAGAGGTGGATGGATCATGGGATTTGATTTAGGACGTGGCCGACTAGTTGTAGCAGGCGTTCACTATACACCACCGATGAAGGGGGGTGTTGGACGGCTCGAGTCATCGATACGCGGAGTGGGTGCGACGCGTTGAGGGACGCTGGGCGACCTTGGAATCCGTCGGACCATCTTGGTGCTGAGATTCCCTCTCCAGGGTCCTAGCAGGAAGCTTGAGGGAGCTGAGTGGCGGCCTGGCTTGCACGCAAGTCTGCATATTTCGCCGCGCGCGACTAGCGAAGCTTGGGGCCCTTTGAAGGGCGAAGGTGGGCGCCGAGGTGCCACGAATGTGTCGATGAAGGCGTCTGCCTCGGGCCCGTCGTTCATATTGTACTCGAAGGCGGGTTGGGGTCGGTCTGGGAGACGAGAGGGTGGAAACGCGATGAGGCTTGGACGTACAGGGTGCGGCCAGGCGATCCGTCTCAGGGTGGAACGTCGCGGTCATCATAATGACAATCGGGAGACTGCGAGAAGGATTCTCAGTCTGGTGGTGACAGCCGGGGACTCCCCCTCTCGAAACCGGCAAGGGAAGGACGGCGACTATGCTATCCAGCTCACCATGTGAAGGGTACAGAAATGCGCTTAGCCCACCTCCCGATCAGCGCTCAACATCACACTTATGGTGTACACGCCGAGGGCAATGGAGCGTATTGCGAGCCTGCTTTCGCGGACCCGCATTAATATTCTTCAAAGGGCCGGGCGTGTGCCACTAGCTCCTTCTCCGTTTTTGGTGCATTGTGAGCGAGGCAGAGTACGGAATTTAATTCCACTCCCGTCCACATCGACGACATCAATGCATTCCAAAGGGCTCTCGAAGGTTTCATCATTGCAACTCACGCACTCCATTGCACGTCAAGCCCCATAGTGGTATCTGCGCCCTCATCTCCATTTTTGTCGACGTGACGTTCTCGACTTGGCTCAGGGGCACCGAAGCGCGATGCTGGGATTCGATCAGCGCAGCGTTCGTTGTAGCCTCTCAACTTTATTCTTCCACAAGGTTGAGTGAGCACGCCTGCTCATGTGTTCAGCTCTGAGCCTTATATAGAAATCAGGCGTCGGATCGCCTCAAGAAAGATATTTCCCACGGAACGCAGTGGATGTTCATTGGTCCGATCCATTCCTTCGTCCCTTTCAATTTCATCCCCATAGGCGCCGACAACTCCCATTTTGCTGTCCCCCTCTTTCATTTACCTGCTAAATGGGGGCTCAGCACCATTATTCCATTGACTGGGTCCCTCCTTGGCCCGATCTAGATCTCTACCCATTGTGAACCTCAGTCTAGAAATACCCGGGGGAAACAATAAGGTTCGCAACATTTATTCATCCTTTCTTCCTCAGGGCACGATAACCAACTCATCTCCCCGACACATGAGCGCCATCCCTCATCCCCTCAGTGTATGCCCTTTCCACAACTCTGACTCTGCGTTACTGAATCGCGCACGGCAGTTCACTCTTTACCGAACGCTCTTGGGGCATACTGGACCGATCAATATCTCCACGATCAGCCCAGACCACGCGTGGCTCATGAGTGGTGGTGAGTGCTGTAACACCGGCAGTGGCTTTCAATATGCATAATGCTCAGCGTGGCAAATATCTAGGCGACGACTGTACCGTCATCATCTGGAACCTGATGAGCGGCTTACAATTTCAATCCATCGACACTACATTTCACGGCCCAGCACTCTCCGGTGCTTGGATTTACGAGCCCTGTGATCTTTCTCCCAAAGGGATGATTATCGGCTGCGCCGACGGGACCCTCCAGCATTTCAAGAAGGACTCAGAATCGGTAACGCTATTCTTTTGCGTGTATTCTGGAACTGCCATCCCTTATCCTTTCTAGATGCAGTTCGTTTGCGTCACGGTCGAGCAGGCTTCCCCTCGCCGCCAAGGGGTAGACGCCGTTGCCTTCAATGCTACGCACGCCTTGGTTGCGAGCGCCGGGGGCGGCTTAGCTCGGGTGTGGGAGATCGATACTAATGGCAAGCATTTTACATTTTCACCGTCATGCTCCTGACTTACCACCCTGAGTTCAATAGGATTATTACGCCAAGTAGCCTCTTTCGGTGACGAGGACTTCATCACCACTTCCGTGCTCTTTCTTGAGCGCCAGTTGGTTCTCTGCTACCTTGAGTCGTGTGAAGCGTCAGTTCATGAGATTTGTGGCCGGTATTCGACGCTGATGTTTAGTCTTAGTGTTGCTTACGACATCGACTCAGAGGCGGAGATATGGAGGCGCACTCTTCGAACCAGAATGTACGCACAAACCATCTTGTCACGAATAAGTTGAAGGGCTGAGACCAATCATAGAGGTTTTGCTGCGTCTGCTAACGGACTCTTCGTTGTGTCCAACCTCTACGATGGCGTCGACATTTACAACCTTCCCCCGACGCGCCTCCTTGGAACTCACGAACACGCTACCGATAAGAACCTGGCACTTCAGGTCGCTGAGGTGTTCCAAGGCCGCTTTTATGTTGTGGGCAGCAGTACGGGACTTCCTCGCGTCTTTGACCTCCATGGAGAGCTCAAGCAGACCATCCCTCATGGAGATGGACCAGTTCAAACTGTCAGTGTAAGTGATGCCGCATTCCATATGTCTTGTTTGACCGAAGTATCTCATCCAGTCGTCACACTTCGGGGACGTGTGTTATTTGACCACAGCAGGAGCGGTGGCTCCGTTCGATGTCAAGGTATGGCAAGCCGTACACCGCCAAGACCTCACGCAAAGTGCGGAACACGTGCTGTCATCCGACGAGCGAGTTTCTTTCCGCCAGCTCCTTCTGGTTCTATCCTTTTGCATGCTACTTCAAGTTGGAGTTCCGTTTATTCCCGCAAGCCTCGTCTCGCATCTCCGTCAGTTCTTTCCTCAGCTGTAGGTTAGTTTATGGATACCATCCAGGCCCACTGTTACCCCTACGTGTGTAATTCTAAGCCTGCTGCCATTCCTTCACCAGGAAAAATATAAACTCGATTTGGGGCCTGAAACCAGCTGGGGCCAATGGAATGGGGCGGATTTCATCCAGGAGCTTGCCTCCTCGCCGAGCACTTCCTTTCTGTGTAGGCGGCGGTTCAGATCACATGAGCCCGTACGAGACCAGTATGTAGGCCATCCAAGAGCGTCGAAGCCTCGGATGGCAAATGTGGCCGCAGAGGGCCAGAAGCGCTAGATTTACCGTAGAACATACTCAACAGCACGCCCCCATCCCAGCAGTGGCCAGCCCAATACGTAGAGTGACTATACCGAGTACAGTTGAAACTCTCATATTGTATATTCTCATAGTGCATACCCCGCCAAAATAATCCACAGTGCATAAGGGTTTCCCATGCCCAAATGGTCAATTCTCCCTCAAATTGTATCTCGTAGTGCATAAATCTCATATTGCATAGGGATCGGGGTGATTTTGGCGGGGGAACCAACTCTATGTAATATGAGAGTTTCGACTGTAATGTGTTGCTGCTGCACAACCTCTACGTACGATGTTAGCTTTACTTGATATGCTGGTTTCCTATTGAGCGCTGTTGAGTGCCCTTGTTCAGCGGTGCGGATTACTGTGCTCGCACAGATGTTCGGCGTTCTCAGGGGTGGCACCTGTGCTTTATGCTCGTATCTTAGACATACATACCCATGCGCCATCTACCCGCACACCGGCCTCATGTGATGAGCATGTTCCCTTTGCGCCGCACATGTGGTTGGCGGTTGGTTGCAACGCCCTCGCGCTGATCTCCATGCCTATGGCTTCTGATGCTGCACCACTTCATACGTCCTGAAGGACATTAAGCATGATTTTCTCTGGTAACCCACCGTCAGTCGTTTGAAATTTCTCGTGTCACCCAGCCAGGCTGCGGCCTTCGGTCTCCGTCTCATTGCTTCCATGACATACCCTCGTACCGTCGGTAGCTTCTGAACTTGAAAGGAGATTGTCCAATTGGGAGGCGAGTTGCCATTTAGCATCGTGAATTAGACTGATGCCCCTGAGTTCTCAGACTTGAGCCCATCGAGCCACTATAGGTGCGGTTTTCATCTATCGAAATCAAAGCCCGTACACTGCAGTTGTACCGAATAACGTTGGTTCCCCAGTATTCAAACATGCACCCATGCCCTATATTCACAACGAGATAGGTTTTGGGTGAGGATGGGCATTTGGTGCGAGTGGAAGCTCGATTCGGTATGAGATCCCTTGGCGGGTATGAGCCTGAGGTATGAGGTATTCAACCCTACTGGCCGGGGAGCTTGGGGTCCGAGTCGCAACTCGCGAGATACGATCAATCCCATCAGATTTGATTGCCATTTGCCACCGGAAAGGGAAAGCCTATGAGGCTGGATGTGCCACTCAAGGTCTTATCTATTCAAGGTGAAACCTGTGTAATACGCTTTGCGTTTTCCCTTAATATGGGGGCTGGACCTCTTAAGAATTCTGATCATTGACTCTCACCGAGAACGTGGCTCAACCTTGGGTCGAATTTCAGGATCGAATCCATGATAGGCGTTTCGTCAGGCCTCACCAAATTGCAGGGAATTCCTGGTTTCCGGTCGTAAAGGTAGCGTAAGCTCCAGGGAAAGGGTCCTCTGGGAAAGGGTAATTCATATATTCGCGGTGCTAATCAGGGCTACTTCGGGAATCCCGCTGAGCAGGTCAACCCCCACTAGGAGCAGTCGGCTGTCAACGAGGGAGGCGACATTCGTTAACGACTAGGCTAATGGCGATACAAGGCCCTCACCATTCGGGTCGAAAGTTCTGTCGCCGGCTGTGGGTCCACCTGGCGGTAGACGACCTCAAGAGGGCAAACTCCAATCCTTATATCGGCTTGCTCGGGCGAACTACGAAAGCGATAGATAATTTGCACATCTCCCTGCGCAGGGCGACACAATGTCTGCAACAGGGTGATGTTCTCAATCGCTGGAAGACACTAGGACGTCAGAAAACGCGGCATGGGAACAGAAGCTACCCACGGTCATTCTCACAGATCACCCTCCAGAACGATTCTGGGATTGGGAACTCGTAGGCGTATTGACCATTTCCCGCCCGAGACTCGGTCATACTCTCCTCTACACTTCCGAGTTTCCAACCTGATATGAATAGGGTGAACTTGGTTGTCTCTATTGAGGGATATGCCGAGAGAACTTGCAACGTGCAACAAAACTGCGACCGGGTTGGAGCGAGGAGGAGAGATAGGCTGGGCGGGTGGCTCACCCGCGGGTGTAAGAGAATAGGACTTGTATCCGGAGGAGAGTGATCGAGGCAGATATGCTGTGGGATTGTGGGACAGATCATCTTAGACCAAAACACGTGCTTTTCTATCACCACGGCTGTCGACAAGCTCTGTGAGGCTAAGAGGCCAGGTCAGCAGCAGAGCTCCTGAGGACGGTGAAGCCCACCATGCATCCGGTTTCTCAAATTCGCAAGGCGTTGTGTGATTGCATCCGCTTGAATAATATTTCCCCGGCTTCGCAAGACTCGCAAGATAAACTGCCGCTGCGAACATTGCTCGGCAGGTCTCCTGCAGGTTCTTGAGACCGTTGTTGACCAAAACGTTGCCGCTGAAGGCATTTAGCGAGTCGCCATCAATCGCGAAGGCAAGAAGAGAGAAGAGGCCGAGCGCACCCATCAGCATATCGAGATCCCTGGAAGAACTTTGTTATCCAAACTGTCATTAGGTTTATATACAGATATCCCTCACATTTCCAAAGTCCATTGCACAGACGGATTGTCTCTGTTGGAGCGGAAGTATGGGTGAGCGTGACGAAGCCTCTGATCAATCCTCGCATGCAACTTGCAATCCATTCCGGCGAAGGCTAAGAGAGGGAGGTAAAGGGGTGTGGGCTTCGATAGGTACAGAAGGTTTCTCCCTTTATACCGCAGTGAGTTGCCACAATACCCCCCAATCGGGGGAAGAACCACGGGGGACTTCTGTCTGTAGATAGTGAATCGGTCATGTACCTCAAGATCTCCGGTCTAATGGGTATCTCCGCTTTTGATACTGGAGGTGATACGGTATGGGGCCGTACGGCCGTATCACGCACTACCCATCCCCAACATTAGGCCACACAATGAGGGGGGAGCATGCGACATAGGCTCGCGGTAGTCTGAGCCCGCAAACGTCATGGGAGCCGTGGAATCCGTTGTACTATGCGCCACGCCGAGGGCGGTAAACAATCAAGACAGGAAACAGGACATGCAGCCGTCGGTTCCCGACTCGGGGGGGGGGGGGTGGCACTGGGAACGCAGTTGGAGTTGGGTTGTCTGAGAGTTCCGTTCCCGGCCAGAGCCCGTCCCAGGACGCAGATGCGCTGGTAATATGACACATCTTCGCGGAACGAAAATTAGATCTGATAATGGTACATTGACGCTTACCTTGGAGGCCCAACTGGGGTCTCAAGTGTTGGTTGCATTTAAAAACGCGACGTTCATCGCTTGATAAATCGGTAGGGAGCAATTCACGTCGCGATTGGCCTGAATGCGCGAAGGGCCGTCCTTACCATCGTCTAGAAGTTACTACGACGGCTCGAGCACGCTGTGGAGATCGGTGGCCCTGGGCTAGTGTGCTCCAGGGAAGCAGGCGAGCACGAACACCAGAGAGTGGCGGAGTCGTGATATTGATCCTGCACCATGCGTCAGCGTTACTGGATACCTTCGCACGATGGGTTGCCTGCTGACCACCACCTCCGAATTCGCCCTGCTACAGACGCGATGGTTTCGCCCGTTTTGAGTACGCCTTCTAGATCTATAACTCGATTCGCCCGAGGCCACTGACTTTGTGAAACAGGCCGCTCGCCGGCTATCGCAATCCATTTTGGTGGTTGAAAACGTACACCAAGGCTACAGTCCTATATCGGGACTGGAGGGTTGGCCTTCATTCTACAGAAAGGTACCGCTCATTGACCGCTCAGCCTCCGCTCTTCCCCTCGAGCAAAGGACTATGATTCTAATCGCATTTTCATTCCAGGATTTTGACATACGGTCTCCATCTCTCCTCTAGTAGTACCGTGGCCTATTGTGCTGTTTCCTCCTGGTACTGGAAGTGAATGCACGGTTGGCATCGGGGTGTATATTCCCTTTCCTTATTCATGCCATGGCCGATCCGCTCATATATCTTGGTAGCTGACCCGGGGTGGCTCTGCTGAGCTGGGCTCCGCGTTTTAACTTCTACTGTTTTCTTTTCGCCCCTTATTTGCCGGTTCGAACGACATGGATCCGACCCAACCCCATGCTGGAGGCGCGTATCCGGATCATGGGCAGCATCCAGGTCACGGGCAACATCCGGGTCATGGGCAGCAACCTTCGGATGACGGTGGTGGGGTAAATACTGTCCCTCCAGGCCCATTACCTTGACTGATGCATTGCCACCTTTCAGGGCGTCTGGGGTAGTCGGTGGAATCCTCATTCCACCAGGCTCCCGCAATCTTACATGCGTACCTCAGTGCAAGAAGTTCAAGACTCTCGTCCAAGTATGGCTGCTGCACAAAGGGACGGTCGTGCGGGCAACCAAAGCCCCATGAGCTTCGATGAAGGTGTCCGCCTCACTACCCAGCCGCCGCCTGAAGGCGGTCATAACCAGCCTCAGGGCTTTCATCAGCACTCTCTGAACGCCATTCAATCGGCCGCGCCTATCCATGCCCCAAATGCCCCCGCTTCCCTTCCGCCTCATTCATTACAAGCACCCCAACCTGGACCTAGGCCTCCATTCGTACCGCCACCACCACCACCACCACTGCCAGGGCGACCGCCACCAGAGCTACCATCTGTCCCCGCGACATCGACCTCGACGTCACAGGGGTTCGTATCAGCGGCGGTCTCTGGAGCTCCCTTACAAGAATCGCCCAACGCTTTTGGGCGTACCCCTCCCGCTCAGCTTCCACCTGGCTCATTTCCCAATACAAATGTTCGTGACCAGCCACCGCCCCTACCCCCCCGACCCAACCACAGACCCGCATGGATTCCGAATGAAGCCGATCCCATTCCTCCAGCCGGTACAGCCAATTTCCCTCATCCTAGTGGTCAAGTCCCGCCTGACCATCCACAAGGTGATCCCCCTGTTCCTGGATGGGTGCTTTACATCGGTCGTGAAATTCGCCTCAACATGGAGAATGCATTCAGAGCCTATCAGGGTACGGTTCAGGGCACTATAGACGCATCCGTGGCTGGCATGGAAAGTCGCTTGTTGGACAAGATAACAGCGCATTCTTCGATGCAGACCGACGACGAGGAAGAGGCAAATGCCAAGAAGGCTCCACGTCGAAGGACTCGCCGCAAACGGACAGAGGATGAGAACAGCTACCATGTGAGGTTGATACGTTCGAATCGAAGACAGATTAGGTCCTGACCATGACATCTAGGGCGTGATGCGAGGCTGGCTGGCTGGGAAGAACCTCCAACGAACAGGAGCCCTTCCACCGCTACCTCCCAAGCCTCAGGAAATCCGCGTATTCTTCGAATTTCACCAAGGACCTGGACCTTCTGCGGCGAATCCTCGTTTCGATTGGAATTCGCAGTTCTCATCGGAGTGGAATAGTACTCTATTACTTCTGCTGGCAGAAGAATGGATCAAGTACATCGCGGACGTGGACAGCTTCAACAGAGAGAACCTCGACGAGCAGTTCTTCGACTTGGGGGGAGTGAAGAAGATATTGACTACGAAGCTCCGAGAGGTTAGGAAGGCCTTCTTTGAACATTACGACCCTCAGACAGAGATGATGGATTCCTCGGAGCAGAGGCGGACCGCGATTGAGGGTCGGAAGCGGGAGGGAATGGAGAAGTCGCGCCACAGCAGTCGTTTACACGGAGTGAGTCCCACTGTGCGCTTACCGGCATCCCCAAGTGGCTAACTCTTCTCCTAGACTTTCCTACGCCGTCGCAAGATCGTCAATTACAACCGAGAGGTTGGTCATAACCCGGACTTTTGGGCTGCCGTTGGGGAAATGCTCGATGCCCTTGGAGAGCAGGGCATGAGCAGCGATGAATCGGAATGCGAACGATCAGACACGATACCCTACGGAAGGAAGAGGAAGATGGTACGGCGAATACCCAGGCGTTGGGTGTCACACGAAATTGCGCTTGTTTGGAAGTACGTCGAGTCGCGCTACGACGATATGCCAGCAAGGCGAAGGCGGGGCAATCTTCCCTTCGACAGGATCTTTGAAGGGAAAGAACAGCCAGACTCTTTCATCGACCCAACCTCGGTAGTGAATGACCTACCCGTCAACTGGTACGATCAGCTATGGTGGAAGAACCTCCTTCCCGTGCGACGTGCCACGATCAGCGACACTCCCCACAAGCCACTGCCAGACGTTCCGGTGAGTATCTTTTTTTTTCCCTTAAGGGTACCGCAGCGTCTGACAACATGAGTAGGTTCATCTCCCGATGTAGTCCTGCGCTGTGACGCCACATCGACGACTGAATGTATAATAGTGTCCATATTTCCACCTCTGCCCCCCTATAACTCTCCCTGCTTCTCCGCTACGACTTCCTGAGCCTCCCAGTCGGGGCTTGTCTTCTAGATTTTCGTTCGCAGTCAGTTCGGTTGGCCTGGGGATCCCTTCATCCGGAACCGCCTCGCGTTGTGCAGGGCCGCTTTAATGAAGGCCTCAGCAACCCAGGACTGGGCATAGCGTTTCATCTCCGGGAACTTCGTCTCTAGCTATGACATGCCTCAAACATTGGTCGTCCATGTAAATAAGTGCGTCCTTACCGCGTCCAGGGCAACCTTCAGGTCGGTGGGCTCCTGTTCTGTGAATGGCTTTGCAGGGTCCAGCTTTCCCCGTACAATCGAGCGAGTAACGCCCTTGAGAGGGTTCGCTTTAAGTTAATTTCATGCTGCTCAACATCAGGTTCACGCTCACCTGAACTTCTGTATACATGTGGGGCGGCCAATCGAGCTGTGATCGCAGGGAGTAACCCTTGCGGCCTGACCCTGGACGGCCGATCTCGCCTTCGGGCTTGGGTACTATGAGCGGGCGGCTCCCAGTTGTGTCCCTCTCACACGGGCTCGCAGTGGCCCACTGACGTCGAAGCGCGTACAGGAGAGACTGTTCGGGTGTTGGGGGGACTTCGCACCAGCTAAGTCTCAGCGAGTATCGGTAGGGAGAAGAGTCGGACATTCCTAGTTATCATGCGGATTATTCGCGCCTCCTGGATGAGCTTAAATCGATGGCGCCTTACACTGCATGGCCTTGTCCGACGGAAACGAGTCAAACACATTCCCCTGAAAGGTAGTATTACCATGGAAACATCTGTACTTACAGAACAAGGGTTGCGAGAGGACGACGGAACTCGGCGCTTCAGCTGTCCAGGCATCGCACAAAGGCGGTCGACTACCCAATTCATAACAAGGCGGCCATGCACGCCAGTTGCACCGGCAGATTTGGCTCGTCGCTGCTATGTTGACAGGCGATTTCCTAGAGGAATGTTTCTCTTGTTGGCAATCTGGGTTCTCGGGGAACAACCAGTCGACCTTGGATCTGTAACGGCACAAAACGTAAAAATTTAAAGCGCTCAGCTTGAATGCAACAGTGACCTGGTGGAAACACTGGCAACGCCGCAACTCATGTCAGTGCGCGAAATCGGAAGATCCCGTAGTGATCGCACCAACCCTTCGGAGCATCAGCACATGACGTGATAGGCTTGGTCCAGAGTTCAGATTAAGCGCCCCTGGGCGAGATGTAATTGCAAAATGCCCCCGGAAGGGGAAACACCGTTCGAAGCTCCATTCAAGCTGAACCTCATATTACACGTTGAAGCCAGGCGGAACTCAGGCTTCCATCGGAAACGATTCGCTTCCCATGTTCAAGAACGACGGTGAATGCATTCAATAATCCCTAATATGTCCAACGCCTATGCCAAGGCGGGAAGTGGATCGCTATCGTCCAGGTGAAGTTGCCACGTTGGAACTATGAGTATCTAGTACAATGCCTCGTTTATCCCCAATCCGCTTCACCCCACCGCTCCGGTTTAGACTCACTCTCCAAGGTCGTGATAAGAGCCCGACAAGATGAAGGTAGCCACCCTCGGGACTCAGCATAGCTTCTGTTTCTACATGCGTAGGATAAGCTTCTTTCGCTTGTCCAGATCGTCCCGTGTCACAACGGAGATAGTTTGAAATCCGTGTAATGCAACGAATTGGCGACAAGGACTCTACGGGAATACATACGTCGATACGAAGGATTGACCGTCTCGATCGAAGCGGACACGAGAGAGCGCCGAGGAGGACCAGCAAATAAGGAGGAGTCAGGTTTTCAAGCCATGGGAGTGGGAGATTGTGTGTGTCTGCAGGAGCACCCCGCCGCCGCCGACAGGAGCGTTAATGTGATAGCTGCTTCTTTGTGCATGGCAACCTCAGGGGGCTCGGTAAAATGACCTTCGTGGGTCTTCCCCGCCCCCTTTCGAGATCTTCTAATATGCCTTGGGGCGTACTGTCGAGTAATCATTTCGGATTCTAGCCCCTCGCTCTGAGAGAGGCTCCGCAAGTTCCTACGTCCAGTTGAGCCAGATACGCCGGGATTCGGTGTCGGGTGTCGATAAGGGAGCGGAAGGAAGTGGACAAGGTTCCTTCCGCTTGAGGTTCTCTCCCACCGATCCGCCCTCCCCGGATGTTGAAACCTCCAGCAAGAAGGGCGACACACAATTTGCCTGAATGCTGGGTAGATAGGCCAAAAATCACCTATTAGAGAGAAGTCGCGTTTGGTGACCAGTTTGAGTGACTTACGGACCGTCCTCGAACGCTCGGAGCACCGTTGGCGGTGGTTGGCCCAGTGTATGGGATCGAAGGCCATCTTCTTCGAGAGTTTGATTTTGGCGGCACAAGCCGCGCACTGTACGTATGCAGGGCTGAGAACGATGGCTGAGGTGTCGGCACGAAGGTTACGCTCGCGCTGGAGCGCAGCCGCAGACATTTTTGGAGTAGGCATGGACTATGAATAAGTGCTCAAGACGATGCAGACCGACAGGGACATCTGTGTGGCTTATCTACGGTTTCTGGAGACACCAAAAGCAATGCATCTGGGCTGCCCTTGTGTGGTCCCGTAGCCGACGCACTGGCCAATTTAATCTGCGGGACCATTACCGTGAATCCGACGGAGGACATGCCCCTCAGGAGCGCAATCGTGTCGTCGCCATGAGGAACAAACGCCGTCTTCCTAGACAGGTGTCTTCGTGCCTGCACTGGACGTTTTGAAAGAAGGGGGTGTTTGTTTCTGAGTGAAGAGATCCGATGGACGCCACCAGATGTGACCATGGAAATTGGTGCCCGAAATGGGATAGCTGCAGGGTGAGGCGTTCTCGTTACGAGACCTCATAGGCGACCATGAGAGGACGTTCAAATCCTCAAGCGCACCGTTTCCTCATGCTTGATACAGAGAAAGCTACGATCGCTTCACTTACGCCCTGTGGTCGTGAGACCGCTCCTTACTGGGCTGCGCACGGTCGCCGGGCGACGCCGGCCTAGCTAAGTTTCCTAAGCTCCTGTTCAAACAATCCTCGTCTGAACTGTGGCGTAACACTAAGTCAGTTAAGCATCATGCCACACAGACTTGTGATGGAAACCCGCCCGAGCTTGGTTTATATACTCGAATCGTGGAAGACGTGGCGCCGACCTCCCAAGATGGTTTTACACCTCCCCCAATCCTTACCACGAAGACTAGTGACGGAATACTGGAACCTAACATTGTAAGTTAGACACCTCTTCTGGGCAATGAAGCGTAGAAAGTGACGCATGAACGCAGACTTGAGGGGGTTTTCCGCGGTATGTTATATGTTATTATTTCTTGCGCCCGTCCTTTCCTCACACTCGTGAAATAGCCCTAGACCTCTACGACAAGCCCCACGAAGACGGGTGCTCCAATGCCTCATGCGCAACTCATCGCCACTTCCGTGGGGACTTCGTGCAAGAGCACCTTCTCCGGGAGCATAGCGTGAGCAGGTCGCGCAAAGAAATCAACCACCTCCTTTCTCGCGCCAGGGCCAAGAAAGGGCTCACGGAAAAAGGTTGAGACCCTGATAATCCTCTAGGAGTCGTGCTTGTATGGCTTATTTGAACCCCAGAGAAATACCAGGTTCGGTCCCTTCCAGGCCCCAACCACAGTTCACGCACGGAAATGTACGATGATTCCTCTATCTATTCTGCAACGTCGCTGATATCATTGTACCATAGAGACGATATTGTAACAAGAGGTATAATATGCGACTATTCAATTATGCCAAGTTCCTACGCTAACGGACTCACACTACTATCAGCCCTCGAAATGTACGGGAACCTTCCCCAGGATGGGCGAGAGGCCCCCAAATGCCGCGGGCACCTACATTCCCAAACACGGCGGCGGTTCATAGCCGCCTACGTTCGCTCCGTGCGGCCGGGTACAGCTCGGGGGCAGGTCGCTGCATCCATAGACCGATCAGTTCGGCGTGGGGGCAGTCGAGGTATAAACAGGGACCACTTTGGTGCCTCACCTTCGACCGTAGGCTCACTACAGGGCTGTCCTCAATCTCCGGCTGACATGAATCCGGAGCCACAGGTTCCAGAAACCACCATCGGAGTGGGGGAAAGTCGCGAATCTGTTGCTGAGACCGCGACAAGCGTGTTCTCTGGCATGGGGGCGATGTCGCATACCTCGGTGGATACGTGGGGGATACCGCCCTTCGCCGAGCACTCTGAACTGTGGCTTTGGGATCCGTCCATCAACGAGGGTTCCGTCTGGGGGAATAATTTACTGCAATTTGGCGCTTTCTTTGAAGTCGGAGATCCCGTTTGCTATCCCAGCGTTTAATCGTTTATGAGGCCTTGAATTCTGAAGCTTGAAGCTTGAAGCATGAGCTCGAGGATTGAGCAAGTCATTTTATTGTTGTATTTAGTTATTTCCCAGATTATTCGTTATTTATTGGTAGCTCCGAGGTAGCTCCTACTTGTAACTTTTCACATCTTTAAACGGAGTCGACTGGCAGTGTTTACCCTCGGGAATGATGAGATTCAGGCTTCTGAGCTTTCGGCCACCTTACACCATGGATAACCCACAGCAGTGCTTGGTGATGCCCACTGGCAACCGTGGTGGCGACCTTGGAACTCCAAGAAGCTCAGTTCGCTGGCCCACGCACTTCCCAACCTGCGGGAGTCTCGGTAGTCCTTCGTTGGACCTCCAACTCGGGTACGCAGACGGTCCATGGTTCAGCACCCAGGTGGTAGGTATCAGGTCGAACATGTTTGCTTTGTCGGCGCCTTTGCGTAGCTAGTATAGGGCGTCCGGAGGCCAGTAGACGAGGTGAGTTTGCGGTTACTTGAAGGATCGAAGCTTGCGTAGTGACCGAAGGATATTGCCCCTGGGCGACGGAAGAGCGAGAAGGGGGCGAGAAGAGGGTGACAATGTACACCCGGAGAGGTATACCGAGGAAAACTCCGTTCACTACTCAGTGCATCGACCCATCAGCCCGAACGCTGGATTGCCTCTGGATCCACTGGACTCTGGAGACGCGTCAGGCTGCCAGACGGAGCGGGGCGGATGTGGTCCCCGAGGGCGTGCGGACCTGGTGAGATGGTGAATTGTGTAACATCGCAGAAACGTCGAGAGAAGTCCACCCTAGTGATCACCGGCGGTCGAACCTGGTTCATGCCGACCACGGATGTGGAAGCTCTGGAAGCTCACACATGAATGGCAGCAGCAGGTTATTTGAGAACGGGTGTAGGCCGAGCAAGGTGAAGAGAAAATGTTCGGCGGGGAGCTAGGTAAGCGATGCTGAGCCATAGAACACCGCTAAAGTAGAAATAGGGAAGGGAAGAAGGCAGGAATGCACATCTGCTCGAGACCTTTCACGGATACTCGGTGGTCTGGGACAACTTCGGCAGGAAAGGTGGGGCGTGTAGGTAGATATTGTGTCACCAACTGCGGATACCAAAAAAAGGTGTCCCAACTGCACAACGCTCCCTGGGATCGCCATGTAGCCCGTGCCGTCATCGCATCCAGCGAAGCCATTTCAGTTGCACCGTCGTCCGAGGATCGCATATCGCTGCAGCCAGCTCCCTGCGTCCGCCCTATCCGCTTCGAATGGCGTTGAGTCCTTTAAAGCTCCCTTCCGGACCCGAGGTGTCGCTGTGCCGCCGGAGTTGCCTCTTAAGCTTTGGACCGAGTGGATCGAGGCAGGGTGGCGGGTTCCTTTGGAGTCGTTACGGCGGTTTGCCATTGGCGTTTGTGTTTGCTTGCAGGGGGTTGGGGTTTGGGTGAATGATATTGGGAAGCTACGGGCGTGGATTTCGAAGGGAGAAGGTGATTAACCGGGGTTGTTACAGACAGGATCTGAAACATGCCCCGTAGCACGTCGTCTTGAGGATGTAGCAGTGGATATAGCAGAGGCCGTGGTTGGTAGCACAGGTCACCGCTGGACGGGAGGGGCAAACATGCAGCGGATGGGTGGGGAGCCAAAGCGAGCCCCATCTCACTTCCTTCAGCCCTCATCCTCCCCTCTCGCCGTGTCTTCTGGTTCGATGAACCGACAGTCAAAGCCCTTTTCCAGGAAGCCCAGATACAGCGGCGATGCTCAAATTGTCGTCAGTCAGGACGTCTTCGGCCCAGTCCAAGATATGATCTTGGGTGCCGAGTTCGAAGGATGGTGGTGTTCCCTGCTCGGGAACATCCCTGGGTGGTAACATAATTGAACGTCTCGCCCAGAGTATTCGAGGCCAACGATAAAACCCGTTGGCATCGAGATGGCCAATTCGTATCCGGAGAGCGTTAGGCGACTTCCACTTGGTGCCGCCCCATAACAACCCGGCATCCTTTCTCCCTGTGACCACGCCTTTTGATAGCGCTGTTGAGGAAGGGCTAGAAACCCGCAGAGGCGTATCCCATCGCGGAATAGAGGAAAACGAGAGATACATGCGGCTGGGGGCTAAGGTGGGTCTGAGTCGAAGCTATCTCGCCAGGAGAGTCGCGGCCAGTTATTAGGCCAGGCACTGTAGAAAAATTTGAAGCCGAACACCCCCGAAAGATATTTAGTACGCTCCGCGTCTTGTATAGTCCCTACTGCTGACCGGGGACCCTTGATTGAAGCAGAGCGCTGTGTCACTCCAACCATCTTTCAGATCGTGAGTATTCACGCGTCGCCAACGTTATAAGTGAGAAAGCGTGAAGTCAGATGGTGACGTTTTGGGAAAGAGGTGGCAGTGGCAGGCAGCGGGGAATAGAGGAGGCGAGATGTTCATTGTTGTGTGAGGGACGTTGGGCGTTTGCCATCGCACGACTCGCATGAAGAGAGGGAGGGGAGCGAGAGGTTATGCGAGAGAAAAGGGAAGTAGAGAGGGGTAAGAGTAGTCAGTGTTCGTACGCAGGGTAGAGCTAGGTGGCGCAGGTTGCCGTTGAATGTTAAGTAGGCGTCTGCGAAGACGCAATTGGCGCCTCCCACTGATGGCCTCAATCGACTGTTAACTCAAATTTCGGACTCCGATTTGAATCTCAGCCCCGGACCAAATTACGCTGCAACACTAGGATATGGAGACCCCCTCAGGTTTCGGCCCGTCTCTATTTTCTCGAGTCCCAATCGCTCCCCCTCCACCCTTCCCTAAATATTGGTGGGAATAACAGTCGCACTTCGAGCTCATGATAACACTGGCGATAATCGGTACTTTCAAAACCGAGCCTTGCGAGGTGGTTCGATCCGCGCTCCGATGAATCATCTCCTACTTCCGCACACGAGTCGGCCCAACGTCCCTGAGCCTCATCATTCTCGTGTTTGTCGATGATGCCACCGGCTTCAACCCTCAGCTTCAGCTTTCTACACCCTGGAAGACACCGATCCTCCTTGGCCTCCCGATACCCTCGCACCTCACCCCACCCTGCGGCAACGATCCCAAAGGCAGATTGTTCAGAAGGGGGCTGGAGCGTTTGACGAAAAAAATACCGGGAAATTCTTATTGTGTGGGCTTTCCTGGGCATCTGCGTTCCTCCGCTCATTCTGTGCCGGCAAACACGACCCTTCCTTTGCTATAGACAGGGCTAAAGTGATCAACACCGGCAAGCCCGGGGTTTGGACTCAACTAACATCACATGCCTTGGGACCCAAACCCTGCGAGGCTGCTGATCGAAGGGGTGGTTTGTCGTCTTACACCAGACGTTGGACCGAGAGAGACAGTCGAGTCCCGGCGTCCGCAACCTACACGCAACCAGCTTCACCGATACTAGAAACGCATGGACGAAACCTCCAGGTAAAGCACCCACTATCCCTACAAACCTAGTCCACTACAAGACCTTCGTTTTTGTACTGCCAAGGTGCCTCCCCAGACATCAGGCGATCCATTAGTACCAGTCATTTCTCCTTGCACCACGGTGCGACTTGAGCTACGATCACTGCTTCCATCGTCGGCGATTCTTGCAGGACACACACACGCACACACACACGTCATTCACCTTTATTATCCAGCCCCCTCGCTCGGCCTGCTAGTCGGCTATAGCCCCTAGCAGAACGATACCCAGCTTCGTGGCTCTGAATTCGGCCTGCTTCTCAGAAATTGCTCACTCACCCTCGAGTGTCTAGGTTGCATTTGCTTGTAGACTGAGGCTGGCGGTGGACAGTCTCGCAGCCACCCATTGGAGCCACCCATCTGCCCAGACGATGGGCCCCAAGGCCAGTATTCACCGCCTTATACACATTGTTGTACATCATCTCCTACATATCGAGTATATAATCATCCAGACTGTCCACTGTCGTTTCCGTGTATACTATTTTCGTGAGGTTTTGAAAGCACAGATCCGGCACTAATACATGAGAGTGCGCCTAACATTGACGCTGGGAAAGGGAGGTGTCCACTACCAGGGAAAGAAGTCGTCGAAAGTGTTGGCTTGGAGGGGAGCAGGGTCAGGAGGGAGCTGGTTCAACGTGACAGTATAACAGAGTGAAGCGAATGCCTTGAGACTATAGTTTTGCTTTGGACGAGACCTAACAGGTGATTGACATTCGGGGCAGTTGTATAAGGCCTCATCGTCGGTCAATGGCAGTGGAATGTCACCACCGTGAAACTTGGTCAATATGGTTGTGAACCATTCTCTGAGGCAGTGGTGGCAATACGAATGGCCGCATCCTGGTAAACTGATGTGCGTAACGATGCGCAGTCAGGAATGACGTGGCGGATGTCCAGTAATATGACTTACATCCAAGGGTGGAGTATAACCTCCAAGCACACCCCACACGAGAGGATCTCTCGAACATCCGCGATGCCCTGGATTGAGTCAGTGGTCACCCTTTGCACACAGGCGGTGCCGTACCAAACGAATAGTGCCATCCGCCTCAGCCTTTAGGCCCCTGACCTCAGCTTCTAACTCCGTCTTCTCCTGGTATGGGATAAATCAGTAGGGCCCACAGCGACGAAGGAGCTGCCCACCCGACTTAGCTCCGCGATCTCGACTTCATCGCGCTCGCGCCGGTTGCGCAGAGCAGAAGTTTCCATTCGGAGGCCTTCCAACTCCTGATGAAGCGCCAGCTTGGTCTATATGGTACCACAGTGTGAGTCGACCGATTCATATGCTAGAACACCTTATAACTGACCTTCGAAAGTTCAGAAACTTGCTTATCCTTTGCGTCCTTTCTTCGGCGAGCCTCGACGAGCTCAGACTGAAGCGCTTTGACCCTAGATTCTAAGGCGCGCACATTACCCGCATCTCCCTGCCTTGCGCGGCCGGGGGTGTGGTTGGGCTTCGGTCGCGTCGGTGCACGAGCCACAACCGCGGCGTCGTCTTCGTCCGTCGATATCTCGATCACATCGCCTCCACGCGGTGGCATGCTAAGAGGTCGGGGGAGGCGTATCGCCGGTGGGTGAATTGTGCTCATCCGCTGGGATGCTGTCTCTTTAACCAAATCCAAAGTGTTCTGAGGCTGTGGTAGAGACAACGCATCCAATGGCCGCCCCCGTCAATCCAGGGCAACGCAGCACAATGATTGCCTGAGGAAGAAGACGTAACGTCAAATTCGCTAAGACGATGGGAGCAGGTAGGCAGGTAGGAGCGTTGGGAGCATTGGAAGACGAATCGAGAACATAGACGCTTAAGGCAGGAGGCATAATTGCCTGTCACCGGAATAGTATCAGTTTATACTTTTCCAAAATCTTCTCTAGACGCAAACGGATACCCATTGCTGGAACAAGGGGGATGTTTGAGACGAACACCGTAGATACGAGCGTGAAGAGGACTCGAGCTGCTATGGGAACCTGGCCGGGGGTGGAACCACTTTATATACAAGGCGCCCCATCGACAGGCTTGAATCATTTGTAATGCCTCGTACATCCCGCATCCAGCGCTACTACGGCTCTTCCTTTATGAGGGCGGAATTCGGCCCCCAAAGACTGTTTCCAGCGCCTCAGTCCAACCGCCAGCACATATACCCCCTTGTTGAGGCCGCGCCGGCGAGCATCTCCGCAACGTCGAGCTGCTCGACCCCAGCCAAGGGCACCGTGGACCATGTTCTGATATATTTGGCCGCGAAATACCCGAGCGTCGTCCTTCAAGCAATGAAAGTGAGCCCAAGCAGGTTTCGGGTATCGTATTCGCGCTTACCGGTGTAGGGATTGATCGCCTCTCTTGTCCGGCAACATCTGTCGCACAGAGTGAGCTGGAAAAAGCAAGATAAGAAGCAAATCGATAAGGTCTCGGCAAGTGTAGGTGTTCCGTCCCATGAAACGACGTTTACGACTGACCAATTGCCTTGCTAGGTCGTCGTTCGAAACCCTGGAATTCCTTTGAAGGGAAAGCATCTGCGTGACGCCATTAGAGCCGAGTTAGAAGCATGGAACAAGCTCAAGCTCAGTCCAACCCCGGGCGCTTACAGGGTTATTTCGAACTCAGATTCTGACGGCGTGAGTATCCGTCGAATCATCACGCCCACACTTGCAGTCTGACCATGTTTTTTGAAGGCTGGAAGTGAAACTTGAACAATACACAATATCGGACCCAGCATAGTTTGAGTGGCTTGCTCCCACTCCCGAAGATCGGGCACTCATAACTGCCACTGGATGATCCTCGATGATGTGGTCGATGATCGTGCCTAAAGCATGAATCATTGGTTTTGAACCCAGTTATGGATTTTAGTCCCTGGAGGATGGGTTAGAGAATGCACACTTGTTGAACATCGAATATCTATATTGAGTTTACACTGTTTGTGCGAGAAACATTCACAAAAGACCGCAGCTGACACGCATCACAATGTTCTCCGCGTTGCTATGCGTGTCGAGCCACGAATGTCCATGCCAACGTTTTGAACAAACCGCGCTGTCAAACTCTGCATTCTCGCAACGCATGTTTGAGCGTGTAGTGCCCGCTTTCGTATTCAGCCTTTTTTGTTGGATGATAGCACCGCGATTGGCGTCCGGGGATGCTGGATGTTTTGATGGATTTGTCATGCACTTGTGGGGCATGAAAACCGATGCTTGCCCGTAGTGTTAGAAGGTGGGAGAAACGGTAGATATTGTCAATGACAGAAAGCAATATAACGAAAACACGTATGTACAAGCGACAATGAAATACAAGAACGTCTACGAGAGAGTGGGATCTAGAACAGCATGTGAGTCCTACTTCGACAAAGGCGAAGATCAGCGGCTGAATGGTAGCATGCGTGAGCGTCCTGTACTGAAAAGGTGGGTGGGATAGACGTTGGGTAATGGAATCGATGATCACCAAGAGAGGATGGAGGGGGACGCAAAGCAGTCCAGAGAATGATGTAAGGAAGGAGAAGAGGCGCTCGTAGAACGACAAACAGTTTCAAGAAAAAACCATAGCCTTTTACTTGAAGAAACCAGAGCCAGGGAACATCTCATCTGACTCTTCCATCACCGCCGAGCCACCTCTCCCGCTACGACTCATGTCCATCCTCCTACTAGAGAGCTGCAACGACCCTGCCAACCCCTGCTCCATCTCGCTCGACACAGCGTACGATTGTGATGCCCCCATGCCCATCGCTGCCATCAACGGCCCACCCGTCTGAGCCAACTCGTCCTCCTCGTCCTCCTCGTCACTGTCGATCGACGCTGGACCCTTCCTCGACGGGTTGAGGATATGGCTCTTCATATTCATCTCGGCGCTTGACATCATCCGCTGGGTCGGTGGGGAACGAGAAAACGTCGACGGTCCCGCTCCAAGTCCTACGCCCGCACCAGCAGGCATCCCCCCACTCAACCTCCTCCCATGTCCAAACATCTGCTGCTGGGTGAACGTCACAGCGCTCCTAGGGCTCCCGCTCAAAGGCGATGGTGAAGCGGGAGGTGCACCACGACTATCTCTTCGGATTTGGACAGGCTGCGTCATCACCTCGGGCGGTGGGTCGGACTCGTCCTCCTCTTCATCTGCGACGACACTCTGCCTGAACGGATCGGGGTCTTCTTCCTCTTCGGAAACGGGAGGGGGAGGCGCCAAATGAGTTCCTCGTGAGGGCATGATGGATTGGTGTATAGAGCCGAACTGCGACAAGGGTGCTCGAGATGAGCTGGCCATAGAGGTTGGCTGGTATTGCTGCTGCGGAGATTGCTTGGTCCCAGGTGACGGGTGTGCCTGGGTTGGAGGAATTGGCCGAGATTGAGGCTTCCGTTGGTGTGGTGAAGCAGCGGACCGAGGGACGATGCGCTCTGGGCCTGGGGGCACGGAGTCGGGCTCAAACTACGAAAGACCTTGTCAGACGGTGAATGGTGAATGGGAGAAGTGAAGCCCTTACAATAATGAACACTTCTTCCCGTTTCCTGTCTCCGACATCCTTGTCAATGCAGTA
The DNA here is from genome assembly GCA_951394405.1 of Coprinellus micaceus. NCBI lineage: Eukaryota > Fungi > Basidiomycota > Agaricomycetes > Agaricales > Psathyrellaceae > Coprinellus > Coprinellus micaceus. Next base: position 773,834 of record OX596338.1, on the reverse strand, counting down.
GCAAAGGTACAACGTGTCGGCGCTAGTCAGGAAGTCAGCCGAAAGGAAACATCGACGAGTAGCAGGACAAACGTACGTATCCTTCACAAGACCAACGCAGAACAACCCTACAAGGGCAGTAACACCGCCCGCCAGGATAGCTGCGCCAAGAGCTTCATTTGGCGCGTTGAGCGTGTGCGCAACGAAAATATAGGTGATCAACGCGAAGGGGAATGTCAGAGTCAGAGGCGAGACGGTTAGCAGAGTGAGAGGGGCTGAAAACATTTTTCATCAGAACGCAAGCACAAACACAATTCGGGACGGCTTACGTTCTTTCCCCAACCCTCTTCGTCGGTCTCTGCCACGCAGAGAGTTCTCGACGGCAGAAGTCAAGACCCTAGATCTCCTCGCACTTCCCATAAAGTTGTCCCCTGTCAACCCAGCATAGACCAGAGCGTACTTGCTCAGTGCGGTCGTCGCCCCCTCGATGTATCCTACTAGGAAGCGAACGGCCGGTAACACGATCCCAACAATCCGAACGGGTAGATAAAACGGTAGGCGTTGCAAAAATATTGTGAAGAGCGTCAGCAGGCGAATGACTGTAAGAATGAGAGCGCCCAATACGGTGGTTCCGAGTGATGGACCAGTCGCACGGAATAGGGCGCTGTGAATAGTATGGGTTGAAGTAGGTGGGGGAGGGGGAAGAGATGGACTATTTTTATTGTCAGCACGGACCTAGCATAATAAAAAGGCGGGACTCACTCGGCGAAATACCAGGCGCCAATAACGCTGGCCACAGTCATCCGCAGAACTCCTCTAGATACACCCCAGGTCCAAAGCCATACAACAACAGTACCGGTGATCGCCCAATTGGCCCATCCATAGACATGCCATTCCCAACCACTGGAAGGCTGCGTGGCACGGCCGAAGAGTAATAGCCTAAAGATTAAAGTAAGGAAGGGCAACGAGGCAATCAGCGTGGCCAGGAGGATCACTGGGGAGAGTGCCAGTAAGAAGGGGTTGGCCATGAGGAGATGAGTAGTCAGAGTTAGAGTGGATGAGGTTGTATGAATCTGCTGGGGTAGATGAAGGAGCCTCCGTCCTGTGATGATGGCGAGGACCAGGGGTATAATTGAGAAGAGGCGCAACCTATTGGTTCCTGTCAGCGAAAGTCAGTCAGGACGAAAGGCGGCCTTACCCTACGGTCTCTCCCCATGTCGACTCGTCTGTGTCGTACATGAAACTCCCGATAAACGCCCATATCGAAGAAATCAAAAGGGTAACCGGAATGAATACCGAGGTGGCGATCATAACCGGCCGAACGAATATTTGTAGCAGAAATATATGAAAGTAGGCGACGGCTGCGCTCACGAAAGTTAAGATGGTGAGGAGAGGAACGGTGTGAAGGAGGGTGATATACGGCAGAATCGACCGAGGGACCTTCTTGTCCGGCTGCCGCGCGGCGAACAACATAACGATAGAAAAGAGGACGCAGACACTGACTCCACTGAGCCAGACCGACGTCCATATCGAATCGTTGTATTTTCGTCGCCCTCTCGGCGTGTGTCTCGGGTCTGGCAGTGAGAACACATCCAATGGTCGCGCCCGACCGTCCCGAGGTAATAATGACTCGGTGAGTGAGAGCGACTGAGGCTGTGGAGGTTGTTTCGGTTTGGGGGCGTAAAGCTCAGGTGGAGGATCCGACTCGGACGAGGTCGACCCTTGCGATGGCGAGCGTGGCCGATGTAGCGACGGTGATGCCGTGAGATGCGCTAACCACCCCTTGGGGGAGCCCGAGCTCACGCTCTCGTCGTCGTCTCGCCGGATAAGAGGTGTGGATTGTTGCTGCTGCCGCGACCCAAACCGCTCATCCTCGTCTAGCCGCAGGTACGGGTCGTCATCTTCATCATCCCTCCCATTCCTCGCCGTCGTCGCATTGCTACTCCTCAAGTGGGGGTCGTCAAAATCGTCTAGGTCGGTGTCATGTCCATGCCGTGAACCATCCTCGGTGCTGAACGAGAAGAACATGGGGTGAGAGTTCGACAGGGTTTCAACCGGTTGTGGTTGCCTGTTGAGGTACTGAGAGGCATATTGGGAGAACGATGCCGCCATCGCGCCGTCGAAGTCGTCGCTGTCGTCGTGGTCGGGAGTGAACCTGTTTGAGGGAGACTCGGCGCTGAGTGCGGTTACATAAGCGGCTGTGATCGCAGCGTCAGCGCGTACAACCCCTAATTCGCGTGCGTCCGCTATGTCGACGAGGTCCTTGAGGTCGAGAATCTCGTTCTGGGCATAGATTGGATCCTGAGGTCAGTGAGCTCGCTTACTCAGGTTATGCATACCTGACTCGTCCCGTTCCGCAGTCCAGGTATCGCGATTTCACCCCAAGAGTCCAGGTACGGTTATTCAGTATGGCGGTTTATTCCCGTGCTAAATCCAAAGTGCGGCATCATAGGTTATGGACTATATAAACCAACTCCCAGACGAGGTGCTGAACAAGATCTTCCAGCTGGTCTGCTCAAGGATATGCTGGGAGGTGGGGTTCCGAGCGCAATTACACCGGGAGGGGAGGGAAAAGCACCCCATGTTCATTGGCCACCTATCTCGGGTCTGCAAACCATGGAGAGACATAGTCCTCTCCTACCCGTGTCTCTGGTCGAACGTCGATCTTCATATCCACACGATATCATTCAGCATCGTGGCGGGAACATCAAAATATCGTCCAGAACTCATGGAACATGTCCTCAAGAGGTCCGAGCCTCATCCACTCACGATCAAGCTCACCGCGACCGACCACGAGAATAACAACAAGTTCGAGAAGGCCTTCGAGACACTTTACTCTGCTTCGGAAAGATGGTTGGACGTTCACCTCGATGGTCATCTCCTGCTGCTCACGGTCAAACGGAACCCTAGCCGGTGGACGTATCGGAAACGGCCAATGCCCCTACTCAAGAGGCTTATCCTTTCCCGCTCTCGACGTTGCGACTCGCTGTTGGGCATTCTGATGGGTTTGACTTCGGATGCTCTGCCTAGCCTCACACATCTCACTCTCGATCGTTACGAGAGTCTCTCCAGCCTCGCCTGCCAAGTTACGAGTAGGGGCTTTCCATGGTCTCAAATAACCCACCTTTGTTTGAAAGATGGGTTGGGGAAAGCGTGGATGGAACCAGGGTCGATTGACGACTTCTTCAGGCAGCTCCCGGAACTCGAAGATCTCGTTTTTGAGCCTCTCCTCAACTCGCGTCGCAGGGCCAAGCCTCCAACAGAACTCCAGTGTCTAAAGTCCTTTGCATTTGTTCTGGAGTATGGCATTGGAACAAGCGACCAGAAAGAGCTTGTCAACGCACTCTCGTTCCTCAAGGCCCCGAATCTGGAGACTCTAAAGGTCACCATCCACAGTTCGATGGACGCCAAGGTTGCCCACGCCTGCCTACCTCCCTTCCTCGAGCAGAGTGGCTGCTCTCTAAAGCGGATATCTCTTATTGGATTCGGGGAGGCACTCACAACATCCATTTTGCGACTAACCCCCACGGTCAAATGTCTTTCCCTCGCCATGATTGGGTACTTGGTTCCCTTGGAATGCCTGACATGGAAACCTAACAAACCTAACATCCTCCCATCTCTCACCACCCTCATCATCGACGGCATGGCAGTCGGAGACCGCGCCTCTCTCACTCACCTTCTCGACTCCCGGCTTCGACATCCTCCCCATTCTGATTCTTCTACAAATTCCGACTCTCCGGTACCCCTCAAAAACCTTCACGTCACTCTCGACCACTCCATGCGAACATTCTTTGAAGGGGCCATAGAATTCTTCCGTGGCATCTGGGAAACCTACCCACTTAAAGGGGACCTCTGGCCAATGGACATTGGTACCTACCCTGACCACATAGTGGAGACCGCGAAGCTCAGCGATCCTACCCACGAATAATCGCCACCGCTAGAAAATACTTTATGTTCGGGGTCCTTTGATCCTCACTGCATACCAAACCCTCAAGCCTCACTCACCGAATACGTTATAGCAGGCACAACAGACGTTGTACAACCCATTCTGATGGAATACATCGACGGAACGAGCGTTCGTGCGTTCGCCTTTGACTGATAGTAGGTCGCGATGACTGTAGCTCTGTGGAAGCTTTGATTGGGCAGCTTTACGTTTGGGCGGGACACCCGTCGTCGCCCGTTGGGTGGCTAGCTCACCTCAAGAATTCTTCTCTTGAGCGGAGGCTGGTTTGGCCGGCTTCCCGCACGATGATGAGCTGGGTCATCGCTGACGAGCAACTTCCACGCGGACCTTCTTCCCCAGATCCATCTACCAACCCCTTCCTCACTTATGAGATCCCAATGAAACACATCCAGGTCGGGCCTTCTGAATCAGCCCCGATTTGAGGTACATTTGCCTTGGATCTGAAGGGTGTCGCGATTTTATGGTCTCCCAATATCCTGAAGCGTACATCGGGATATCAACTGACTGATACCATGCAGTGGCTGGAGCAGGGGCAGGCGTCTACAAGACCGACCGAACCGCATGAGAACTCGAGAAGGGACAACTTCCCAAATGTGAGATATACACACCCACGACTGAGCAGGGGTATGAGGGGTATATCAACCCCTCACCCCACACCCAGGTTGACGCCCTCGAGGATAGGATCAGGCCAAGAGTAGCTTGAGCCTAAGCCGCTGCTTGACGAGGATCTCTGCACCCTGCGGTTGCATGGTACCGGTACGCTATGCAAGAGCGTTTCGCTCGAAGGAGGACGCTTCGACTACCTAGTCAGCGAAATCTGCAACGCTCAGTCGGTGGAGCCTAGAAGACGGTGTTCATAACTGGGTGGATCCTGAACTCGTGTAACCGGCGCGATTACACCTTCGTGTCAACTAAACTACTGCCTATCCTCGTACCATGTTTCAGTATGGAACACGCGGCCCGTTCGCGGCCACCGAGTTCTTGAGTGCTAACGGTCCAACTTCGAGAGCCCATCGATCCGCCTCACTGCCGACGACAACTAGCACTAGGAGTAATCAAGTTTAACTGGCTCTCTCTCAAACTTCGCGTTCAGATTATTAGCGCCACATCTCAACACGTCGATGTCGATGAACTCACCATCCTTCCTTTCCTACAGTCTGACTTGCTCGCTACCCTGGCCCTCCGCGAACCACAGCTGACATCGAGCAATCCAATTTGAAACTTCCCGCATGGTCGCGCGTTGTCCCAGGACAGCGAGCAGGAACCAGTTTAACAGTTCTTTGTGTTTGACGGCGTCGAGCTCGAACGTCTTCGATCCGTACTTGGTTCTGAGCGCCCCTAAGACTCGGCCGTGGTATGAACCCAGCTGTGGTATGTCCCTCGCGACTTGCGACGCGAATGTGAGCATAATGAAGTCTGTGGGCTCGTGTACAAGCCGTTCTGAGGGGCGCGCCTTGAGCACGCGCGGACGAGGACAGAAGGGAAAGAAGGGAACACGTACCGTCTATCAGCAATCGAACGAGCAGTTCGACGTTACATTCCAGGGCATGCTGATCTGCTGACTTCGTGGTGATGTTGAGGATGTGGAGTATTATATCCCTTCGAACTATGGGAGGTACGGGCTCCGGTCAGCACACCACTCGGTGGGTACAGCCCGCGAGGCACGAGCACACCTTCAGGAACCCTCGCGACTGAGGAAAGCAACGTCAGGACTTGAGCCTGGCCTTCCACCAAATCTACCTCTGTTGCCTGAGGTAGATCATACAGAATTAAAGGGAGGATGGCGTGCAGGCCGGATACGTCTTCCAGCCCCCCGAACTTGAAGTGGTCTGGAATGTGATCAACAGAAAACGGCGAGGGACGAGCGAACCTCAATACCGTGATACTTTGAATAGAACAATGCAAGGGCGTTGACGATGACGCTGCGGTCCTCGGGGACACTGTCCGAGACTGTCGCACACAAGGACTGAAAGGCAGATTGCACCACGGCCTCTGGCGCCTCACCTAGGCGATTACTAGTCATACAAAAGGATATCGATACCCGAAGATAACTTACTCGTCTGGCCCTTTGTAAGCTGCTGAAAAATCGAACATACTTCGGGATCCTCCTCCTCTTCAACGAGCGTTGAAATACTCGAGACCATGCATTCGCTGAGGGCTCCCGTGGATAGGCTGAGGCTTGCAGACCTTGACGCCTTTCGCCTGCTGTATTTCCTTTACCCTCCTGATCGATCGGTACTACCAATGTATGGAGTGGAAAGCATCTTTTCCTTCCACTCAGATACTGTGAAATGAGTCAACGTTGGACTACAATAGACTGGATGGATACCTACCCACGGAGTTGTAGAGCTTTCCCAAGCATTTCAAAGCGACGGAGAAGTATGCTTGTTCCAGGCAATTGTCTTCCAACACATGCTGTCGAGCCGTAGGGCCGACCCCTCGCAGTGGGCGGGTAGTCTCTGATAAATCGTTGAGTAAGGAGTCCAAGCGTTGCATCAACAAGGGCGTACCCGACGCTAAGCAAGAAATGAGTAATCGGGCGCTGAATGCTCTGTGTTGTTCGTTACCCGTAATCATAGCCCGGCACGCTGCGAGCTTCAGATGTGTAACATCGCTGGCCCAATCGTTCGTGACCGTGCGCACCCGCAATGCAGGAAGTGGAGACCGACCAGAGTGCCAGGAAGGCCGACGAAGGGGGCTGCGAAAATCGAGGTGGATGCAAAGGCTCAGGAGCAGGATGTCCACATCTTCAGAGATGTCATGTAGTACGGTAAGGTGATGATCGAGAGAAGACAGCTGGCACATGGCGTCTGCGAATCTCTTGAAGTCTCCACTGGTATGCTTCCGATCTCCCACCAGCGGCGACGCGGTTTCCACCTCGTAATGCTCGAGAAACCGGAGAAAAGCAAGCAAGATATTGCAGATACCGCTCGAGGTCCCCTCTGGAGCCGTAGGCCTGACCGCAACACGCTGGTGGATGCGCCTCAAGACCACCAGAGGGGTGTCATTCCGACACAGGTAGTCAATCCATTTCCGCTTGAAGCCCGGGAGCGCGATCTCCGCGATAGCCTCATCGACAAAAGCGGGATTGGGGGATTTGAGTAATCGCGTATATAGGATGTCCGCCAGCCCCTTGTTGATGTCCATTTCCACGTCAGGTGGGTCCTTCTTTCCCCTTGAAGGTAGCCCCAGCGCGATCCACAGAAGGGGTCAGAGATTGCGGTGTTGTACGGAGAGGACGGCGTCCCCCAAGGGTGGATCGTCAGCAGTAAGTATAGGACGTCCCCTGACACAAAAAATAGAAGGAGGATGGCGCCCAATATCCAGTTGTCGTTGAAGTTTTGTAGGATCAGCCCCACAAGAAATAGGTATAAGGCGAACTGAACGAAGAGGGGAGCAGACGCGACGACTTCCCGAAGACACCAGCGCTCGGCATGCTGGTCGAGTCGGTACCGATGAAATGCACCTTTGGCTTCGTGGGGGGTGTTGACAGGGATGAAGGTGGCGAGCCAGGCTTTTGCCGAGGCCCCCATCATGGCAGCGAATAGTGTGATGTACAAGCTGATATTCCAGAGCCCACTCATCGCAATGGAGATGGCCGGAATTCGTTTTGTTAGCGGCTGCTGCTTCCTGAGTATGAGGTTGATGCTGGTAAGCAGGCGCTGCTCCGAGTCTGCCTCGAGGTCCTTCCTGACGTCGATGACGAATGCGGAGACTATTCCTGCAAACAATCCCGCCTAGAATCATATGCCATTTAGCACATGCATCGTTTTTGGGCCGGGCCAAGGTGGGGTTCCCGGGCTTACAAAAATTAGGACAGCATCAAGGCCCGTCCTCCAGAGCTCTGCTCGTTCCTTGGCTTCCCGCTCGGCTTCAACGAGGTACAAATGCCAGACTTTTGCCTCAGGTCTGAAGTCCATTTCCTCGATCTCCTTATAATATTCAGCAGCCCGAAGATCCCCGTTTGGGGTCTCCCCTATTTTGCTGAGGGGGTCTGGTTGACCATTAGGGTGGGCGGTTGAACGAACCCGCGCCTTCTCGGCGTTGCTCTCGTCGGCGGCATACTGTGTTAAGAAAGTGAATCATTCGGTGGTACCGGGCGAGATAGTCTAGCTCACCTTGCCGGTCATCCCTCAGTCAGTCGGCGACAACGTTAGGAGGAAAGACAAGGCGTGAGTCGCGATATGCCTGGCTATTTATCGATACTGCGCATGCTAGATCGTTGCCAAATGGACAAAAAGATGACAGCAGTCAGGACTCGTCACGAGGGGGATGTTCAATTGAAAACTCTTGAAACATGAGTTGCACGAGGTGATGGTGAGCAAAGGAATGGCTTCCAATCCGCCATGAAAGCTGACTGACGGTCCCTTGGGCTCCCAAAAGAGACATTGCATCAGCTCCGCCGCGCCCCATGCGCCTTGTCCCCGGGCCTATTCGCTCCTTCAAACGAGTCAAGAAGTTTGTGTGGGCGTCAGCTGATATGGGTGCTTCGGGCCAACCGAGGGATGAGTAGTGTTGGTATGTCATTATATGTGTGGATAGGCAGTGGATGCAAGTAGATCAACTTATCGAGCATTGAGCCCAGATGACGGCTGAAAAATCGTCGAGTCCGCCAGTCGGGATGTACTCGACCGAGCTGTTGATGATATAGGCCCGCACCCCAGACACCAGTCGCCATTATACAAAACTGCAATTTGTCCTGGGGCCACGGCGTGCTCTGGGTTTTCAGACCGCAAGACAAAGTCGCCTTCAGAAGATCTGCGGTGAAAAATCAAGTTGAGAATCAAGGAGGTAGACTGTGGCTCATACCTTGTGACCGTACACGGTGACGCAGGCATACGATACCGATGCATCACCTGTGCGCTGAACCCGGAAGGTGAGTCGAGTTCTGGGGGTATAGCGTCTCTCCAGATCCACGCAAAGTCTGGAACATGCATTATATCGGTAAAGAGATCTTCATGTTTCGTTCCGGGAACCACGTAAACGGTGTTTGTGAGGCTGTCTTTTCGGGACACTGACATGCGGGTGGACATCCCAGGAAGGCGGGACCCTTCGCCAATGGTGTAGTTCCACAGGCCTGTGTGTTCGCCTACGACCTTGCCTGTGAGCTGGTTGACGATGGGCCCAGAGTTGGCGGGTATGTAGTCTGACAAGAAGTTCTTGAACCTCCCTCTCTCGCCCACGAAGCAAATACCAACGCTATCTCGCCGTTCCGCGTTGTGAAGCCCGTGCTTTCGAGCCAGCTCCCTCACTTCTGTTTTTCGGAGTTCGCTCAGAGGGAAGAGAGCTCTTCGCAGTCCGTCTTCGGATATAGAGGAGAGGTAGTAGGTTTGGTCTTTGTGGTTGTCTACGGGCCGGACGAGTTGAGGTCTTCCATGCGACCAAGCTTTCCGGGCGTAGTGGCCTGTCGCGAACCATGGATGTTGGCCGGACGTAGCGGGGAGCCGTTCAAGGAGCGCGCCAAATTTGATTTCCCTGTTGCAGGAGATGTCGGTGTTGGGCGTAACTCCCATTTCCCATTGCCGCAACGACGGCTCAAAGACCCTGTTCCAATACTCTTTGGACAGGTCGACCTGGAATATCACGCTCAGATACAGGACAAGTGGTACTATTTGCTACGCACCATGGTCACCGGAACGTCTAGAACCTTGCACACTCTCTGGACATCCTCCCAATCTTTCTCCCACTCGCAGCCCTTGTCCGTCCCCGACTCGTCGCGAGTATCCCAGTTTCTCATGAACACAGCGGATAGGTCATAGTCCTGGCATCGTTTTCAGTCCCCTTCCACCTCTTATACCATGCTCACATACACACCTCCCTAGACAGCAGCAGTGCAGCTACTGACGAATCTACTCCTCCTGAAATCCCAACCACCACTTTGTCGCCTTTCTTCGGCCCGCATGGTTGGGTGGTCGCGTAAGAATTCGAAAAATATGCACTGATGCTCCTCCGGAATGCGCAGTGGCGTGAGGAGAAAGCCCGAAGCATTTGAGGATTGACTGTGGGCGTGGTGGTGAAGGTCCAAGCCAGTAACTTGAAATATTCAAGTTCTCGTGATGGAGTGATCTCGTCCCTTCAAGTTGAATCCGGATCACTGTCAGGTACCGCCCCGATGGGCGCTTAAATTGAAAACGCGCCTTTTAGATATCTACTAGCTGGGCGGTTCCGCCGGCAAGGATTGGGGTTCCAGCCTAGGGAGGTACCCCGACTATGCATGGGGAGCGGAATGTATCTGACCTGCGGCCGTAAGGGGACCCATGATAACACCAAGCTAGCTTACATACAACACAGGTGCAAGTACAGTTCTCGAAGTTATATCTGAACCTATCGGGCCGACCACTATCACACAGCGACGGGTCAAGTTAGGTAATTTGTCCAGTAAGAAGAGGCCGGGACGTCCTCTCGCCGAGGCCTCCCCACAGAGAAACGGTTAGATCTGAGACCCCTCCTTCGGGGCTGCGACTTCCTCGGCACGTTCCCCGGGCCCTTCAGCGGGCGCTGGCGCCGCAGAGCTACGCCCGGATGACACGACCAGCCTTGCTTGAGTGTCAGGATCTTGGGAGCGGGAATGGTCGACGCGCTCGTGCCCAGATCCTGGCTCGTCTGGCAGCCACGCTTTACACTTCTCCAGCCACGCCCGGACCTCGTGGGTTGTAGCATGCCTCCCAAACATCGCAAAGGTGAACCACTCCACAAGGCCATCCAACTGCTTGACAGGCCCGCCACGATCCTCCTGGCAAACAGGGACGATTGACTTCGAACCATACCGGCACCAGAGGGCGGTGAGAATCTGAAACCGGTACTGGGCCAGCCTTGGTCGGGTGACTATGGTAGACGCAAGGAAGAGCATGACCTTGTCGATAGGTTCGTCCCCAAGACGGCCTGGGAGCCTACCTTAGTTTGGAGACGGCAGAGGAATACGCAAGCAACGTACCTTCAGATATTAGGCGAGCGAGGAGTTCACAGTGCCCTTCAAGTTGAAGCGCCATGTCGTCCGTCCCTAAGGCCAATGCAATAGTATGCAATGAAATCGTGCGCCGGACTGCGGCGTCGGTGGACATCAGAGAAAGCAAGCCTGCAACCGACGGCCTTGAGTTCTCCTCCTGGAGCAAGCCCACGAGCTTCGCTGTGAGAGGTGCGGTCGCCTCTACCACTTTTCGGCCGATGGGAGATGAAGAGAGGGAGACGAGGAGTTGGATAGCAGTTGTGCGGGCCCCACCAACCTCGTATTTCTCGTCAAGAGCGAGAGCAATGATCTCTGGGAGGGTGGACTCAATGAACCTCTGCTGAAGGGCCCCTGTGAGAATGCGTTCAGTAGGTGGGTTGTATCGTAGCGGCGTGACCTTACGGGTGTTGGAGCATAGCTCAACGAGGAGCTCGACCGCGGCCACTCGGGGTACAGAGGAAACGGTGCGAAGATGCGGAGTCAGTGCGTGGATAACCGATGCTGCCGTGTCGCCCGTCATTTGAACTGGGAGTTGCGAGTCAACTCAGAGGTTTCGTGGTGAAAGAATGTGCTTACGGGTCTCTACGAGCCGCAGAGCTACCCTCTTGCCTCCCGCTGTAATTGTAGGGATCATGGCGGGTATGGCCCCAAACACCTCCCGGTTCAGTTTTGCTATGTATGATGTCAGGGTTAGCTGTAAATAAATATACAGAAGAGGGAGAGGGAGAGGGAGGAAGACGGGGATGAATAGAGCCGTGCAGAAGGCGCACTTTCGCTAGGAGACGATGCGAGGTTCCCCAATAGAACGTCTTCGGCCCCCTTCCTGATATATTCATGTTCCCTGTCGGTCGCAAGGAGGATCTTGGTGAGATGAGGGATCGACGGGGACACAATGTCATGGACGTCATCATAATACACTGGATGTGTTAACCGGTTTGAAAGGATATTTAAAAAGCCGTCCCGGCGTACCACTGGAGTTTGCCTCGGTGAGATCATGCAGAGCCTCGATTGCGTTCATGCGGAACTTCATCAAATCCGCATCCTCGAAGCACGCCCGGAGGAGCTTCGACAACGACGAGTTGACCAAGTCATGAAAGCGACCTGCGCCACAAATTATAAGTGCCCTTGCGACCGTACAGAACAAGATGGCCCACCCTCGTCTAATAACAATTTGAGAAGATCCAGGGAAATCACTCTTAGATCGCGGTCGTCGTCCTTGACAGTGATTTCGGCTAGTCGGGAAATAAGCTGTGGATCGTCTGCCGTTGGTCCTCAGCTATACGCCACTCCAGGCGAGGCAAAGCTACTCACTCGCCTCATCCAAAAGTCCTCCGTAATCCCAGATACTGCTGTTCTCTGCGGTACAACTATTTGTGTCCAAGCATTCCGAGTAACATCGAGACACATACCAGAGTGGAACAGGAGGTCAAGCAGGGTTACGGCACCTTTCCGAGCATCGGGTGCCTCACTTTTCAGAGCAGACCCTAGGTACTTAGGCAACGCGGTCTGGATGAGGCCTTGCAGCTTGACTGCGGAAATCGGTGCGAGTGAGCGATCAAGCGGCAAAAAACCTTTATACCCCAACCTTTCTGGAACAACAGCATCAAGTCCATGTAGTCGGCTTCAGGGGCATCTTTAATGGCCATTTCAATGATCTTCGGAACACCTTGGAAATCTGTGTTGCGCGACTATAAGTCGAGAGTCAGTATAAACCAATCAGCTCACTCACCATGTCTGCCTAATAGCATTGTCACTCCAAGCCATACCTCGTGGCCGGGTGTAGCGGTCCTCTTCGGATCTGCTCTCCGGCCATTCAGTGAAATTTTCGATCGGCGATTACCTATCCTCCTTGTGGTCTCATCGCGGGTGGGCTTAGGGGCGGTGAGTTGGGCGAGTAAAAAGGATGTTGCTTTGGGATGATCGCCGTTCTTAATGGCGGATGCGAGGGAGTTCCCCACCTTCGACGCCAGGCCGTCCCGCAGTTTAGCTGTGAGCACTTCAATGAACAAACATGGGTGAAATATCAAGTAACGCACTGTCAGTCAGAAGTTTCTCCAGGGCAGCTACAGCTGCTCTTCTGGTGTTGCGGTCTCCATCGCCTATTGCAGTGTCGAACAGCAGAGTCACATGGGATGAACTGGCTGTGTGCAATGCGTTCTCAGATGGTGGTTCGGGAAGCAACGGAGTATCTGCTCACCGTCCTTGATATGTGGTAGAATGAATTCGATCCAGGATTGCCTCGGCTTCCAATGGGCGTCCTTTGTTCCCTCTTGGAATCTGTCCAAGACCGTTGCCAATAAACTCTGGTACTGGACTGGATACAATGTCAGCCAGGTAGTGTAGTGAAGAGATCGTATCATACCGACCTTCATTGGCAACTAATACCGCTAGGGAATTGATCGATTCAGACCGCACATCGTGGTCTCTGTCTTCGAGAGCCATAGTTATGAGCCTACCCAGCACCAGTTCTGGTAGCTTCCCTACAAGCGCACAGTAAGCGAGGAAAGTTCCATGCATATAGCCCCTGACATACGCTCTCTTGAGGTTCCCATAGAGGCAAGCAACCGTGCCAGGGCGAACCGGACACTCCAATCGTCGTGGTCGGCCATCTGATACAGATGTTGAACTCTCATGCTGAGGAAGGATTCCCTTGTTGCATCTAACGTCGAAGTGAGGTCAGAGAGCAACCAACGGAGATGACGAGTGTGGTCATACCTCGCTCTGAAAGACGTCGCAATGATTGCAGCGCCGTGTTGCGGACATCGCTGGTAGGGTCGTGCATTATGATCTGGAGAATGGTCTTCGAGGCATCGGGAAAGTCGCCAGGGACTATGAATAACTTGGTGTTTAACACCCCATATAAGGCCGGCAAAACACGGAACGCACAATGCTCGGCGAGGCCGGAAAGTGTTTCAACCAAAAATGCGCGTTCACCCACAGAAGAACTCTTCAGCAGCTGTCGCAAGGGTGGAGCAATGTCCGACTTCACCATGAAGCTGTCGTTGCCGGGGGACACAGGGGAGGCTGAAAGAGGTGAAAAATGAGTACTGTATCACCCCCATGGTGGATTACCTTCACAAGGATTGTTGTCCTTCGCGCGCGCTTCTGCTTGAAGGAGTCTCTCTTCGGGTGCGGGTACAGGGCTCAGCCACTCTTTGGCGCTGGAGATGACTCCAGCGAGAGCTGCTTTCGCGAGGTCGCGAATTTCAGCTACCACCAAACCCCATGAATGACACCTTGTTTCATTTGCTAGAGAACTTACGTTGAGGCAGGAGTGCCACCAGAAACTTGACCCATCGCACTTTGGTGTGAAATTGACTGTCACCGGGCAACTTCACTTGGAGGTCCGCTGGTATGTTCTTCTTGACGGCTTCGTGGAAGTCCAATTCTTTTGGAAGGTGCCCTCAGTCCCCATTAGAAGAGCTGGTGAGAGACCCGAGAATCACCTTTCGTAAAACCCTCAGATGACAGAACGGTTACGGCCTTGCTTATGAGCTCTGGACTGGTAGTCTTTGCAACCGCAACCTGGATAATGATAGAGATGGCCTCAGTGAAAGCGACTAGCAAGGGGAAATAGTCCGAGTCAGCATCCGCACGCAGGAACAACCTGTTCACACCCCACCATGCTTAGCAGTCTCACCAAGGAGCGAGCACCACTTTTCCGCTACTCCGGGGAATCTCCCGTCCTGGATGGCTTTCTTGTGGGATTCGGAGAGGATAATCTTCTTGACTTCGGGTGCCATGTTGTCTATACAGACTTTCAGACATATGTTCGAAGATTCAAGGGGTGGATTCTGAGAGTGAACGTACAGTCAAATGGGTGGAAGTTTTTCCACAGGTCCATGACTAGCTCGAGAGACGCGCCTCGGACAGCTTCGTTGGCATCTTTCAGTGCAGTTACAAGCAGGACTTCGAAAAGGGCAGGAGACATTGGCACTGTGGACGAACGTGAGCCTGGTGATTGCGACCCGCGGCAACGTGACGTTCACTGACATTGCCCTGAAAAGAACCCCACAACCAGTAGAGTTTTGTACCGAACATGCCAACGACTGGGACGAGTAGTCAACGCATCGAGCCAGGCCGTGACCTCAAGCTCAAGTGGTGGCATGAATTTGGTGAATCGGTCTGGTGTAAAATGAGTTATCATTTATACCAGTATCTTCGGGTAAGGTTGTATGAGACTTACCGCTCTTCGCCAACGACCGCAAGGACTCCTGTGCCTCAGTTGATATGGTCACGTCTTCTTCATAAGTTGCCATTTCGACCAGCTTCCCGAGCACGGTCGCCATGATGTCGCGGATGAAATCTTCGGGGAAATACCATGGGAAGGTGTAGGGCCTTCGGTTCAATGAATTAAAAGACTCGGACTTCAGGAGGACCTGCAGATAGTCCAGGAAGCTAAAGTGGAATCCTGGGTCTTCAAGCATTGAACCGAGGTGGCTGAGGATCGCGCCCTTCACCCCCGTAAATCCTGATCAATGTGGATCAGCTCAGCCCGAAGTAAAGAGGGAGATGATACGGACCAGTCTCTGACCAAAGCCCTTGGGAAAGTCTCAGTGCAGCCCGACGGATGTGACTAGGGGTGGAGTTGTCCAGGGAAAGACGGACCACGTCGGGTACCGCTTCGCTGATGCAAGGGACAAAAAGATTTTCGGGACCTGCACCCAAAAGGGAAGTTAGTGAAACTGTACGATCAATGGTGCGAGCGGAGATGCTGGACATTCACACTACACACCTTGCAATGTAGACAACTTTTCAATGAATTGAAGAGTCGAGAGGCGAGGTTGGTCCTTATTCCTAGAGAGCGCCAATTGTATGCTGGCGATAACCGCATACCGGATCGTTTGAGTAGTTGGCTCTGCGACGTTGGCAAGGACAAGGTCAGTCGCGTCCGCCTTTCAGCAGTTGTGTGAGCCCACCGTTTGTTTGGGCGAGTTTTATCAGTAGTCCCAGTCCATCGTCCCGTACGCCTTGGTCGTCATAGATGGTCCTCGTGATGATGTTTTTGATCGAGGTGCTACTAAACAACGCAGCTGGAGTGGAGGTTAACTACGGGCTTGGTCGTTTGACTGCCAGGTGACTTACGATTCGGCAAAGAAATATACTTGAGCATACGGATGGCGTGGATATGAACAGCGCGATTGGGTTGAGATAGCCCGAAAGCGAGACATCCAGGTATATCATCATGTCCTAAAATGCCGTCGGCGTCTCCTAGATGAGCCTCATCAGGATGCGTCTCTCTGAATGCATCCACCGTCATGTCTCCCCATGCCGCGACTATAGAACGGGAATCAGACACTTCAAGATCTTTAGAGCGGCGGTTCTAACGAACCTGTTGCACGATGAAGCCTCGCGATGTATCGCAGCGCCAATATATTGACGTTTTCCCGTTCATCCTTGCCGAGGTCTTTCGCCCATTCGCTGGTGCGGCCGGTCTCGGAAGCCAACAACGCCGCTAGTAATTATAGAGGGTCGATTTAGAGCTGGATTGAGGAAGGCAACATATGGAGGTGCCAACATACCTTTGCCCAAGTTCATGGACATGATAAAGCCACTGACAGCCTTGAGTCGTCCGCTGCCTTGAGTTAGGCCACGGCACGATGCCAGAGAGACGTGGATTCGGTGACTGGAATGGATGTTCGAATGGGCCCTTTCCCAAGGACGGTGCCGAACTTCTTCATTTTCCAAATCCGTTGGCACAGGAGTTGAGAACTGCTTCAAAAGTACCAAGAGGTGGCCACGAAGCCGGAGTAACATTGGCCAACAGGCCTCTGGGAGGCCGTACAAGCGGTGAGCAGGGTACCCGTAGCTCACAAGGTGACGTATAACGTCATAAAGAGGTATGTTTTGGAGCTGGGGCGCATCCACTGGGGTTTTCATGAGCTCCTCTTCATAAACCTCAGCGAGGACAATGAATAACGAAAGGTGTCTCGAAAGAATTTCCTGCTTTCGCGCTAAATCGTCCTGTGTAGAAGTGGCATAGTGTCGCATTCGCCACAGCAGCACCCGGGGTGTTTCTGTTTTCCAGAGGACGTGCGCCCAATGGTTGACAAATAGTGGGAAGGATATCTCTGCGATGGCTGCATCGATGATTTCTGCCTTCTCGGACATGATCAATTTCCCGTATAGAATTTGGCAGAGCGCGTGGTCCATTCCAGTTCCAAAAGTGGGTTGTTCGACCATGTCGGCGCTGACGGAGAGAAGGGAGGAGAGGAGATCGGTTAACGGCGTGCTGATGGGGGTCGATGGTGATAGGAGAGGAAGACAAGTCATGACGGTGTAAAGGCAGATTCCGAGCACGGCAAAACTCAGAAGTATTCGTCCTATTGTCAAGCTATCGCCGTGGAGTTGGATGATGAGACCGACCACAAACAGGAATGATGCTAATTGCACGAGCAGGGGAAGAACAAGGGCAATCGTGGCGTGCCAGCGTCCCGCCTCGGCATCGAGCCTGTAGCGGCGATATGCGTCTTTGGCCCTTCGCCGGGGGGATGCTATGATGTACTTCGCGAGCCACGCTTTGCCCAGTACAGCCATGACGGCGCAGAATAAGGTGGTGCAGAGACTGACCACCCACAGCCCGCTTATCCACTGAGCAGACATCGGAATGGTGAGGATATCCGTGACGGACCCGCTTTGGGCGATCTCGAGGAGGCCGGTAAGTGAGCGCTGCGTTGAATCGGCTTGGAGGTCGCTCCTGGCGTCGATCACGAAGGACGACACGACACCAGCGAAGAGACCAGCCTAGACT
This sequence comes from Coprinellus micaceus, assembly GCA_951394405.1. NCBI lineage: Eukaryota > Fungi > Basidiomycota > Agaricomycetes > Agaricales > Psathyrellaceae > Coprinellus > Coprinellus micaceus. The sequence goes on along the minus strand of OX596338.1, from coordinate 756,194 downwards.
TTGTCTCGGTGAAAAGGCACAGACGAAGTATGATCCCGACTCACAAAGATGAGAAGGGAGTCAAGAGAGGTATTCCACAGCATTGCTCTCTCCTTTGCCTCGAATTCGGCCAGGTCAAGGTACAGGTCCCAGACTTTGGCGTTTTCTCGAAAGCCCACTTGACGGACATTGATTGCAATGGGCGGCGAAGCCTTTTCGGAAGTTTCCTCCTCCGCCATGCTCTGGAAGGCCATCAGCTCCATGGGATCCCACAACACACATACACAAGCACGGTGAGGTGCGCTCACCGAAGGTTCGTCGAAATTTACTGCTTTATATCGTTGTTTGGGCAGTGGGGATGAAGCTTCGCGTGTTGGGCGGGAGGCGCAGCCCTTTTATCGAACCAGCAGAGCTTTTTTGAAAGCCAGATGAAACCATGTCGAACCTTATCTACGGTTATAGGTCGATTCTCCAGAAGAAGGGTCATATAATCGCTCACCTGACATAGGATGGACCCACAATATTGGACAGCGTGGACCCACCTGGGCGGTGTAAACAACCGATGAGAAGGGTGCCAGTATAGCAGGTTCGGTCCAACCCAAGCATGATGGCCTGACAAAGAGCGGTCCATTCGATCCACGTAAGGGTCATGTTGCGTGGCGCTAGCTGCAGAGGCGGTATAACCAGAGCATCTTGGGGTAGGTCTTGACCTGTCTTGACCTGCGAGCGCCCGGGGAAACTTAAACAGAGGGTCCTTCTGCGCACAGATGAGATTTGAAGAGTCGCCTAGAGGGTAGATGATATTTAAAAGGTTTGGACAATTGGCGTGTCATCCGTGGAGTAATTGAGCGGGATCGGGAAGAGCGAAGGCGCTGTGGAAGGGTTCGTGAGTTGGAAGAAGATCAGCAACAAGAAAGACATCGCACGGCAGTAGTAGGGTCACATCTGGGACCTGGACTTGCATAGCTAGATGGTTTAATGTGTCATACTTACCCAACGGAATACCCACTGATCATGAAAGCCATACGTCCTTGAGCCCGTCGCATAGCCTCTAACCCTTCTCCCGCTCCTAGCCTATGTCTTGTCTATTCCTAGTTCGTCGGAAGGGTCATAGTCGTTCATGCGAAAGTGGTCAAGCTATAGTCCGGGGTAACGGCTTAGCCAACAGTCCCTAGCTTCCGGTGCATACGACCAGAGGGTCGCGTACGATTCAAAGAAATATCTCAAATTGTCCTCCAAGATGTGCAACGGGTTGATGAGAGGGAGATGAGTATGTGTTGTGAATGCACCCGAGAATGTTTATGTCTATATGCCGTTAGTCGCCGTTGCGCACGATGAGGAAACGGCTGAGGGTCCCGGTGGGTGGAAGATCGAGAGGGACGAACGTCGCCGCTACAGAGCCACGACCCATTTCAGGAAAGGGCGACAAACAAAGCCAATTACGGCGCGTCGGTTGTTGACGGTCACGCGCACCATTCCCACGCGAATACTCCTGTTGTCCTCCGTCGTCGCCGCCGACGTCCATACCCCTCTCGTCATCGCCCATGCCATCCTCAGCACGTAAAAGTAGCGTCGGGACCGCGCGTCGCGCCCTTCAGAAAGCCCACATCCCCTACCGTGGCGACAACCCCGAAGTAGGCAAGAAGACTGGTATCGCAGTCGCCCATGTCGAGCGTAAATCCGACGGTTTCGAGCCCTTCGAGGAGATTATGCAGCAGGCGGATGGGAGGACACCGCCAAGGCCCAAAGGGCGGAAGAAGAGCTCTATTCGATATTATGATGAGGACGAGGATGAGGACGAGGAGGGATACTCGGATGATGAGTTTGGGGAGATGTCGATGCAGCTAGACAGTGCGTACCCCATTTCTTCGCGCACGTAACCACCTTTTTGACGGTCTGCCGATAGGCCCGGTACATGGCCTCACTAATGTGCGCCCGCCAACGACGCCAACGGCAAACGGACGATCAGGCTCCTCTTCACGTCCAGTGGCACGCAGCTCCAACGTCGACTTCGACCAGATTCCCTCCCCCCGCCCGCGTAAAGCGGCCAACGCCGGACCTGGTCCATCCAACCTCTCGCGTTCATATATTGCCCGAAACCGAGAGCCCAGCTCTGAACCAGAGAACGACATGGAGGTGGACGATGATGCTGGAGGGAGCGGCGGGGGCGATGATGATCAGGAAGAAGAACAAGGGCGGGGTCGGTCTTCCCCTCGGCGGACGAGCTTCAACCAAATCAACGATGACGATGACGACGATGAGAACGAGCCCTTCAACGACTTTCCCGAAGAGCCCTACGAAGAGCCCTCGTTCCAGGAGCCTGAACGCGCTGGTTCGGAAACGCCGAGACCGAAGAAGTCAGAGAAGGGGAAGGGCCGTGCCGTCCCGCAGGAGAGTGAGGATGACCAAGTGGAAGATGATATTGCGCGTGGTCTCAGCGATGCCAACGGCGCTCACTACAGCGACGACGACGAACCGGAGCCCGAACCTGAATTCGCTGAGCCCACCCCAGAACCAGAACCCGCGCCTGTGCCCAAGAAGAAGAAGGTCAAAATAACCGAACAGAAGGCACCACAGCCTATACGCACGAAGACGCATTCCAATAAAGAGAATCGGGGTGAGTGTCATTCGCTTGTCTGCTATTGCATAACATCATCTAACCACCCGCCTAGACTATCCTCCTGGGGTCCGGAGAAGTCGACGAGAACACATCAAGCCTTTGGAATACTGGAGAGGCGAGAGAGTGGTATACGGCCGCCCTGATTTCTCGCAAGTGGATCCCGTGAAAGTCCTCCCCATACCCCAGATTCGTGAGATCATCAGGATACCGAGGGAACCTCCGGTTCCGCTTGGGAAGCGCAAACGTGGTCATTCCCAACGAGCGCGAAGTAAAACGGCTGAGCCGGGAGGGCCCCATTCCAAGCACAGCTTTACGTTCAATCCTGAGGCAGGTTGGGATGACGAAACGCCGTCGAACGCCACTGTCCTTGATTACCGAACTGGCCAGGAAGTTGAAAGACGTACGCGCACTGGTCATCTCCCCGAGATTGCGGTACTGATTGGTCCTCATAGGTATCGCATGGACGGCAAAGATGGTTAAACCACAACCTGTAGCAAACAGCACTTGGTCGTTTGACAAGATCTTTGGAGACGCCGATTTCATTGCTTCTGGTCAGCTCGTTATTCCGCCGGGCAGCCGAAAACCAAGCAAGGCCACGAAGGACAATACATACGTCAGTCAATTCTAGCCCATTTGTTTCTTAATTTTCTTTCTTACCTTTTCCTAGATCTTCTTCGTCATCGAGGGTGCTGTCAACCTCAAAATCCACGAAACCTCCCTTGTGCTTTCCACCGGCGGGATGTTCATGGTCCCTCGAGGTATGTCTTCCCTTCCCACTGTTCTATGAGGCATTTATCTTCTTGCCTTTCAAGGGAACATGTACTTCATCGAAAACATCGGCGCACGCGACGCCAAGATCTTCTTCACGCAAGCGAGGAAGACGATGAACGACGACGACGAGCGGGTCATCGCACTTGCGAATCGGGATAGGAAGAGGCAGAGATCGTCGAGTGCGGGGGCGATGACCGCACAGAGGAGAACGTCTGCGGCACCCTCGAATGATGCGACACCGTTGACGGCGAGGACAAATTCGAGGAGGTGATTCGAGTCACTTCGTCGTCGTGTCGTGCCCATTTCTATCTGAAAGTTATATGATCCCGTTTTATATCGTTTACATCTTGCTTTGCTTTCCTCTTTTCGGGTTTCGCCCTAGGATACTTGTCCTTCGTATTACTCTCGTCACATATCGGTCTCGTTTCGAAATGTTCAACCTTCATCGCTGTACAATAGCACACACAATCTCGAGTGGTTCCGGTTCCATTAGGCGCTCAGGGGTTCTTTAAGCGCCCGTTGGTACAGGGGCCCAACTCGGTTCGTCGCCAGTTTCATGTCCTGGATTTTTGGGGTTACAATACACCTGAAGCTGAACCCTGGCGCAGTGAGGGCTAGTGAGGGTGGCACATTTCCTCGTCCTGCCATTCTGGATTGCCACATGATATTCATCTACCCGATCAACACATTGCCAAATCGTGGCGAAGGCGAGGCGGGTTGACCTGCTTGTCCTCTCTTGTGTCCAGTTAACATCACAGACCTACCTTTTCCAGTCATTTTTGGACCCATCGCCCATAGGTCCCACATGCTCGTAGTTGAGAAGAAACCGGGTCATGGAGAAGACCTTGCTTGGACTCCTCCTGGGCTCTTCCCCAATTTGCTCACGCATGCTGGCAGGTTCGACGCAGTGTGAGCAACCCCTGCCATGCTCGACTGGCGAGCCTCCTCCTATTCTGTGCTAATTCGTGGATGGCACGGTGTAGGCTTCCTCCCTTTACCCTCAGGGAGATAACGATGCTCAACTTCATGGATGAAGTGACGGACAAGCCTGACTGGGAGAAAAAGGTCTGCCTGCTCAGGGGACACGAAGCATTCACCATGAATCTGACCGAGATGACGGTCATCTTAGGTATTCGACGACACCATCGTGGCTAAATGGCGCGTGGAATCCGTCAAAGTGGGCGTAGAAAACGAGGAAGAAATGACAGAAGTGATGTTCGAATACTGCATCCAAGAACTCCGATACCGCGCCCAACACCACGCGTCCTCGCCCAACGGCGCAGTCCAAGTCTACCCGGGCGCTGTGTACAAATCGGACTCGGCGATCCCGCCTTCCCTTCAACATGCACTTCAACGTGCTGTGTTGCCATTGGAAAACGTGCCGGAGCACCAGAGGGACTGGCATCCTGGGTCCGATGGCAAAGTGCTCGATCTGGTTCATCCGAGTCTCTTTCCGTTAGTATACGGAGAGAGCAAGGTTCTTCCGATTGGGGCTCGGGCGACGACCTTGGAAGACTGTTTGCAGCGGAGTGGGGAGGGAGAGAGGGCGCAGAGGCAGATCGCGCCGGGTCCAAAGGGACCGTACCAGCGGGCCTCAGATGATAAAGGTGTGAGTATGTATAGTTCGGCGTTTCAGTGGTTGCCCTGTGAAGTCGATATATCTGGGGAGAAGCCAAGGTATGGTTCTGTTTTCAGGAGGCTTCCGAAACGTATTCTGACCTCTGGGACTACCTTTAGAGTATTGACGTACATCAACAACCTTCACCCCCACCACAGGGAACTCTACTCCATTATCGAGGATATCCTCGCAGAGACGATTCCTCTGTGGAATCTAACCCTCGCCCCTCTCCGCCCCCTCGCCGATGGCAGGCTTTTCCACTTCCCGCGCCGTATCACGTACGGTGATGTCGTGTACGACCCCGACCCTGAAATGGACGGCGACCCAGAAAATCCGGAGCCTGAGCAGGAGGACAACGAGTCCGATGATGATTACGATGAACGCATGGAGGCGTGGCATGAGTGGTGCGAGGAGACCAGGCGAGTGGTTCTACCTGAACCTCCTGAGAAGTTCGAGCTGCTGGAACAGCCCGAGGCGTACTGCCTGAAGACGACGTTGGGCGGCAAGCCTATGCAAGTCATCGTCAAACTCGCCAATATCGAGTTGTCGCCTGAGAAGCCGGAGTATGAGGGTGGAACTTGGCATGTTGAAGGGAAGATGGTAAGCCGGCGCTGTTTGACTCGAATCACATCTTTCTGATAGAAGAATGTCTTCACAAGAACGAAACCATTTGCGCCAGCGCGATCTACTACTACTCATCGGAGAATATTTCCGATTCGAGCCTCGCCTTCTCCCACCAGTGCAGGGCGCCAGGGTATCCGGACACTTCCTACAGGCAGAACACAACAGATTGGATCGTCGATGTGTTTGGTTTGGAACACGAAGGCCCTCCAATCCAGCAGCTTGGCGTCGTCAGAACGAGGGAGGGAAGGCTCATAACATTCCCCAATATCATGCTGCACCAGGTCCAACCTTTCGAGCTCGCAGACCCCACGAAGCCTGGACATAGGAAGATTCTTGCTTTGTTCCTCATCGATCCCAATACCAGCATCATCAGCACCGCAGACGTCCCGCCGCAGAGACGAGACTGGTGGGCAGACGAGGTGGTCTCAACGTGCGGAAAGGATGGTGGGGCGAATTGGTTCAATCGGTTGCCTAATGAGCTGAGGCACAAAATATTCGAGGAAGTAGGGGGATTCCCTCTCAATAAGGGAGAGGCGGATGTTCATAGAGAGGCGCTGATGAAGGAGAGGAAGGACTTTGTGCTGGGTCATCAGCGGTATCTAGCTGCAGCTACCATCAATTTGTGCGAGCATTAGCGCGGAATATCGTTGCCTGGTAGCACGACTGTTTACTTGTAAAACAAAAGAATGGTCGCGTTGACATTGAGTTCACGCATTCCCCCAATCCTCACTGCAAGCAACGGCTGGACCATCGCGAACCGTTGTGTTGCGGTTAGTGGCTTCCTCCCGTTTCCGTGCCCCTGAAGGTATCGCTCAGTGAATCGTGCACAGAATAAAGTGGTAATAGCTCACCATGTTGGCTTACCGGTCGGGCTACTGGACCGGCGCCTACCTGTGTGGGGTATACAGGGACCCACAAAGTACAGCCTACAATAGGAGTCGAATTAAAGAGCAATCGCGGCGCACCAGATAATGAGAGACTATCATCTACTGATATATAAAGTCAGACCACATAGAGGTTGTGCTCTCCATCCCTATGAGATGAGTAACTTAGAAGATCGTGCGTTTTGAGTCCGTGAATCATGATGGAGCAAGGGAGAGCAAGGGAAGGTAGGGAAGTAAGACGAAAAGGCATGACATCGTAAATCCGAAGAATGATGACCCAAGGAAAAGATAAGTTATGGAAACACTACCGAGGGGTGTAAGAGGGTGGAACGTCCAGAAGCACCGTTGGCACGCCCCGCTGAGATGCGGCCATGCGTAAACCACTATCCTCGTGATGTACCAGCGTCACTGGCGTCTCCTTAGAGGGCGCGTTAACTAGCGCCAGCGGCCGGTTCACTGCAGCGGCATGTTCATACTCCATCCTGACCTTCTCGTCCAAGCCTGACCCTGCGGCCGAAGGCCTTGACTGCGTGCCAGCGCCTGTTGGAGATGTAACGCCAAGATTCGATGATGACGGCATTAATGCGTAATGGGTTCCAGTGCTTGGGCCGTAGGACACAGAGGACGTCGGCCTTGGGGCACTCGAGGACGACGTTCCACTGAGGTAGCCCTGCCTGACCTTCTCGTTCGAGGTAAAGCTCGACAGAGACTGGTGCTGCGGCATCATGAAAGCCGATGCATGGGATACTGGGCGCGAGAGGATTCCGTCGGTGAAGGCGGCGGAGGCAGAGGGCGACGGCGTTGTAGGTGGTGAGTTGGTAGGAGTGTGGTTGTTCCTGGCATCGATGAATGGTGTCGCCTCCGCCATGTACTGGGGAGGCATCGCGGATGGGATCTTGGGTGAGCTTTCGTCGATCCCTTTGAGCCACTTCACGCGCCGGCGCTGTTTGAGTTTGCGGAGGAGGAACAAGATGACGCCCAGCATTGCGAGAAGAGCAAGGCCGCCAATGACTGCTCCGACTAGAATCCCCGTTTTAGGCTGATGAGCGTTACGATGGCCATCAGCGATAGGAGGCAGAGCGTCGTTGCCCGTGAACACGAGGTCGCCATCTTGAACGACGAGGTACTCCAGGACGAGCGGTGTCGACGCGCCGAGGTACTTGACGGTGATGTTATGCTTGCCCATAGTCAGGTCGGGTGTCTCGAATATGATTTGCTGATAGCGTGTCGTGTAGTTAAAAAGGAGCCCGTCGATGGGGAATGACACCGGGGCACTGCCATCGATAGAGTATGTCCCCGTCGAAGGCCCCGATGGGTATCCGCTGATCATCCGGCCGTACCAGGTCACTTTGGTACCTACTGTAATTTCAGCAAATGAATGGGCGCAGCGCAACGTTCGAAATAGCCTCACCATTGAAACTCAAAAACATCGTTGAACCGACTTGCTGGGTGAGCATACCGGTGTTTTCCGGGAGGGTCGTCCATTGTCCTGCAGCGTACTGCACAGCGGGATCCGAGAAAGAGTAGAACACTGCAGGGTGTGGGATCTCCGTGGAAGAGGGGGAGAGTCGAACCGTCAGGAAGTCGAACCAAAATACCGTCCCGCCAATGGAAGAGACCACGACGGTCAGATTGTGGGGTCCGTCGGACATGGGAGCGCTGTTGCAGAGCGGGTAAAGGTTCTGCGGTTGCTGGGATGGCTCGTGGTACGCGATCTGCCCACCGTCGACGACACAGGCCCATTGGGGATCGATTTGGGTGGTGGAGACAGAGCGAGTGATTGCACTGGTGCCAAACACATTTACATCCGTTCCTGTACATGCGGTTTGGTCGCAGAGTACAAAAACGAAGACGGAGACCCACCTGAAAACGAGAACGTGAAACTGGCGGTATCGTTCACCCCTCGCTGAGAGCCCTGGTAAATTGGGCCAGAAGAACCGGAGTCGGCGAGCGAATCATTGCTTTCGAACCAGGGACCACGGTATTGAATAGACGGGTAGGAATCGTCGACGAAGACCCAACGGACAGGGTTGGTAGACATGACGCCCGAGAATGAAGGACGGGGGAAGGCAAGGGAGGTACATTAACCCTGACCAAGCCGCTCATAGCTTAAATGGGACGCAACGAAGCAGCGTGCCCCGGTGCAGATAAGATCCCGGGAGATGCATTGCTTTTTCGAGGTGCGGAGTGTATAGCGGTTGGCACCTCAAACGCGACGCAGGTCAGATGAGTTCCCTTGAGTACCCTCTCCTAAGGCGAGGGGTCAGGACACTGCATTCACCTCTCGGAAAAGGGAAGGTTCACCCAAGTCGGATAGTCTGCTGGACAATGAAGTTGATTGCGACATTGTACACGATCGCCGCATTGTGGGGGATCCAGGCCGCCCGGAGCAGGAACTCTGCCCATGATTTCAGGCCTAGAGGGTTCGAACACTGGAAATTTACGGTGGTGGTTGGGGGAACGAGCTTGAAGGGAATTCGAGTTGAACTTGACCATAACGCCGGCACCCACGGAATCAAGCAAAGCCAAGCAAGGACCACTGCCACTCAGACCGTGCATGGACCCCGAGAACTCAGTTGGATTCTAGTCATTCCCTCCACATTGGATTTCAAAAATGTCACAACCCATCCAGGACCATCATCCTCAACAACCACAGTATGCTCACTATGCAGGACTCTCGACTCCAACGTACATCCAAAGCCTGCCAGTACCAATAATGGGGGTGCAGCCAATGCACCCACTTATGCACTATCAACCGTACCCTCAGGGCCAGCCACCACCTCCTCCAGCACCGGCGGCGTCGGCGAGTGGGGGACAGATACTAGCACGGGGAGATTGGACGAAGGATTTGGTGCAGTTAGCGAAGCAAGGGGAGCTCAAGTTAGTGCAATGTTTTAATTGCTGTGAAGACTGCCGAACCGTGTTGCAGGAAGCATGCAATAGCATTACAGCTCCACACCGCACACATCCTCTCAGCCCATGCCTCACTTGACCAAAAATTGAAAGCGGTCCAGGATGTCAAGGAGCAGAAGAATAAGTGAGTCGCAAACCCTTTATCACGGGCTCTAAGCGCCTAAGTTGTCCCAGACTCGAAAGCGAACGCTCGCGTCTGCTGAAATGTCTACAAGAAATTAATATGGACCGGGACCAAGCCGATTTCGCGCAGGGCACTCTCGACCGTGAATGTGACGCCCTCCGCGCCAAAATCCAAGCACTATCTGAGGGCGAGTACGTGATCGCGAAGAACGAGGTTGACCGCCTGCGCTCGGGCCTCGGCCAGGAGCCGCTGCCATCACTACAGCAGATACTCGAGGAGCGGAGGGCGCAGTACCTGGAGGAGAGGAGGCGGCAGGGAAACGAGGGTGAGAACACCGCAGGTTCAGGTAGTACACCAGATGGGCAGTCGAAAAAACCTAGGGGACGGCCTAAGGGGAGTAGGAATAAAAAGGCAACGTAGGACGTAGGGGTGGTATTCTGATTTTTAATGATATGAAGAGTTGACTTCTTCTCTCGACTGAAAGGCACTCTTCAACCCTCCCGCCATTTCTGGCCCCCTCGCGTTTCCTCGACAAATTGGCTAGGTGTGAGCAACGGAGAAGGGAAGGAACTCACCCCATGAGTATGAGGCACACGATGAATGCTAGGAGCATACTTGGTTCCCGAGGATAAATGGAAGGAAGCCTGAGAATGAAATAAATGAATGCTTATGGCATAGGCTCAGATAAGATCGATGAGAACGCCATCGAAACTTGTTGTCAAACCCAGACTTGATCCTAGTTTCGTGGGTGAGGGACGATGTCCGCCGACGCGCATGCTGCAGACCTGGCGGTGAGTCGGGATTGAGTCGGGATCCCATCATCGCACACGAGCGCTTAACCCGCTGGGCGCCAAAACGAGACCAGGGTCATCCTATGGGGCTGAGAGAAAGGGACCGAAAGAGTGTGTGCGATACAAGCATCCATAGGATACAATGCGACTCACAAGCCGAAAACCCGCCCAGGATGGGAACATAGAGGATTCATGAAAACCCGACAGTCGGTACATGCGATTTTTCTTGCAGTAGAGCTTGTCCTACGACTAACTATCGTTCCCACCCCGTTGGCGCTCCTCAGTCTGCGAACACCGCAAGGTTAGATCGATGACGACGTTGTGGTGGATCCGGGCCACTTAGAATAATTATACCCATGAGAGAGGCTTCAAACACTCGAGATTCATGGTGGTTGGGGACAGAGCTTGAACTTGAAGTTGGCTCCAGCGCCCACGAAATCAAACAAAGCCAAGCAAGGACCACTGCCACTCAGACTGTGCATGGACCCCGAGAACTCGGTTGGATTCTAGTCATTCCCTCCACATTGGATTCCTAAAATGTCGCAACATATCCAGCACCATCATCCTCAACAACCACACTATGTTCACTATGCAGGACCCTCGACTCCAACGTACATCCAGAGCGTTCCGATAATGCAAGGGCAGCCAATGCACCAAGTTATGCACTATCACCCGCACCCACAGATCCAGTCGCCCCCTCCAGCACCGGCGCCGCCGCCGAGTGGGGGAAAAGTAATGGCGCAGGGAGACTGGACGAAAGATCTTGTGCAACTTGCGAAGCAGGCGGAGCTCAAGTGAGTGCAAAATTTTAGTTGCTGTGAAGGTTGCTGAGCCGCAGTGCTCCAGGAAGCATGCATTAGTGTTACAGCTACACACGGCACACATTCTCTCAGCACACGCCTCACTTGACCAAAAGGTGAAAGCGATCCAGGATGTCAAAGAGCAGAAGAACAAGTGAGCCGCTGCCACTCTATCAAGGCTCCCAGATTCCTGACCCGTTGCAGACTTGAAAGTGAACGCGCGCGCCTGCTCAAGTGTCTGCAAGAAGTCAATATGGACCGAGACCAAACCGACCTCGCACAGGCCACTCTCGACCGCGAGTGCGACGCCCTCCGTTCCAAAATCCAAGTTCTTTCTGAAGGGGAGTACGCGATCGCTAAGAACGACGTCGACCGCCTTCGCGCGGACCTCGGCCAAGAGCCACTCCCATCACTACAGCAGACACTCGATGAGCGCAGTACCCAGTATCTGGAGGAGAGGAGGCGGCAGGGGAACGAGGTTGAGGACACCGCAGTTTCGAGTGGAACGAAGAGGCCGAGTGAGAGCACACAAGATGGGCAGTCGAAGAGACCGAGGGGACGTCCAAAAGGGAGTAGGAATAAGAAGGCGACGTAGGGGTGGGTCTTGCGTGTATCATTATTTTCGACTAGATGAAAAGTTGACTTCTTCTGGGAAGTTATTTTCACCTCGGCGGAATGACTGATCCCAGACTTAGCGCCCTAAGTTGTGTTAGGGCGCTTCCCATTGCTTGGCCCCACAAAGATTGTCATCCCACTCTTTCATAGGACATGGATTCACGGAGGAGCAGACCACTAAAGTACGGTTGAGTATGCATAAAAAGGTCAGCCAAATTAAACTATCATTTTCAGTTGGCTAAGCAACTTATAGGTGCATAGGAACCGTCAGACGGCGAGGACCATTCGAGGTTACGAACGCCAGCTGTAGGTTGCATCGCCCCTTCGGTTTGTGGGCAGATCGGAGGGAGCGAGTTAGGTACCACGGCCCAGCCATGGACGTGAACTGCCCAACCTTCGCAGCGGACCTTCTCAAAGAGATTGTCAACTGCGCCGAAGTGAACGCGACTCTTCTGGTTCGCACTACTTCCGAGAACCGCACATCGATGCCGACTTTGACTCTGCGCATGAGGACCATATCTTCTATGGAAAGAAATCTGCGCGGCTGTCGACTTTGCCACGAGGTGCCAGCCGGGGGGTTGTCGCGCTTTGTTATCTGTAATTACTGCGTTAAGCTCTTGGGCTCGCTCTATCCGTCGGCCAGAATTGGAACCCCTTAACGAAGTTCTCTATCTGTTCGGCGAAAGGTGTAGATTCTGACTTTTCTTAGCTTATCGACAGAGGCATGAATTGATTGGCGCCCAAAAACTGCGCTACTTAACTTCGAAGTCTGGCGACCGATGTAACCGTGGGCCTGTAACTCCATTTCTGTTCATGGATGACGTCCACACGGTTCCGCAAGGGTGTATATACGCAGGTACGGCCCTTTTTATAGGCCGTTCGCTGTTTTCTACGCCGCGCAGCACCTCGCAGCATACACCTCTTTCGAGCCACGTATCCATCCAAATGCAAATCAATTGGAATCTACTGCGGTCTTTGGCCGCTTTTGCCTCTTCACCACTTCAAAACTGCGCCGCGCAGGAAGAGCGGATGATGAGCACAGTGGCCTCTCGGCAGGCACAACGTGGACTCCTGCGTTGGCTGTGATTCGCCCTCTGCGCCTCCTCTCCCGGATGCAATGTTCCAAACGAAAGCCCGGCCAAAGTATTATTAGAACACCCTTGCCTGCTATAAATGCTAGCTGGGGTTGGAGATCCTGGATTCCCACCAAACCATTCAACTCTTCCTCTTCCTCCAACAGCCACCAACAGCCACCAACACTATCTATCGTCGTCCTCCATAGCTCAAGATGTCGGACCTCTCGAACCTAAACGTCCTCGTCGTCGGTGGTTCGCGAAACATCGGGTACCACTCGTCCCTGAGGCTTCTCGGTGAGTTAGCCCCTATCTTATTCTTGTATCAAGGAACTCGAATCGCTGATTGGAACGTCCATTCTTTTGAAGATTATGGCTCCGCTGTGACATTCTTGTTGAGGTCACCAAGCGCCTTCGATAACGATGCGGAGGTTCAGAAGCACCTGCAGTCAGGCAAAGCCCGTCTCGTCAAAGGAGACGCAACCAATGCTGAGGATGTGAAGTCCGCATGGGCAGAGGCAGGCAAGGAGAAGCCAGTAGCCCTCTTGCTATTCACCGTTGGATTCAGTAAGCCTTCATTTGTACCTATCAAATACCGTGTTTAACGACAGTCATCATCCAGCCGGAAAGCCCACATTCAAGCTGACGCAGGGTTTCACCATGGACCCTCCCGACCTCGTCACCAAATCTCTCCTGAACTTCCTCTGCACGATGCCCGAGACCGAGCCTCGGCCCAAAGTCATCGTCCTCTCTGCGTCAGGCGTTAGCCCCAGCTCACGAAAGAAAACTCCTCTCCTCCTCGCGCCGATGTACGGTTACGCTATCACCGGTCCTCTCAGCGATAAACTGGGGACGGAGCGGGTCATTGGGCACTGCGCTGGCTGGGAATGGGACACACAGGTCGACGGGGAGCCCAAGGAGGAGATTGTTGGGAAGGAGTGGCAGAAACGCGAGGGATTGCCAGCGTCTGGGTCGTTGAGCGCGGTTGTGGTGCGACCGGCTCTACTAACCGACGGCGAGTGCCTTGCGGATGCTGCCATCGCGAGCGGGAAGACTCTCCCATATCGCACCGGGCCTGGTGAAGTTGGGGGATATACCGTGTCGAGGAAGGACGTCGCGCACTTCATCGTAGAGGGCATCTTGAAGGACTGGGAGAAGTGGGGCAACAAACAGCTGAGTGTTGCGTATTGAGAACGTGTAGCTGAATAATGTATCCTATGTGAGACCTACACCTAGACAAACTTGCATTCTCTGGGACTATTCTCTCGCACTTCTCGCTCGCCACACTCATGCCATCCCTCATCAACGATCCAGCTACGCTCTATGAGAAGGCTTGGGGAAAGCAATGGCCGCAGCACAGAGGAACTATACTCCGTGAAGACGTTATACCCGCCGGCCAACCCATCGATAGCAACACAACATATCTCGACATTCCCGAACGGTTCGATTACGTTTGCTTGGATGAAATGAGCCAAATTGAAAGAGCTCTCACCTTGACAACACTTGTGAGGGACGCTCTAGTTGTCCGCGATGAATATGTCAAGCTTCGTGCTGCGATGGAGGGCATTTCGAGGGGTTATCGCCGAACAGTGGGGATCGCCGTGACCGGTCAAGAAGGAATTGGTCTGTGTACCAACCACGTCCATCCGAATGTGAGCGCCCATACTGACACGCCGCTTTGTCTTCCAGGGAAAACCGCCTTCCTCCTATATCTTCTCTTGCACCGTCTAGAGAACAAGCTCCCAACGGCAGTCCAATTCAGTTCTCATAGGTACACCATCTTTGACGAGGAAGGCGCCAAGACTGTGACTCTCCACAAGAGCGATAGGCGACTCGAACAATGTTGGGCGCTTGTTGACAGCAATGCTGATGTCACTCAGCCATGCGAAGCCTTTCGTTCCACTGCTCAGATTGTCATTCAGGCAACGTCTGAGAAGCTTAGCGCATTCAAGGGATGGGTGAAGCAGCTGAGGGGTACCTGTGTGGTCTCAGACCTACCCAATGTGCTGGAGATTGCGGCAATCCTGTAAGTAGACACTGTGTTCATCCATCAGAACCCCCCTGCTCACACTAGCTCTCTTTAGAAAGGAGCACAAACTCGAACCACGATGTGCCTTCCCACTTGTCAACAAGTGGGGCCCCTCGACTCGAACAATTCTCAGCCTTGCGCAGACGTCCGACATATCAACCGCTGAAGAGGATCTCGCATGGGACGCAATGGCCACAGCACAGAGTATATGCGCCAACCCGCTCCCCTCCGCCACGTTCAAGCAGGACCTTCTTTTCGCCCGTCCTCATCGTCCTTTTGGTCTTGAAAGCATTGCGTCGTCGGAGCTAAACACGTTCTTCATTCCGACACCCCACCTCAGCCGCATCTTCGACACATGTTGTGCCGAGTTGTCGAACGAACAATCCCTACAGCTCTTCCCCAATTTCAGCTCCCATCGGTTGACAAGACAGACTGCTAGCTGGTGCTACGAAATGGGCATGCATCGTCGCCTATGCAGTGGCGGAGAGGCCCTGTCTGTCTGTCGAGCCAATTCTGCGGGCACCGACTTGATGTACCCATCAACTCATCTCCTTCCTGGGACGGCAACTGGCCTCGAAAAAGCTGTCCTTAACACACCCTTCTATTGGGTGCCGACAGTAACAAGCCTCCCGGGAGTTGACGGCGTCCTTGGTGATGCTGAAGGCAATATCTACATTGTGCGGGCCACCATCGGCGCAAACGACTACACCAGCCCTCTTCGAGGGCTGGAAACCGTCTGGGAAATGGTTGGGCAAACCCTTCGAGATGGCGGCCACTGGAACTTTGTCGCTGTTTCAGATACCGCGTCAACAGTCGACAGGCTTGTGACCGAGTATTCCGACGAATTGAGGGGCGTGACTTTCGGTCGCCAAGGGGTGTCCATGGAGGTGCGGGGTTGCGTCCTTCCAATGTGAGGCCTGCGAGGTATTGAGGCGGGTGGAAAGTGTCTCCCGTATCTCGCTGTGTCAATCTATCCAATCCATCGTATGCATCATGTCCAGGGCACATCTACCGACATAGTCTATGGATTAAGAAGACGGGGGGACGTTATACTTGTACATTGATATTTGACATTTTACTGCTTCACTTCTTTCTTAATCATGGCTTCTCGTCCGGGACCAACACCGATCCACTCCACAGGTACCTTGAGATATTCCTCGATGAACTGGATATATTTCTTGCAGGTTTCGGGGAGGACATCGTAGGTGCGGACGTCCTCAATTGAAGACTGCCATCCAGGGAGGGTGACGTACTCGACATCGACCTTCGCCAAGGTCTCGAGATCAGCTAATGGCACAAATAGTGAGCAAGCTGCAGTGGTAGGCCAGATAGGAAAGACGCACCAGGGAACCCTTCGAGCTCCTTGCCATCGAGGGTATACTTGACGGCGACCTTGATCTCAGGCAGCTGGTCGAGGATATCGAGCTTGGTGAGGTTCAGGCTGTCGTAGCCGTTGATCAAGTTAGAGTGCTTCATGACGACGAGATCGAGCCATCCGCAACGCCTTCTCCTGCCAGTGGTTGTGCCCCACTCGCGACCGACTTCCTGAAGGTGCACGCCGACATCGTTGAGCTGCTCGGTGGGGAACGGACCTGCTCCAACGCGAGTGGTGTACGCCTTGATAACGCCAATGGTCTTGCCAATCAACTTGGGAGGGATACCCAAACCCGTGCACACGCCACCGACGGATGTGGACGACGAGGTCACGAACGGATACGTCCCGAAATCGATGTCGAGGAGCAGGGCGTTGGCACCCTCGACGAGCACGCGCTTGTCAGTTGAGATCGCCTTGTGGATGTAGCTCACGCTGTCGACGACGTACGGCTTGAGGCGTTCGGCGAGCTTCTTGTATCGGAGGATCTCGCCCTCGGTGTCGTACTCGAAGTGGCCGTAGCGCTTGAACCGGCCCTCGACGACCTTGCGGAACTTTTGCGCGAAGATCTCGGGCTCGAAGAGGTGGTGGACGCGCAGGCCAGAGCGAGACGCCTTGCCGGAGTACGCTGGGCCGATACCCTTCCTCGTGGTCCCGATACTGTGCGAAGTGGTCAGATATAGCCGCCGAGGATGGATAGGGGACGAACCTCTTGCCGCCAAGCTCAACTTCCTTGAGCCCATCGACGATTTGATGGAAATCGAACACGAGCTGAGCACGGTCAGAGACGAAGAGTCTCCCGGTGCAATCGAGACCTAAAATCCGATCATCGTAACGGCATCACAAGGCCCATGGTCTTTGGGCGCTTACCCTGAGATTCGAGAGCATCGAGCTCTTCGAAGAACGAAGGAAGGTGGATGACGACGCCGTTGCCGAGCAGGCCAGTGCAGGTCGGGTTCACAAGCCCTATTCATAGACCCCTTGAGCGATCCGTGTAATTTTGGCATGGGTTCGCCATGACTCACCGCTAGGAAGGAGATGGAAAGCGAA
Organism: Coprinellus micaceus; assembly: GCA_951394405.1. Lineage (NCBI taxonomy): Eukaryota > Fungi > Basidiomycota > Agaricomycetes > Agaricales > Psathyrellaceae > Coprinellus > Coprinellus micaceus. The sequence goes on along the minus strand of OX596338.1, from coordinate 738,931 downwards.
GCTCTTCTTGACGCCGTTGATGGGGACGACGATGGTGTGTCCGGCGTTGTTTCCTCCAGCACAACGAGCACAGACGTCAACGTTGGCGGCCAGGACATCGACCAACTTTCCTTTGCCCTCGTCTCCCCACTGGGAGCCCAGGACAACCGTAACTACAGTCGAGAGATTAGATTAGATCGGTCAGGAGTCAGAGTAAATTGCTCTCGTACCTCCGCCGGTCATTCTGACGCTGGTTCAAGGAGAAATACCAGAGATTCCTCGCGGTGTCGACTAGACCTTGAGAGAGGTGAATGTGGTTTAACCCAGTTGCGGCGTCGGGAAGAAATGCGAATTCCGGGGGTTGCCGGATTCCGTGATCGGTGTTGTCGGATTGAGCTCGTCATCGACGTCAACCACGACGACCACGACGTATAACGGCGGCGACGCCCTCATTACTATACTGAACTCACGATGGTGTTCTCTTCGAGGTCGTTCAAGCAGACCAACTTCGGCAAGACCATCAAGAGGCACCCAAGCGTGTTCGGTGTCCCCTTCATATTGCTCATGGTTGGCGCTTCGTATGGTTTGTCGCAAGTAACGCAGACAAGGTACGACTTGCACGACCAGAAGGTCAAAGTGGTGCGTTGGTCGTTACTTCGGCCTCGTTTACGTATTCACTCCGCGTGCGGCAGGTCACAAAGGAACAGCAGTTGGGATTGGATCGCAACAGGAAGAAATTCGACATTAAGGAGGAATATTTCGTGAGTAGTTCTTCGAGTCCATGGGTTAGCTGAGGTGCTGAACGTGAGTGCAGCGTTTGAGTGCGGCAGCAAACGAAGATTGGGAACCGAAGCGCATTCAGAGGCCCAAGGGTCTCCCGGAATGGGGTGTACCACCAACGGAAGCACCTTCAAAACCTGATTCAAAGCAATGAGGGGAACCCACTCGACAACCACGCACATGCGTCCCCTTATCCTTGAATTCTCTCAACCCGGAAATCACTTTGAAATACCCGCTAGACGATCTGGCTCCCCGGCAACCCACACACTTACTTCTCGGAAGGACTCTTGGGGAGTCCAATTGTGGGGTAGGAATAGGGCACGTCGCGTCCGGGATGGGGTTACTCAAACCTCATTCGTTGGTACGTCTCTTAATTCAAGCAGGAAGTCCGGATCTAATGCCCTGCACAGACGCATGATGTTCGTTAGCCCCTCTTGTGGGCAACCCTGTACGAGCAGCATACCAGTCTGCTTCGAGGGACTATTATTAATCAGTTTCCCCTGTTCGAAAAAAACGTCGCTGTTTATCCTCAAGGATTCCACGAAGCCACACCCATCTCAGCCCACCACTCTCCGGGACAGCCCTGGATCCTCGTCCATCCACCGTCGGAATGAGTAGGGAAGTTCTGTGGCTTACCTTCCTTCGCTCGCCTCTCAAGCTGCCGCTTGAGGCTACGTGCATGGTCGCGCCAACGCGTAGGAACGTCCTCAGACTCTTCGGGCACCCCCGTATCCATCCCCCCTATATTGCAAGGATGGCTCCTGGACTTCCTCTAGCGAGACTGGGGAGAGATCGACCAATGCCCGCGTGGGTGGGTCGCTCGCACTTGAATCGGACCAGCCTAGAAATACCCCATATAACCGACCTGGGCCCCACAAATCCGCTCCCCCCTCTTCTTTCCGCCAGGTTATGGTATGTCGTCGTGATTTATGTCCAATACCCACCTTTCTAACTTGCCGAAGTTGTAGCAGTGAGGACCTGCGACAATGGGCGCTTCGATAAATGATCGACTTTCAGAGGACATGCTGTTGCATATGTTCGGCTGGGCAGTATTTCTCGACAACACCACGTCAGTTCGAAGCCGATGCGTCGTCCGACCTTCACGAGCCCCATTTCTCCTGTCGTGGGTTTGCGCCGATTGGCGGGCCCTGGTCATCAGTACTCCTTCCCTATGGTCCAACCTGGAGATGGAGACGTACAGGCTGCTGCGCAGGCCCACGGCCAAGCACCTCTACAGTCTATGGATGGAACGCACCTCGCCCTACTCCCTCTCCATCTTCATCTCCGAAGACTACTACAGCAGTCCCCGCCTCACAGATAACTGGGACTTGATTGACTTTATCGCCCAATGCGCGACGCGCTGCAAGTATCTCCACCTCTCGGGACCCCAGGTGTGCGACGGCGTCCCTAAACAACTGGCCTGTTTGAACGTCAACAAATTTCCGTACCTTGAAGGCCTGTTCTTATCCTCCGGCTGCTTCCATTCCCTCAAGTTCGACGACACGTTGTCCGCCATCCGGTTCCCTAGTCTTCGCCAGCTCGGAATATCTGGCGCGGAAAGCGGTGACGTCGACCATATGTTGCACCTGCATAACCCCCTCGTCACGCATCTGTCGTGCGAGGGGTACCTCTTTGAACGGCTACGCGTGTGCCGTCCCGCGGAAGATTTTTACAACCTCGTTGAGTTGGATGTGCTTCTGCTTTGGTCGTTGAGGGACAAGAAATCGCCATCGTCGCCCACGCTCCCTCAAGACAAGCTCGAGCTTCCGCAACTTCGGATCCTTGCCGTTTCGGAGAACTTCCAACTCTACCAAACCGCCTCCTTCCTGGGGAGTATCCGGGCTCCCGGAGTGACGGTGCTGAAGATTGTCGGCGATCCACTCATCCCCTGCGACTTCATCGAACCCTCCCAAAACTTTACGTTCCTCGAAGAGTTCGTGAAGCAGGCTCCCGGTATCCAGAGGCTGGATCTCGCACACAATTTGTTTCATTGTGGGAACTTCCTGGCGCCTCGCTCGCCCCTCTACCAAGTGCCGTTCATCCACCTTTCGATTACGGTACGGATCCGACCTTGGGCGGATTGCTGGACGTACCATGGCGAGACGTATAAGAAGAAGGGGTTGGATGTTGCGTATGAGATGACCCATGGGGAGTCCGGCCTGGCTCAGTTTTTCTTGACGATGCTGGTTGGGTGGTCGAAGGAGAAGACGGAGATGAGTGGATTGGGGAGGACGGATGTGAGTGCTTGGAAGACGTCGTTCTGGGCCGGGGAGGCTGGGAAGGACTATAGGCGCCGACGCAATCAGACTCTTGTTAGATTCTAGTAGTATACTGGTCATTCTGTGATAGTTTGCATATACCAGAGCATTATAATGGGGCGCTGTGCATCGGACAATCCAAGCCCCTATTTGAATTTGAAACTCCGAATATTAGCGCTGGACGCGTAGCCACATGGCCAGCACGCGCTTGACTCTGAACCCCCACAACCAGACATGGACTCCCCGACACAATACTCGCCATCGTCTACACCCTCCGATATCACTCCTCCTACCGAGGAAGTCAACTTCCAAGCTCCCTCTGGGGGCAGCTTCGATAAAGGATTCCTGAACACGATCTCTGGCCATCTCCAGTCAATTGCTGGCAGCAGCGCCGCAGGGGGCTCGTCAAAGAGGCGCCTTGGAGGTAGCTCGGCGTATAGTCATGGAGGACATGGATCGAATAGAGATGCGAAGTCGAGGAGGAGGGAGAATTCGGGGAGGATGGATAGTTTGGGGTGGGAGGGAAAGGGGCCGGGAGGCAAGAGGGAGAAGGATGAGCTGTTAGATCAGAGCTTGGTCGATTACCTGAGGAAAGGTGCGTCGATCCTTGTATATAAGGGTGGTATCAGCTAATCATATGCTTTTAGAAATCGGCGATCCGTTCCAGGAGCCATCGCCTCAAAGGTCTTGAACTCGGGCATCTGTGTTTCTTGTGCTTGCTCTTGTCGGTGCTTTCTCGTGCCCCTGTGAGAACCAATTCTGACAGCCTTCTCCTCGCAGAATCGTCCACAAATCCATGTATAATATCCAAGCCCCGTTGCACAATGTCCCAGACAAGGGACCGACTGCTTGACACTCTACAGGTTATTCGCCGAAAACTGAAAGATGTTCTCTCCTCAGCAAGGTATACTCGGGCGCAACCGAGGTTTTTGCTAGATGGTCTAGGTTATGAATAACCACTGAAAGCTGATCGTAGCCACCGCGGGGCACACTTCGGGTCCTGAGAATCAAAAATGCCTTCATGGGGCCGCCTTTGTCAATGCCTGGCCAAGGCACCCGCGTTGGTCCTAACTAGGTGGTCGAGTGAAGACCCCATTTTCTCTGATCACCTTCGGCTCGGGCGTACCTCGAAGTAACTCCTCACTTGACAGCCGCTCCGCCGATGAATGGTTCCTTGCTTCTTCGCGCTTTGAGGATAGTGCGGGGGGATCTAACCGCCCTCACACTCGGGGGGGCCACTTAGACTTTCTCACTAGATCCCACAGGTACGTTTATCCTACCAAAATCTGCATGGATTTGATGTTCACTTGTAAACGTATAAAAGGGCAGCCAAACTCGCATTTAAATGCACACCAAACCAGAAATCGCGCACCTCCAGGATGCTCGGGGGCCAACTCAAAGCCTTCATCTCCTTCTTAGCCAGCATGGCCATCGCGCATCTCGCGCATGCCCACCCAGCAGAGAGGCCAGCCCTTCCCACCATTACCGGCGCGCCAGTCGAGATTCCTCCAACTCTCGACCAAGCCAAATGCAGGCCCCCGTGCCCCCTCACCATTTGTGGTGGATGTCCCAAAGGCTTTCACCCTGCCGAAATACACGTCCCTTGCGAGTGCCCTTTGTGCACCTGCGAACCGGATTACCCCCAGAGCCTTGAACCCGGATCCACCGCAACGCCTACCCTCCAGCCTCCAGCGCCAGCGGTCACTCGGTCCCCTCAGCGAGCGAGAGCAACCCTCGATTGCTATTTTACTGTGAATGGTCGGGTCTTTTTCCGCCCTCACGCCCCAGTGGTAGCCGTTCGATGACCACGGCACCCACCAAACGTACCGCTTCTCAATCTAACTCTGTACCTGTGCCTCCGGCGTTTCTCGAATAAATCAGTAGGCTAGCAGGCAGTGAAGGACTTCGACTTGAGCACAACGCTTCCCGTTCTTGCGGGACATGTTTACCCGTCCTCGCTTCTTTTACCCAATGGTCTACAGTCGGTAGGCCAGAGAGTCTCGCAGAAACCCACGGTTTCTTGGACGTCTATCACAGAAGTCGAATTCATATTCAATCGCCTTTGTATATCTTCACCCCTGTCAGAGCAACTACCCACAACGACCACCCCGAGATTATCATGCTCAAACGTCCTATCAGCACCCTCTTTGCTACACTTGTTGTTCCCCTTTCAGTGGCATGTCTGGTCCACGCTCACCCCGCAGACAACCCAACGCTAGTCCCTACGAGCTCTGGCGGCCCATTCCCAATAACGACCCCAACTCTGACTACGGCCCCACTCCCCACCCCGACTACGACCACCACCTGCGGCCCTATACCCTGCCCGGCCACAGTAATACCCTGCAGCATTTTCCAATGTCCCAAAGGTTCACATGTTATCGACCTCACTCCTCCGTGCGCCTGCGCAACGTGCAGCTGCGTTCCGGACTCAACATCGACCTCGCCGACCCCCACCACGAGCACGCGGCCTCATTCGGCGTCGTGCACCCCAACGTGCCTCCAAACGATATGCCCGCCCTGTTGCTGTGGGATGACCGCGACTTCATCCGTTACTGGGACTTGTATATTTGGGTGCCCCGTATGCGGGTGTGCGTGGCCGTCGTCTACCCTGCCTCCTGGACCCACCACAACGGGGCCAAGGTCAGAACCTCCAGGAATCACTCAAGGTCCACCTGCGTACTAGTGGGGGAATGGGAGCGGCTGCCTAAGACTATGCCACAGAGAAGTTGCGAGTAAATTATATGGTGAGGCAAAACCAATGAATGTGGGTGTATGTACGTGTACGATGAAATATGTGCCAGTCTACGACAATGACCGCCGTGTAGTCGTGTCCGCTGAATAGTATGGTATAATCCCTCCAAAAAAAGAAAACAGAATAAGTAGATAGCGATGGCTCCGGAGCCCATTCGGTCATGGTCATGAGGCGGCGTGGGCTTGCGTTGAGAGAGGTCTTGGGCTGTACCCTGGAGGTGGCTCGTCCGTCAAACCCTGCGCCCACTCCGATGCTTGGTTTGACCTCAAAAGCATGATCTCCTCCTGCATCCTCCTCATCTCCTCCCTCATATCTGCGATCTCGTCTTCCCTGGCATCGGCGGGGTTGGTGACCCTCCGCTGCACGTTATCCCGCACACTCCGGCCCCGCTTCAAGTCGTTCATCTCCCGCTCCACTGTCCGTAGTCGATCTCCAATTTCCGCTTGTCGTGCCCGACGTATCTGTTCTTGCTGGTCCGAATCCCCAGCTGTCGAGAAGCGGTCTGCCCCGGCAGAGCTTGGTGCTGAAAGCACTGCCGCTCCAGGCACAACGCCACCTTGCTGTCGTCTCCGCTTCTCGGATAGAACGCCAGAGCTGCTTTGGCTGTATGTCGAGGGCATAGAGCCTTGGATGCTCGCAACCCCACCAGTAACAGCTGTAGCGTGATCGGAGTCATAGTCCGTTCTTGCTACACCGCCATATCGGTTGGCCGAATACTGACTCCCATAATTCGTCGATGGGGCGCCATTCGATTGATTGCGCATCCCACTAGGAACCGGGCTGTACAGAGGCCCGTTGCCTGAGGATGACGGTCCAGACTGGAAGGCATTCTCTTGAATAAATGGGTTGGGCCTGAGGCTGTCGTCGTAAGCAGCCTCACTCATGAGGGCAGTCGGAGGGGGAGGGGGGTCGATTAAAAACTCTTGTTTCCGACGCCTTCGCCTGAGGCAGAAGAGGAGTAGGATGATCGCGGCCAGCGCGAGTATGCCTCCGACCACACCACCAGCAATCGCGCCCACCGGGGGCCCTGAGGAAGTCGACGAGGTGGAGTCCGACCCTGATCCGCCTGAGCCCGCAGTTCCTGATGTGCTAGTGGTCGTAGGCCGAGTGGTAGTTCCGCCAGTCGTTGTTGAGCTGGTGGTGGTGGTTGTGCCCGGGTCATCATCATGCCTGAGAGAGGGATGCGATTCCCGTAAGCCACGGCAGCCTAACACGTTCCTACGAAGACTCACGTGTAGATTGCATAGTCAAAGTTGACGTAGACATTGAAGTTTGCATTGGCGAAGATTTCCAGCGCGTGGGTTCCGAACGGCATGTCGGTACGATTATAAACCAGTTGGTTGTAGAGGGGCTCCCTTGTTGTGAGGTCGGGGGCGTGTCTGAAGTTGGTCGGGGTATCTTCACCGTCCATCGCGAAATTGACATCGGTGATGGTCGTTATTCCATCTCCCTCGTTGTTGGCGAGAATGAAGAAGACCCATATCGCAGTTCCTATTCGTAGAGTTAAGTGGCTTCGCTGAGTGTCGGCGTGCTATACTACTCACCGTTGAAAGCCAAAGTAATGGAGATTTTACCCGAGTCCGGAGCGTATGTGGCTGCCTGGTAGGTGTTCTTGAATGCGCTGGTGATATCTGGGTTGATAGCACAGCCAGAACAGGAGGCGCCTTTCCACACGCCAGATGTCGAGGGCAGGTACAAGGGTAATCGTTGCGTCTCCGAGTCGCCAAAGGTGTCGTCAATTGTCCTATTGACTACGCGTCCCCAAGCAGGATCCAGTCGCAGCAAGCAAAGGAGGACTTGCAAGGCGACCAGCGCTCGGAAGATCATGGTGACTGAACCGAGGTGTCAACGACGAGGTGGTCGTTGGAGAAGAAGGGAGGTAGTCGGCCATCTTTCGGGCAGTGCCTGAGGCTTGCCTGCCTCACACGGGTATGATACACTTTTGAATGGGTCTGAAACGCGTCTCCTGGCGACAATCTGACGGGAGCGGGTGTATGGTAAGTGCAACCGGCATCATGCATTAACTCCAGCCGATAACCTCCGATCACGTAGAGGCGACACAAAAAGGAAAATAGGGCCACCTCATAATTGAAAGGAAGAGAGCGCCGAAGAACGTCAGTGCCTATGTAAATGTGCAGCGTAGGGTGTAGAGAGCGCTATAAAAACAGAGCTAGAGGAGTGGGCGGTACATAGAAGACGAACCCGCCCATGGGCGCCTATTTCATAAGCGCCGCGGCGTCCATCGACAGCAGGGACACAAACAAACGGCAAAACAAAGTAGCAAGTGAGAGTAGCAGAGTATACAGCAAGTTAGATAAATTAGTATCCGATGTTGACGATCTTGTTCTCGTATTGGGCCCATTTGTTTAGAATGACGTCCACCACAAAATGTGCGACATCTTGCCTGGAGATCGTGTAGCCTCCCAGCTCGCCCTCAGACACACGGTACGGCTCCTTCGGCTGCTTGCCCACCTTCTGCGGCTTTTCAGCGACGCTCTTCCCATCCGTGAGGAAAGCGGGGCGGATCACAAGCACCTTCTTCAACGACCCCGCGCTCGGAAGGCCTTCTTGCCAGTTTTCACCCATGATGTCGACGTTAGGTTCTCCGTCCTCTTCTGTATTCCAGCTCCAGCCAGTGCAATATGCCATAGCACGCTCTGCACCTGCTTTGTCTTCATGCGGGGCATTGAGGAGCCAGCCATACAGGGGTTTCATGGCAAGGGGAAGGGAGTCGTGGGATGTGCGAGTCAGTCCGATGGAGGACAGGGTGATGATCTTGGTCTGATCCTCAACTCTGGAAACCTTCGGCATCGTGGACAAGGCATTCAGGAGGGACTGGGTGACGAGGTTGGGAGGGTCGATCACCAATCCCTTCCCGAAGGTAAACTTTGGTGTGCCACCTAGTGTAAAAATACCGACGATGTCCGTTGGTGGAGGAAGCCCGTATACATGATAACACTTACCGACACTGAAGAGGAGAAAGTCGACTGGGCGGTCTTTACTTGCTATGTCCCACGCTCTCTGAACATCCGCGGAGACGAGCGCATCGCCTTTCACTAGCGTGGCATGGCTGTTCTTGACATACAGCTGAATTGCTTCGTCTGAGTCGAACACAGCTGGCGATCGAAGCAGGAAGGTGACGGTGGCTCCTGCGCCTGTGGAAATCACGAATATTCGACTTAGTCACTTCGAAGACCTATCAGCGAACATACCCAAGAGTTTCTTTGACGAATAATAGCCAATGTTGCGAGAAGAGCCGATAGCGAGGATGTTCAAGGACTTGTTGTCGGACATGATGCGGGAGCAAAAGGTTGACAAGTAGCTATCGCCTGGGGTGAAAACTGTGGTGGGGGAAGTTATGGTAACTCAGTATGAGAGTCTTCTGTGTGTTTTATAACTTTCCTTAGTCTCATCCCAATCTGCGCCGCAGCATGAATGGCAGAGGCTCAGCAACGCTCCATCAGGTTCGCAGGTGGAGAGCTTGATGCTTACCAGGTTCAACTTCCAAATCAGTTGGAACAAGGGACTCCAGGCAACTTTGAAGGCGATGATCATGATTCATCAGTGTACGGTTAAGGCTGAAAGTGACATCGCACGCAGCAGGGGCGCCGTGTTTGGGCAGTGCTGCCCTGAGCGCAATTGCACAGGCGAACTACGGAGGGCTAGAAGTACTTGGGCATACTGGTCATGCCGTTCAAGGTTCAACCTCTGCCGACTCGGCGAGGAACCGAAACACGGCATTCTCATTCCACGATCACGTGAATGCCGTAAATCGGATTAATATTGGCACACAAGTTGGGGGTCAAGCTTGGACCTGGCAAATTCCCACCTCAATCCTTCAAGAGCCTCATGCCCGTAATCGGTGCCATCAATGACTGCCTCAACATCGATCTCCTGCGCGAGATATTCACGCAAATCAGTGTCACGGAGAACGCGGCCTACATCTCGTATCCCTTCCACGATCTTCGCCAAACCCGAGCCCCACTCCTGCTAACATACGTATGCTCCCACTGGAGAAAAATTGCGCTCGGGACGCCTACCCTTTGGTCCAGTCTTCGGATTGACGTGGAGAACCTGCTGGTTCAGTCAGGACGCCAGAAGTTGTATCAAATGTGGCTGGACCGAGCATGGGGAACCCCCGTGTCCCTCGACATCACTGACATCCGGGCTTCCAAACTAGGCCTACTCGATAGGGTCGATTGGATAGGGTTCCTCCTCGAACACGTCCCTTACCTCCGATACCTGTCGACTGGGCCCTCTGTTGGCAATGCACTTTTTAGCGGACTACTGTCAAGACCCGTGGGGTGCGCTCGACATTTGGAGGGACTGTGCATATTCTTTCCGTCTCCAACCCCGTTCGCAAACAGCTGCCATGGGAGGCTATCCGGTCTTTTCCCAAATCTCTCGCAGCTCGACCTATCGACTCCATCCTACCATGGCTTTGGGGACTTAGCAATCAACCAGCTTACTCACTTCTCATGCGACGTCACCTTTTTCGAAGAATTTCTTTCAGCAGGAGAAACGGATTTGACATTTTCCAAACTCGTGGAACTTCACGTTCACCGTGCGAACGGGGGACAGGACCCTGCTTTGAAACCAAAATATGGTAGGCAGATCGTCCTCCCTGAAGCGAGAATGATCAAATTTCACGACACAACCCCCAACGCCCTCCTCACCCGGAACCTTCTGCCCATCGTTTTCTGCCCAAGTTTGGAGGTCCTCAACATTGACAATGGCTACATCGCAGTATCGCCTATCCCGACTTCCCCATCTGACTCTGGGGATTTCAGCTTCTTCACCACGTTCATGGCACATACCCCGTGCTTGCGATACCTCTATGCCCGCCACCAATACTTCATGACGACGGCATTTCTTAAACACCCAGACATCCGGACGCACTTGGAGTTCGCCCAGGTTGCTTTCCCCGTTACAGGGGCGCTGTTCCGGACGGTCGACGATGCGAAACGGTCGTTTGGAGAGATGTGGGCGGCACACGATTTGGGGGTCGTATTCATGACGGGACCGCATGGCACGGTGTTCACGACCTCCATGGCGTTTGTTGGGTGGTCTCGCGTCCCCGGCCGGGGCCTGGGGACGCCGTATGTTAGAACATGGGCGCCTCCGTTCTGGGACCAGGGAGCGTACGTTGCGAATGTCAGTAGAATCAGAGCCTCGCGTCTTGCAGTTTGCTAGCATCCAAGGTCGATTCTTTTGTACACCCACATGGTTTAAAATGCCACTTTGCCATTACAAAGTTTGTCACCCAATCGTAGTGTGGGAAAGGAATGACTTAAGCGCCCGAGCCCAATTAGGAGGTTCTTCGAACTTGAACCTGGTCCTCCATCTTGCAGCTTCTTCGCCAACCAATGCGACCCATAATCACCAGATGACGACTTCACGAGCAGAGTCAGTTCACTCCCAGTACGGCCGACGACGCTCCAACACATCACAATCTATAGCCAGGGTGTTACCGCCGCCTCCACCACCCCCACCTCCCCTGAAATATGGCAGTTCGAAAGTGCTGAACGCGTGGGTACACGAAGTAAAGGATTCACCGAGTATCGCCCTCAACCATGCGTTCTGGCCTGGAGTTGCGGAGGGAGACCTGCTGCGAATTACAACGGCAGGTTCGAATGAAGGGTTTCTGTTCAGCGCGACACGGGATGAATTACAGAGTAGGACTCAGCTGCAGGTGAGCAACCCGTCTCTGGGTGAAATTCCAATCTCAAGAAGAGTAGATATCGGTACCCAAGCCGATAGCGGAGGCGCTGGACGTCAGGATGAACGACGAGGTCTTGGTGACCAAGGTGCGCTCGTTTGCTATGGCAGCGTGGTCTCGTCTGACCGTCCTCCAGGTTGAGCGAGCGGCAAACGCAGCGGATCATGTCGAGTTTGTGTTTCAAGACCAGTACCTTGGCAGGAACGATATGTGGAGACTGGGAAACCACCTTGTTGGCCAGTGCGTCTATACCAACCAAGAGGTGACGTTCATAGGATCGATTGCGGCGAAGATTCAGAAGATTTGGATCGCAGGGAAGCAGGTGAGGGTGCATTGACTTTGGTCTGTCGTCCCTTTTAACGTCGATAGGTTTCGTCAGCTGTGGTTACACCTGCAACCAAGGCAATCTACCGATCCCTGTCTGCCAAAGTCACTATCTTCATCCAGGTGTGCAAAGAGCTCTGGGAGTTCTCGGGAGACGGCGAACGTTACTACGAGAAGATTGTGCACTCCTTCCTTCCAGACCTGTTCGACAGGTGGAAGAAGGCCGGCACGAACCACACCGTCCACATCGTGCTGATATCTCGCGTCTTCTACGAAGAGAATGAGATCGACTACGCCGCTGGTCCGCTCCGCAGAGACGACCGAGGGAAGTGGTACAAGGACTTTTACAAGGTCATCACGGATTTGGAGGTCAATCACGAGTGGAAACCGACGTTGGTGGCCCTGAAGAATTCGTTCTGGGACTTCCAACGCGATATTCTCCTCACTCACCACTATCACCGAGCTTCTGTGGACAACAAAATCGGCGTACCGGCTCACGTTCGGCTCGTTGGCCAACTCTCTGCGGCACAGGACGGGCCCATTCTCGAAGCTTTGAATCTCGGCCTAAATCCCACGGAAACACATTACATAGATCGCTCGCTTTCCCTTACAGGGGCGACGTACATTCTCATCACTCCGGGAACGGGATACTTCAGAGTTTCGAAGCAACTCCTTCGCCTCACCACCACCCGCATGCTGGACCAAGGCGTCGTCTTGAATCTTGTGCTCTTGACGAAACAGCCGCTCCATCAAAGCCCGATATTCAGTTTCCAAGGCGTCGAGCCTGGTGCCAAGGTGGACGGAGATGACCCCCTTGTACACGACGTTCTGTGGTGTGAAGATGGCGCGGTCGATCCCAGTCAGAAGAAGACTTTTTGGTGGGAGCCCTTTTGGTTGTCGACGACGTTCTGGGATAAGCAGAAGGATTTGCCGTTCCGTCAAGACCGGTAAGCAAGGGCGTTTCCTCAACTGGGCCCGAAAGCTAATCGATGATTAGATTCGTAGCGCGGGCCAAGATGCACGAAATCCAGATGTTGGGTTTGCTAGAGCACGACGTTCTGGCGAGCATTGAGGTCCCTTTCCTCCCAGAGAAAGCGGGCGACCTGATGTCTCATCCCGGCGAGCTCACCAAGGAAGACGCGGACAAATATGACAACGACATCTTCGCCGACAAGTCCACGAAGCCCGTATTCACAGGTCCTCAGACGCCTTCGATTCTTGCACCTGGACCCAATTTCACAAGGGACAAACGAGGGTCCCAGCGCAATTCACTTACAGTTACCCGTATCCAAACCATTGAAGAAAGCCCTCGCCATATTATCAGGGAATTGCCCGACGATCATGGCCCTCGTAGTGGCTCGCTCCTCGCATCTTCCCTACAACCCAGTACATCCCCATCTCAATCTTCCATTCACTCTGTACGGTCAGAGCGGTCTACAGCATCTGCCAGGCTTGAGAGAATCAAGAATTCTGCTGCTGGAGGTGGCAGTAGCCAGAAAGGTTCATCACTTACATCGAAACTCACACCATCGTGGCTCCTGAGTCACTTCCGAAGCGGGGTCAGTGAACCACAGACCTCTCAAGTCGTAGTATCCGGAACACCCGCCACCACTACCCCGCCCCAACTTCATATCACAAGTCCCACACCCGCACCTCCTCCTGCACCTGTCCAGATACCTCCCCCAACGAGCTCACTCAGCATCCCTCTTGCACCATCAGCCCCAATCAAGATGCCCCTTCCCACACCCAGACCAGGCATGCCGGCACAAGCGATGAAGAACGGGACTGGAAACAGGTCAAGCTTGCGCTATGACGACGACACCCTGGTCGCACCTCCGAGGAATTCATTCCCTCGCAGGTCTCCCATTAACACCCCTCCCCGAGACGATCATATGAGCAAGCGCAGAAGCATGGTCAGCGCGCTCAGCAACATGGCGCTCCCTCAATCTGTCACATCATCTTCCCCGGGCTCATATTCCAATCCTTCTAACCCCTCTCAAGGACAGCGGCCTGTTTCTTACCTCCAGTCGTCTATGGCGCGAAGGTGGCAGCATATCCTTCCACAGGCGCTGAAGAAACACGATGTCAAATGGCATGCTCTGGTCACTCCGGGGTGCTTACCTTTAACGGTTGATTATTTCCCGACGAACGCTGAACTGGAATCATCTTACGATGTTTCGTCGTGGGACATATACGTCGACCCGAAGGAAATGTACCCTTGCCTTGTTCGCCCGCCCCATATCAAAGGGAGCTCGGATGAAGCTCGCAAAGCGTTGGCTTTGAACGTTATGAGGGGAATGGCTGCTGTCCGCCTCGCGCAGGGTTTCCAATTCGTCATCAAACCCGTAGGGAATGATACACAGGAGGACGCTTCCCAGAAAATACCTTTGCGACGGACGACTTCATTTGTCTCGGAGGAGGCTGTCCTTCCAAGGGCGGTTGGAGCGTCGGATGTCCTGAAGACGACGGGTGATCCAGTGTTCTTGAGTATGACGAATGAAATCCACAGGATATCGTTCAATGGGGAGATGATTCAGGTGAAGCGCTATGTGAGGAGGATGGGGCATAACCCACCGTTCAAGTATCAGTGTTTGATCTGGCCAAAGCTTGGAGGTGAGCCTACCACACAGGTGTGCTTTAGTGCCCAGTTAACTTGATCGTAAAGTGGGGTATACCGAACTGTCGACGACATTTGAGTCTCATGGGTTCGAGAACTACTTATGGAATAGGTATGTGATTGCTTGGCTCCCTTCTTGCACGTATTCACGGGTTCCCATAGGCTGGACATGCTCGTGGCCGGGTACGAGCATGAGCTCCACGACTCGCTTCGCTACTGGCGTACTCGGTTCATCGTCATACCCACCGCAGAGCCCCCAGTTCTCTCAGTTGGGCCCAACGGCGAGCCGCTCAACGAAGAGGAGATTCGCATTCTTGGAATCGAGAAGCTCAGCGAACAGTTCACCAAGTTGCGACTTCAGACCCCAGATGAGAAGAGGAACAACCAGGCCGTTCCACCAGTCCGCTTCCTCCCCACCACTCTAGACCCCGCCATGTCGGTTCTCGATGACGCCCTGGTCGAACAACTCGAGCAGATCCATGCGACTGGGCCGATGAGGAAGAAGATGAAGAGTGACAAGGATATCGCGGATATGTCGCCACACCAGATCGTGAAGCTTATGCGAGAAGAGGATGGTGTTCCGATCAAGCACTATTTGTGGCATCGGACAACCTACGCCAATTCGTTCATTGGAGCTGACCTAGTCAATTGGCTGGTGAGGGAGTTTAGGGACGTACCATTGCGTGCCCAGGCTGCGGAGTGGGGCGTTAAACTGTTCGAGCAGGGAATCTTCGAGCATTGCAGAGGAGAGCACGGCTTCCTCGATGGGTGAGTTCAGAATTCCAAGGTCCCAAGGTTGTGGCTGATCCCGAAGTGCAGGCACTATTACTATCGGTTCAAGGGTGAATTCGCCATGCCAATCACTCCGAACGTGAAGTCTGGGTGGTTCCAAAGGAAACACGAACCAGAGCCCCGGACTGGTGGTTACTACCCTTCCACCGCTCCTCGGGCGAAACCTTTTGCAATCAAGAAGAAGCGTCTTGTGCTCAGTCAGACTATCAAGATTGACTTGGACCCGAATAAGGTGTGTTCAATCGAACACCACTCTCGAACAAGAATTCACTTCGACTTCTAGCGGAGCGACCAAGCAGAGTGCGCTGTCCTGCACCACGACATCTTCCACAATCCCGCTACGGTCTTCCACTTCGAGCTTCAGTGGATCGGTACCACCGCTCGTGTCATCGAGGAGGTGCTCAAGCAGTGGAATCGGACAATTGACATGTACGGATTGCGGCTGGTGGAAGCCTACGTGATGCAAATCAGCGACATCCGCGAACGAAACGCCTTCCAGTCGTGCTTCCCCATTCGATTTGTAGTCCCACCGCCGATCGTCCCCGACCTGGAGAAGCGTGTATCGCCAGAAGGTGCTCGGGCGGCGAAACTCTTCTTTGAGTACCGCTTGTTGCACAAATTTGGGTTTATCGTCGACGTGGAGGCGCAGGACCTATATCCAGAGCAGGTGGATGTCTTCTACTCATATCGGCGGTCACCTTTCCACTACTCGCAGTTCGTGCATCGTTCGGGAGTGGCATTCATCCAAGTTCTCGACGGCTCGCAAGGTTTCTTGTTCTTGACCAATCGACTGATGGGACCTGGGAGGATGGGTGCTGCGATGAAAAGTAAGGACAATACCCCTGCGATCAAGGCAGAGGAACTCAGACAGAGGATGGCGGCGTTCTGCATGGACCCCAAGGCCTTGAACGCCTTCTACGACGAGCAGGTCGCACTTATTCCCCTGGCTGCTGAGCTGGAGGCTCCATCGATCGTGGTTTGAATAGCTGGGAGTGTATGTCAAGTGTATGCTGTATATACTTTTGTATTAGATCGCTGAAGCGGTGGTATCAGTGGTGGTTTATGATACTTCCTGTGGGGAAACGATCATATCTCTCCCGTTGGCACGTATTGACCGCTTATGCACGTCTTTCGACATCGGTTTACGCATATCTGAGGGTGTGTGAGCCCGCGGGGACGCATGGTGGACGCGAATATCACTCACCGAAAGCATCCTCTTCATCCCGCCCTCCCTTTCCGATGCCCAAAGTGCCATAGTACTCGCGTACTCGCCTAAACACGCTGTATCCCATCCCCTCGTACATGCCGATGGCAAGATGATTTGCACATCGGACATAGAGATCCACGTAGTAGCCCTTGTATACCTCATCGGATACGGTTTCGAGGAGGCGCATCATCTTGCGTGCCAGCCCCAGTCTTCGGTATTCCGGGGCGACAGTCAAAGCGGTAACATGTCCATGCCAGTCCGTATGGTCCCCTTCTGCCTTTCCGAGGACTGCAAACGGGAGGTTAGCAGCGAGATATCGACGATACCAGGAGGGGACATACTGTAGCCCATAGTGCGTCCGCTAGGCGCTTCCTGCACACAACAGAGGTCTGGCCACCTCGAGAGGTAGGTCATGTAGAATCCGATTCCATACTACATTCGAGGTCTTGTTAGTCGTGTGCTGCCCCGAATCGCGAGCTGCACTGACGTACAGTTTCCGTCCAGATGTCCAAGTTGCTATCACCAAGTCAGCCAGGGTGTACAGTGCCGAGGTAGCCTTTTCACTCACACATTGTTGAACTTGAACATGTCAGTGGCCTTGAATGGTCGTAAAACGCTCATTTTAGCTGGCGTTGGTGGTGGAAGGGTATCAAGGTCGTCGACCTCGCACGCGCCGGAAACGAGGTTCTGATCGTGGCGAGGTGTTCCGGTCCGCCAATGGCGAAGGCCTCATTGCGGCGTCAATCGCACCTCCGCTCTCGACGCCCACGACACCCATGAGCCCCTCACCGATCCCGGAGGAGGATGTAGGAGCTACCTTGCCATTCACAGCCGCAGAGGACGCGGACTTGGAGGATATATGGTGGACACGCTGGTCGTTGTTGGCGCCATACTGGCAGGGATATAGGCGCTCAATGCTGCAAGGTGCGTCCCCGCTGCATAACCCCAAACCGGGGCTGAATTTCTGAACCAGCCTCACAGCGAACTTTCTGAAGGGCCATCTCATGAAGCGTGTACGGACGGCGAAGAATAGTACCCCGCATATATCGGGGAGCCTCGAGCGATTCCTTACTTTGCCCCCCGAGCTAATATTCGAGGTATCTATCTTTCTGAGGGCCTTGCGAGGATAATTGGGCTAAAGTATCATCAGGTGTTCAAGCATTTACATGCCCTGGACCTCTACCACATGTCCTTGACATGTCGGGCGTTCAAGCAGGCTCTCCGAGAGCCTGTATCATACCCACTTTGGAAGGCCGCCTTCGCAGAAATCCCGTCGTTCCCCCCTTGCCCGGCGGACTTGACTGAGCCCCAATGGGCGTTCCTGATGTTTGGCCCAGTCGAATGTGAGGTATGTTGGTACTACGACTCCTCCTCGACCCATTCTGAGGCCATTCTAGGACTGCGGCCGCTCCGGGGCTCAACCAGACATCGCCCTGTACAAGAACTTTTGCAGTCCTTGCACGGACAAGCACTTCGTTTCGAAGAGGGACATCCTGGAAATGTTCTCTTCCCACCCGGAGCCAAAGCGAGTCTACGCTAAGCTCAAGACTGTGTGTCAAAGTCGCTGCAGACTGGGTAAGTTTAACGCACTTGCCTGACGATTGGGCTCGCTTACGCTCCTCCAGTCACCTTGCAGTTGCGTTCGCGCACAAACGAAAGGGGCGCAGAAAAGCGGTGGATGCGTGAAGATGTAGAGCAGTACGCACCCATGGTCCTCAAGGAACTGGAACTGGAACGGGACGAGCTGGAGAATCCTGTGTTAACGGTAGACAGGAATGACCCCAGAGTGTGGAGAATTGGCCGGCTAGAGAAGATATCTACCACTAACGAGGTACGGTCTCTGCTCCGCCACCTATGTTTCTATTCCTGACGCGCAAAACAGCACACCATGTTGACATTGCGGTGGGTAGTGGGCGTTCTTCAGGAGTTGCAAGAAGAGCACCGGAAGCGCACTAAGGCGTGCTTGAAGAGGTTCGTACCGTTTTGTCTCCCCGAGCCATGTCCTAACTAGCGTAGATGTCGAAGGCGGATCGCGAACATGAATTTGGGATACAGGTCTGAAGACATCCGTGTTGCCGCCGCTTCAGACTGGACCCCTTATTTTGAACGACTTGCCGTACAGAAGATGACACGGAGAGGTACTATTCTCATTTTCTGCCACCCTTCACCTCGTTTATTGGGCTTTAGAATTTCGGTATCACAAGAACTTCTTGATTGCGACAGTCCGCGGGCGCGCAATCAAACGTTTGCGGGCAGCCCGCAGGCGAGAAATTACCGCGTTGTGCGAGGGGTATCGCGCTACTCGATCCCCTCGCGAATGGCTCCACTTTCCTTCAAACAAGGAGGTCCTGAAGGCTCCCGTGTTTGATGAGTATATCACACAGAACGTGGACCAGCCAACCAGGTTCTCCTCCAGTGAAGCGATGAAGCACTTCCCAGAAATCATCACGAATTGGCACGAAACGAAGCGTGAAGAACTTGCTCGTCAGTGGATGCAGGAAACGGGTCGGTCCACGATGGATATCGAAGAAGCGAAGAAATCCTTGGACCTGGCCAAGACTGTGTTCCTTTGCGTTCAATGTAAGACTCTGGATCAGCGGTGTAAACTTGGCGAGATCTTCTGTGGGTGGAATGCGGCCCTTACCCATTTGTGTCATTTGTCTCTCGACCGGCACTATGATGCAAACTATCTCCTCGACTTGCCCCCCGAAGGAGACCCTGTTGGCCACAGGGACATGGTGTTCTCCACGCGAGCCGAAGGTGTAGTTGCCTCCCTGGTGGAGAGTATTGGACTCGACCCCGACACGACCGCTACTGAGCGCCTTGACGACCTCGATTTACGCTTTTTCTGTGACACCTGTGGTATCGGTACGCATCGCAAAGGCGTTTGCGGGAAGAAGGCGTATACCTGGACGGAATGCGTGAGTTCGCCTGTAACCATGAACCCCCTTAGGTTTTTACTCAATTGCCCCTTCAAGGTGACACACGCTCTTCAAGAACACAGCGGGGACGAGGGAGAGGAGGCCGCGTTTTGTCGTCTGAGCCCCGAGGCGACTCGCTTTGTTCTAGAACACGAGAGGCTGATCTACCGACCTGCCTTTAAAGCATGGGGGTGCGCACATTGTACAGTGCACTGCGACTTCTCCGTCTCTCTCCCTAAAGCCATTGCCCACGCCAAGGAATTGTGAGTTCCTGTCACATCTGCTTCAATCTTTATCGACCATATATCCCCCACTCATCTCTCTTATAGCCATGGTGTCGATGACGTTGTCCAGTCCCGCGATATCATCCGTTTCGACAACCGGTACTCCTTGACATCCGTGAAGCACAGACGACCATTCGTCTATTCCCTCCAGCCGCCGTGCAATTTGAAGTGTAACCTGTGCCCAGAGCTATCTATATTCAAGCTCTGGAACGCTGACAGTTTGGAAAAGCATTTCCGACACAAGTAAGCAGCTTCGATCTATCATGCGAGGCGAGACTGATTCTGAACGAACGTTAGGCACGGGATTGAGGAGCCGTTGGAAGATGATTACGATGCCATTCAAGTTGTCGAGTCGACGTCCTCGGGCACTGAGAAAGTGCTCGAGCGAGGGGAGGTGGTACTCCCTGACATGGGGGGTACGGCGTAGCATTGAAATCTTTCTGGACAAAGCCACAACTGTACGTTCAATTTACCAGAGCTACCAATTGGTTGTTTTCGCATACAGCACCGCCGAACAAGGGCGCTTATAAAAACGACTAAAATAAGCGCCCACCTGTTGAACGGTCGTACATGTGTTGGAGCCCCCCTATCGTTAGCACCATGTCATGTGGGGCATCCTCCAGCTACATAGGGACGTACATATGCTGTCACTGGTGACTTTCGGAAGCCACAAGCCCTGCAATCGTCATCTGACATCCTTGCTTCTTGCCTGCAGGTGTACACTAGGCACGTCGAGCTCCGATTTAGCCAAAGGAAATGAGCTGGCTCAGATCTCTTTCTAGTGGAAAGGGTTCATTCGTCCTTTCTTTGCGGTACGCAAGTTCCGGGGTACCGACAAAGCAAGGCGGACCGAGACGTACACGGGGCACGACAAGCGCCCCGATGACTGATCGTGTGAGTTTTTGAGACGCTTTCATCAAACGTGGCAAGCCTCGCGCCGCCTTTTTCTTGTCCAGAACCACAAACATGGGCTCAAGTTCTTTCAAGTGGTGCCATTTGTCTCTCTCCCGCATAGGACCGAGTACCTCGTGTTCGATAACTTGGACTTGGGCATAGGGTTACCCTCTCCGCATGCGGTTTGGGTCCCATATTCCGAGAAAAGGAGAACTCGGCTCTCGAACCGCGACATTGGACTCCAGGTCGTTCTTTCTGCGGCCCAGTATCGATGTGGTGATTGTCGTACGTCGGTTCTTCGAGCTACCCAACGCCTTCTAGCCCCAAGGGAGCACCTTTCAAGAGTCTTCGGCCCACCGGTCCTGGCAGACGCGAGTCCAGGGCGAAAAGAAATGCCTCATGCTATACTCCCTCTCCACCCCAGTGCCTACGGTTCACTTTTGGTTCTGTTCTGGAGATGCTTGCCCAACGATCCTTGTTTATTCTGAAACGACACTCTGCAGATCGTAGCCCCCTTCGAGTTCAGCCTCTCTCCGCTTGACTTTGGAGCCCGCACCCTGCGCGAGTTCACCGCCCTTAAGGTCCGCAACTTCCGTGAACTCAAAACGAGTAAGCGAAATGAATACCGGCTGGCAGGTACGTTCTAATCAGCGCCATTTTGGGAACCTTCAGACTCTAGTCGGGACGGGAGCAAAGCCTTCCACGGTGTCTTTTTGTATCCGGGATGGCAGGAAAGAGACCAAGAGACCCTGCAAGCTCCTCCATGGCAACACGCTGAAACCACGATGTCGAGCCGGACCTGGGGGCCTGTTCTCTTGGTCCCTTTGCATATCTAATCAGGATGGACCGGCATCTCGGTCCCCAACGGCTTGCACTATATTACCGGCCTTTGCATACCACCCGTCGGGGGTCGATGGTGAATGTTTGTTGTCCTCTTTATCAACGCTTCCCTGAAGGCGAACGAGCCGCCCTATGCGGATGGGGACCTCTGTACCCTCGAACGTGGATCAGGCGTTGGTTTCTGCATCAACGGTACTCGCCAAAACCAGAGCGTCCCTGACCACTCGGGATGTAGTGCTAGTACACATGCATCTTTCAGGATTCCCTTTTCGTTTTCAACGAGGAATGGTACGACCATTTCCGAAAGAACTGCGGACAAAAAACCTGTGTACCCATCACAGCCATTGACCCTACCCTATCGAACGGCGAGGCTAGGACGGAATGAAGTCATCGCACGTACAGCGTCCCTTCCGAGCCGCCCGTCAATCTCTCTTCTTGTCGTCTCTGGCCCGGTACACTGGACACTCACAAGGGCTTTCGCACATAGACGACCAGGGTCCAGTCAAAACCCTTGGCCTTCATGGCAAGGACCGGTAGGCTTGATTTTCTTCGGTTCACGCCGATCGCACTACCCGCCCAGTGTGTAGTTCCTCCCTCTACAAGTGAATAACTGATGAACTTCTCTCAACTTGAAACACTCGATTTCGACGGAATGATGGCACACTATGCAGACCCAGCACCTCAGACCCAGGGGCTGGTGAGTACCTTTCATCCCGGAGGCGATGACTTAAACTCACTGAATTGAACATCTGCGCCCAGCGTTGTATCATTGCAGTCCGAATTGCAGGGTCTGTTCTTCGATTTTGCTATGGCTCAAGGAGTGGGGGCTACTTTACTTGGCATTCTACTCTCCACAGTGGACCACCGCAGGAATGGACTCGAGTCTCCGATTGAGGCAATGCCCAGTGGTCGAAACTCACCTCTTTGGCGACGACGAGCAGGCAAAAATATGACTGTGTACGACAGAGCCCGTTTCGGTCACTCCCATGGGCCGCGTATGCCTGCCCTCGTCGCCCGGATTTCGTCATCCTCGGTAGCCGTAGAGCTCGAGGACTGTCGGGGTTCAAACATCGTCGCAGTTGTCGGTAACTCACGCCACATTACGTCCGTCCGCACCATTTCTTCGTTAAAACTCCATACACTGTCGGCCTCCCGCGAGCCAGGCCAATCTCTCTTTCCCGGGCCTGAGCTCAACGAAATGTCATCTTTTCGCGAGTCGCTTGCCGGGTCACATCGAAGTCGCAGCTCAGGGGAACCTTGCTTCCCAGGCCCCGCCTGGCAAACTACCTTATAATATGCCCTCTTCTGGACAAGCAATCCTGGATGGTCTCCTGTGGCGATATCATTTACGTTTCGTGTTTCAAGATTGCGTGTTTGTGGGTCGATTATGGTCACAACCCTGGACCCAACGCTCCACCAGCATTCAGGATCCACCAAGATGCTTTGGAATACGACTCGACACCTTCACGTATCTACAGGCTACGTTGATGAACTCGAGAAGTCAGGGTTAGCAAACGAGGTTCCAGGGCCCTTGATGATCTGGGGTGCTCCACCCCAACCCTCACACCCATGGATGGTTCAGAAGACCTCACACCTGCAAGGGCGCCGAGAAAGGTTCGTTTCGTCTTTGTGGACGAGCTGAATGATCGCATTCGAACCAAGACACGCTCGAGCTGTAGCCTGAGCTTCTTCACACCGCAATTTTAGCGTCGGTTCCCGGGTTAACCTCGCTAGCGCGACGAACTTTGGCCAGCTCGACATTGGCTACCGATTCCTTCGCGGACCCTTTACAACTCACTTTGCCACTAGCGTGGAGAAATAGACGTCGAGGTATCGGCTGGGGCCAATTGGGCACGTATCAGGCACCGGGCTTAGATGCGATAAGATTGGAACTGCAGCTACTGGATTGCGGTGTATGGTCGGCTCGTGTCTCGCGACTTCCGGCTATCTATCGGTGCAAGGATTACTTCTACGACTGGAGGAGAACAGGAAGGATCTCGAATGCTCTGTGAGGCGGCTTCGTTTAGATAGGACGATATAATAGCATACTGGCCGATGTGCTGTTGACACAGCTCTTTACTTCTATCGATGGAGTTGAATGTTGATCACAGGGACACAAGCTAAGTTGGATGGGAGCTGCAGTTCGTTAAGCTTCACCCGGGTCTTACTTCCTTCATTTCTACTACAGAATGTTACGCCCGTTGCACATTGGGGCACTTCAGTCCAAATCGCAGTGGGTTCTTATTGAGATCGTGTATTCTTGACCGGGAAGGTGTTTCCCTTAACTGCTCCGAATTGCCTCGTGCTCTCGATCTTTCTCGACCATGGGTTTATGCGCTCTAAATATCGATCGACTGGCTCCTATGGCACTCGGACTCATCCACTCATAAACGATGCTGGGCAAAGGGCCAGTCCCACTCGCCATTTACACACGAGGCTAGCAGATCGCAATCCAGTGCTACCATATCTGAATCGATAGAGCGTAGAATCCGGAACATAGAATTCTTAGATTGAATAGAACCAGGTTGAATTCAGGTATGTCTGATTTTGAAGCTTGAACTCAGAGAACATCCAAACTTTTATCATGAGCCTGCTAATTTTGTCGCGTCGTGGCGAAATTCAAACTGGTTCACTCCCCGTTCGCCCCATCGGATATGGACTGGCACGACCATGTCCAGGAACCCGCACCATATTTGCCGCACCGAGGGAGCGTGAGGTAGAATTGGCTCCGCGAGACTCCGCCGTGCGGGGTCCCTCCTCTCCGAAATCTCTCCCGGAAGATCTTACGAACGTCAGCAGACTGTTGCTCGTTCTTCGAAGAAATCGAAAGTTGCCGAACGACCGCTGTGCTGCTGGATTGTGGGGGTGATAGAACCGGAACATTAAAGACTTCCGTAAATCCTAGCCTGTTTACAGCTTTGGCCTACTTATAAGCCATCCTCCATCCGCCGTGCGCCTTCTCTGAGTCGCGGACAATGAGCGCTGAGCGCTTACTAGTAGCCCCCCAAGTTTACCCAATGACGTCACTGGTGATGGGATCCCCGCCCGGCAATTAGGGGATAGCCGGACCGGTACGCAACCACCTCCGTTCCTCTCCGTTCCTCCTTGGTTCTTCCAATCCGCAACCAAGAGCTGTTGGGCCTCTTGGAAAGGCTTTTCCTGTCACACTTCCGATACCTTATTTTATCTCATGCCAAGGCTGTATCCCTGCGCCCCGGGAGGAACAAGAAGGAACACAGCTGCTCGGAGACTCGAACAGCTCGCGCAGAAGGTCTAGGCGGCATCGAGACCAGATGAACAGCAAGGCCATCGATCTTCGCCTCCTCTGTTCAGCTCTGGGTGTCGCAATGCCATCCCTATCTCTTGATTTCGAATCATCGAGCTCTTTCTCTGTCTTTCTGTTCCACGAATACCCTTCCTGAACGCATCCGTGTCGCATTCGGATTTTCAACGCCGACGTGGCACCTAGCGAGCTGGTTTTCTTTCCGGAATCCGGAAGGACACAGTGCGAACTTGGAACGAACCGCGCTACCTCTCTGGTATCTCTGGAGCGCCCATTTGATGTTACCTTCCTGATCTAACTTCCTCCAGGACTTCGGAACCTCTCTCCTCGGGAGTTGGGGTTGCGGGAGAACATCTATTCCCTTACTACTATCCCGGCATGGTACGCGCCGTTCTTTCACCTTTCCATAGCCTTGTCGATACTAATGGATTGCGAATCACTTAGTCGATGTGATACTGAAACGGACTACGGGATATCGAAGTAAACCATTGAGTTCGACGATCGCCGAAGTGTGAGCGCGAGCTGCGGGTATTGCGGTTGCCGGGAGTGCTTTTCGCCAGGAATTACTGCAGTCGCAATTTTCTGACGTCTGACCCTCCTTTGGGCCACCTTCTCTGAAGCAAAATAGCAGCTGTTTCTGTCCCAGGACGAGTTTGCTGCGCTGCGCTGTTTCTTTGCAAAGATTCGCCGAGGAGGCGCCCACCACTAGGAGGGTCAGGACAGACGGCGAAACTCAGGCCCTCTCTCTCCCTCCCATGTAAGCAAAGCACATTCGCGCCATTGTTCGGGGGGCCATTGCTGGTGCTCAATCCTCCGAACGGTTCACATTATGTCTTCTGGTGCACCATTATTCGCAGAGGTGAGACCCAAAAGTGCCGTTCTCGGTTTGGTTCGCTCATTGATCTTTCTATTCACAGCTCTTGCGCAGATTATAAGGACGGAACTCGAAGGACCATTATCAGTACTTGGGCTTACATTCAGTTCAGTAAGAGGGCGTCATGACCGTTGCTCAGCGGATGACGTCATAACTATCGACCTCCCTCTTGCAGCGGTGCTTTCCCTTTTCTAACGGCGATTGTCGCCTCTCCACTTTCCCTAAGTAGTTGGACTCGAAGTCAAGTCGTCGACGTACGTGGTTCTATCGACGCGAATGAGTATCCACTCATGCCCTTTCTCAGATAGCGATGTCATACCCTCATCGTCCCTTGCATTGTCGCAGTTGCTGAAAGTGCCTTCCGGTGGCGAGTGGTGGTTCGAATTCCTTCAAAGGAAAGCACTGGTGATCGTAGCCTCCTTATCCGTTCACATTCCCTAGGATTGCATCATACTCGATTTCAGAAGTCCCTGCCCTGGGCGGTTTAGGCCGCCATTGGACAAAGTGACCCTCAGTGGGGCGGCCCTTGGACATGAAAGCCTTCCATCCTTCAAGGATTGCGTTCTTACATCATACTTGAATGCACTATTGGAGGAGCCACGTTTTATTAGATACAGTCGGCGCCAGGCTGTGAGTTGGATTCACTGGTTCGGCTGGAAATGTCGTTAAACTTATTTCAGAAAAGTTGTGAATTCTCCTTCGTGAACCAGGTCGCTTGGTCGGAGGCGCAGCAGCCTTCACTCGAAGACCGAGGTGCACGTTGGTCGGGTGTAACGCCTCCTCAGTTAATTGGACCAAAACAACTTGCGGCGGCGCACGTATATGTATGTGGTCGTCCGCTTGTGTACGTGTTATCCGTCGCATGCTCAGCGTCGTGTCGCCAAATTACATCCTTACCTCTCATAGACGATACCCTTCCATCAGAGTGCACCCCGATCAAAGCTCTACCATTTCACAATAGCGAATTTCATAAGAAATAGGCGGCGAGTGAAGGAGTGAAGGTACCGTCTTCGCGGCTTAAAGCATCCACTTTACACCCAGTGCCCACCTTGATCTCCGGCAATTCAGTCAACGCCATCACCCCTTTCTCCCTTCGATCCAAACCTCGCGGACGGCGATGTGGCTCGATGTGGTGCCATCGCTCATCCGGTTACTCAAGCACCACGCGCGAGGTGAAATAGGCGAGCGACCATGAATCATGATACACGGAGCAGCGGCCCATCACAGGATCGACCCTTCGAAATGCGTATCTGCGGGAGAGCTTTGCGGGAATGGCAGGTGCGTACGATGCGGATATGAGCCCGAGGGCTCTAGATGATTTGCCTAGCGTTTGGAGGAACCGACGTTCTGATTGGAAAGCTGGTGCGTTTTGTTCGCGAGAACTACCTGCAGGTACTGTGCGTATTATACCCACATCTTCTGACTCTTTTGTTTCATTCAGGACGCGACATTGCGCCCAAGGGTTACAATCCAAACAAGCCTTCTGAGACAAAAGAAAGGACCTGAAAGCCAATGCACACACACACTCATTTCGTGGCGGATGCTACACATGTCCTGATTCCTGGATTCTGATCATTCCAAAGTACCCTCACAAACCTACCGTACGAGGGGGTAGCATAACGTAGATCTGTCACATTCGCTCTATCGAACGATGAAGGCCGAGAAACGAACCGGTTCTCGACGGTGATTATCCCCTCCTCGTGCTGTAAGCATACATATCCGACCTTCTCACGAGCCGCCTCTGGCTTGGTCAATTACATACTGAACACATACACTCAGGGTCCCTTGGAAGCCCTGTGGTAAGCCCGGTTACTAAACCCTTCCCCGCTCCCGCTTCCCCGAGATGTCGGCTGATGCTGGGCCTCGTGCTGTTGAGCCTGCAGGCACTGTCAACTTGGGGCGGTTAAGCTCGCCGTGCGCCCAAGCGGGCTTTCCCCAATCACACTCGTGTTCGGGGACGTTGCCCTAGAAAGCGAAAGCCCGTTCTGATTGCAGTCTACACGTTGGTCTGTGTACCCCAAATCTGCCATTCAAGAGAGGGCCTGAGACATTGGGCGGGCACGCACATCAAAGCAAGGCGTCGATTGTCAGTCAGGGTCGCTTGCAAAGATAGGGTGGATAGTAGGAATTCAGGAGGTTGGATCACGAGGATGAATGAATCGAACCGTTCAAAGGTTGCTCGATAGTATCACAACCCTTCACCGTTCAAGCAGGTAAATCGAGGGTGGCAGCTAGCGGTGGGCTCGTGATCATCGTACAATTGGGAATAATTAGCTCGGAGCGAGCGGATCGCATACACATCGATTTGACTCTATAGGCGCGTCTATTTCGATTCAATGCCAAGCCTCTGCTCGCTTCGACCCTCCCGATCTATTCATTTCCTTGTCACAACACGAGGCTATCTAGCCCGCTCAAGCCAATTGCAGTGAACGAAACCCTGGATCAATTCATATTCTACCCCACACTGATTTGATCTGAACCGTCACTTCAATTGTCGGGATCGGCGTCAAATGCAATGAATAGCTTGAGTGGGTGTGATTAAGGTCATGGGGGACATCGACGAGATTATCTTATCTCATATCCTAGCCTAATCCATCCAAGAATCCAGAAACCTATCCGTCTGTACGGCTCAATCTCTGGCGGTCTCTCTATAAAGGGAGCCCGGATGGTGGCCTTCGATGGTTCCTTCTCCTCACGTCGCTCGATACGCCGTCACCTGGGTTTCGGGACAGGGGCTTTGGCTAGTTGTAACCGTTAGCCTTGTAGGGAGCAAGGCTATGGTGAAATACCCCCTGAGTTCACGGGAGACGAGAGGCATTTTTGAGGAGCTCGGCAGAAGAACCGCAGGATTGAATTGTTGAGCGATGTGCACTCTGAGCTTGAGTCTGATTGCAGGTCTCGTGTTCAACTTTTGTCATTTCACATTGCAGGTGACGGCTTTTAACACGGAAGGTTCGCGGGTCGAGGCATTTGAAAGTTGGACTTCCGAGGCGGAGACGGTGAGAACTCAGTGAAATGCCAGAGGAGGCGGGAAGTAGGGGTCCTTCATGTTCCCTCATCCGAACAAGCCAGTCTTCATAAATAGACGACTGATCACAAGGTAGATAGGTATGTTCCTCGCCGCGGGCTGAGCTATGTTTACTATATAACTATCTCTCTTGACCTCAGAAGACCTCCCCTAACTTGTCGAGCGTGAGCCTCGAGGCGACCCCAGATGCGCGCCTGAGATAACGGGCGCCTAATTGCGATAGACCTGCTGACCAATCCCCGCGCGATCACGACCCCCGAGGAGGTTTGGGGTCGAGACCAATCCAGGTTACATGAAATCAAATCACCCTCGGATTAACGCTTGGCCCCAACATGAGGTTTTCCGAAAGCCCGTTCTGCATGTTTACCTTCTAGAGCGTTTTAGGGCAGAACATTCCATGCAAACCTCGTTTTCCGCACACCCTTCCGCGAAGCAGGCCAAATATATAGAGGCTACACTGTATATGCTTGGGGAAGCTCCCTCATTAACTTACTGTTTCTATAGAGAGAAACTAGAATGGGTAAACCGTGGGGGGCATCGTGCATTCCGAGTATCCTCAAGGCTCGGCTTCTCGTTCCCGCGGATGAACGCATTCCGATTCCGCTGCGATCGCAACACTTAGGCGCTCGCCAGCTTCGAACGGGCATGGCCGGGGAGATGGGGCGCCCGTTGTGCATCCAGAAGCAAGGCTTGACAGATCCCAAAAGAACAATTGGGAGAAGGATAGAGCCGCAGAACATAAGCCTGACAAGAGGAAGAACCTTGATGTACTACACCCCGGAGTTCGTGCGCCGCTGAGTGCCGTAAGATCTCACTTCTCTGCCCTATTTGACGGCAACCCAAGCCTCGCGGCAGGGGTAAAGGAGATACCCAGCTATCCGGCCGCACAAAGCAAGGCGCCTGTGGTGGAAAGGGCAAGAGGTTAATACACGGTGCAGTTAAATGACGCGGAAGTGGTACCACGCTTTGATGGAACTTGGAAATTGAATGGGACGGAGGGTCGGCGCATCTCCACGTTGTGTTCTAGCGCTCTTTCTGTATTGTAACGGCCTTGTCATCTTCATGTAACTATGGTCCTCTTCACGAGTCCTCACCTCTCTACCATCTTCCCCAACTCCGAGACGGAGGAAGGGAAGTATGGGTACGACATTCGTTACCATCGTGCGCTTGGTCCCACCAACACGATCATGCGAACCACCCTTCACCAACGAACGAACCGGTGAGCGAGGGTCAACGCGTCGCTCACCGCTGCCATTCCCTGCTGATAATCCGCCCCTCTACACATGATAACCCTCCGCGTATCGGTGGCCTTCGCGACAACCGTCGGGCGAACACGTCGAAAGGGGAAATGGAAATCACAAATACGGACAAAAATCCCATGTATCAAGGAACGTATTGCCCGCCTGCTACGCTGGGAGAACTCTGGAGAAATGTATGTGCGTTCCACCTGGTCGTCGTCCAGAAAGCCTTCGACGACCACCCGTTTCCTCCCGCTGGGCATTCTGAGCTCCGGGCTGGAACCCACTTGGGTACGAGAAGAGCACTGAAGCAGTGGCTCACCGTGTGTCTGTTCCCCATTCCGAAGAGAATGGTAACCGTTTACACTGCACCCAGCGCGACGCGTTCGTGTCGGGCCCGACCCGGCCACCCCCATCGTCGCGATAGGAGTGCGTCGAGTGGCCTCACAAGTTGTGCAATGCGTCGCTATCAAAACAAGGGTCACAGTCAAAGCAAATCCCCACGAAAGATGAGAAAGGCACGAGGCAAACTCAACGCCCACACCGCTCCACGATAGGTACGAGGAGGAACGAGGCCTACGCGGGGTGATAACTGCGTAATGCTCTCTGACTGGCTATATGATACCACTTAATAATGGATTGGATATCGGTTCTTCCTTTAGAACTCCATGGGCCTAATGGACCTGATCATCATCACCCTCCTTCTCGTGGTTCCCCGTCTCCGTACGCACCTGGTACACCTGCGCCTCTCGCTTGAGGAGAAGCTCTTCTCATCGAACCTTCACAACCTTCACTTGGCGTTCACTTCCCCGATAAACCAACGTTTGAGGTGCCAGACGCCACGATCGCGAACAGAAAGGCTGAGTGGAAGAAGAGAAAGAAAGATTAGATTAGATTAAATAGATGGATTAGATTCGGTCGGACTTCTCACTGGAGAAACGCAAGACCAATGGGATCGCGGCGCCTAAAGCCAAGCCCATGGCGCCGGGCCACCTTCTGGGTTTGATCAGAAGTTGCACAGAAGCAGAAAGGAGCGAAAAGACAGAAAGGAGGTAGCAGGTGGTCGGGTGACCACCCCCCCCAAGCCTGGTTATTCCGAGCCCTAAGTTCGTCTTTCGCGGTGACAGCATGCATGCACGGTACTTCACAAAAGGGAGACTTGAAAGGGGTTCCTTTTAGAAGAGAAGACTGACTCACTGAGGAGGAGGGGTGTGGCTAGGCTGACAGAGCCAAGAAGCGCGATTGGTGTGACTTTTGGCTGGGCTTGCTGTAGGGGGATAAGGGAGGAAGACCCAAATGGCGAAGGGGACGTCTGTCTGTCCGTCCCTGCACGGCGCGAGGGTGTGCACGGTCCCTCGCGCCATTGAGTTCGGAACCCTCGTTACGATCTTACGAGTCTATAACCCCAGAGAATCGGTGTACCGTGCCTATATGCGCCAAGGCAGTGCAAGTTAGTCTCACTCATGTTCAGGGTGTCTCCTTGCGGCGACTCGGAATGTTCTCAAGGTCTCACTTGCTCTCAACTCGAACGACTTTTTCTCTCTGAATCGCACAAAGTGGTACGGTTCCGAATGTTTTTGGATTGTCAGTTGCGTAAATGTGCAGTGCAGTCCTAGGGAGCATATAGCTATAATGGTGTGGGGGTATCTCGAGTATCAATGCGGGGGTAGAAGATGCAATATGCTGTGTGGAAGATAACGAGGATTGAATCGAAAGCGAAAGCGAATAACAAATGGGATGGGGTGGGGGTGGGGTGGTGAAAGCGAAGAAGAATGGGATCCACTTGGGCCAATACATAAACAGTACTAGTACTATGTCCCTTTTGATAGATTGAATCGCGAATGCATAGATGATACAGATGTTGGGTGTTCAATGTGTGGGGATGATGAAAATGTACAATGGGGGGAAATGCGAATAAAGAGGTGCGATGCGAGGGGGATGTCCATGAGGAAGCCGATGCGATGAGGTTGCCAGTGGTAGAAATACATGTTGCGATGATGTTGCAGTTGCTTGAGCCTTGGATGAGGGGGAAGATGCATGCGAAAGAGCCAATAACATAGTGTCGTGTCGTGTCGTCGTCGTAAATCGAAGCGGGAATGATGAAGGGGAATGAGGGCATCTAGATGAGCGACTGGACGCGTCGCTTGATCCTCTTCTCCGCCCTGAACATGCCGAACCGGATGCTCAGCGAGAGCGCCTGCCATCTCCTCTTCAGCGCGTCGGTGCACGACGGCACGCAGTCGCCATCCTCCTCCACCCGCCGCGGCTCCTCATCCTCGTCCTCAGTTGGGAAGTCCCGTGGGGCAACATCCTCCTCTTCTACCTCCTCCACCTCGGCAACCGGCTCCTCCTCTCTCCGGTACCACGTGTAATCTTCGTCGTCATAGTCAAGCGAGGTCCTCTTCGCCTTCTTCGCGTCCTTCTCCGCTGAGAGCGCGGTCGCGGCTGAACTTCTCCGCTTCCGGCTGAGCGAAGACCCGATGCGGCACTTGCTCTTCTCGCTGCCTGCCTCGAACGGACTGCTTCTTGACTGCTGGAGCACCGATGATGATGCCGACGCGGGTGAGGATGATTGGGAGTAGGCCGATGAGGATGACCAGGATGTTGGGGGTGAAACGTCCGCCGGGGAGAGGATCGCGCCAGAGAAGGCACTCGATCGCGGTGGGTAGCTCGAACGGCGGGAAGGGGAGTAGTGGCGTGGTGATGATGTCGTGGATTTGACTGTCCACGAATTGCGCTTCGCGTAGTAGCCGGTCTCGTTGTCCTCCTGCAATTGCATGTCGTCGTCGTCGGTCAACAGCCCTGCCTCCTCCTCAACGAGCTCCCAGTGCGGCCTGTTCGAGGACTTGGTGCTCCGTCGCTTGGCCGAGTACTGGGATGATTGTTGGATGAGGGGGAAGTGTCTGTAGTCTGGGTCGTGCAAGTGGCCCTGGGCATCGACGTAGGGCCCGTATGTGCTGGAGGCGACGTTGGAGGAGGATGTGTAGGAGGGGTCGAGGATGCGGCTGAGCTCGTCCTTGGTGCGGTGTGCGTTGTTGAGGGACGACGTGCGGCCTTTGGAGAGCATGGTAGGCGGGGGCACAGACGGGTGTGGATTTGACGGGGGGACTTGGTTCGAACATCCCGTCTATCTTTATACGAACACTGACTCCGTGTGGAGAGAGATCAATCGGGCGACTGCAACCCGGTTCGCGCCTGCTTTCCGGTCCTTCCAAATCCGGAAGTGAGCCGGTTCGTCTCTTTCAGAGCATCGATGGCGATTACCTCGCGCCCTTTCCTCTTCCACAGAGATTATCGTCCTCCTCGCTACATCCTCATGCTCGCAATAATTATTTCTTTCTTTGCTAACTCTCCTTTTTCATCTCCTCATGTTCGAATCCCTTTCTCTTTCGTCCAGCTGACCCACCTCGAGTCTTTCATTCGTTCCTTCTCAAACAGCTTTCTCCCTCCCTGACTCGGACTATCGGCCCCTTCGATATCACTACCCCTCCCCCACATTCAGCCGTATTGATAATGGCCGTTGCTGTCTTGATAATGTCCCTGGAATGTCCGCATCAAAAACCAGCTTGCTTACTCCTCACGGTATTCCGCTTGCATCCGACTCGGACGTGGGGTCACAGGTGGACCCTACAAAAATCCACGGAAACCCCGCGTTGTTGCTCTCCTAGTGGACTTCCGACCAGCAGTGGATGATGTCCATTCGGATTTTGTATAGCGACATCTGACTCGACCACACCTTCCCTCAACACCATCTCTCCAGAGCCACCCACTGCTCGTATCACCAAGCTTGGGTCGCTGGCACCCACAGCGAAGCTAACCGACCTTCCCATGCAAACTCCTAGAAGATCGAGAATAGGAACTAGTTCGCATCTAACAATAACGCGCTCGCAATTGAGAATCCGCTCGACCCGCAGTTTCCAGCGGGGCTTCGCTCCCCCAGGGGACCTTCCTCTTCCATGCGAGGTGTTCCTGCGGTACAGTGGAGAACAAGAACAGGGAAGTGCGAAAGAACCCCCTTTGCAGTCGGACCGGCAAGGTTCTCACTCCGTACACTGCCGCAACCATCCAAGTTCTTTCGCAGTCGATTGTACCCTGCGCACAAATATGGACTAGGTCACTAGGACGAACTGGGCTTGACCGGCTGCCAAACTAGGCGCCCGCAGGCCACGCTGGCATTGACAGGGGCCTGGGGAGGGGCGCTGCAAGGAAGGATTGGCGACGGCCCAATGCCATCGGCCTTTTCAGACTCTTCGACCCGTCTTCGCGAGATCAAGTCGCCCGAATCTCAGTTCATTTCACGTCTTGCTCTTTTCATACGTCGCTATCCTATCATTTCTCTAGCTTCTGCGTTGACGAGGCGATTAAGACTGGTGAATTGCCCTTTGTTGAGCGATGTGGATCATGACAGGCTTCGTTGAAGCATGCCAGCTCGCGTCGATGCGTCGATCGTGATGATCGTCGAGCGCCTATAGTAGCTTTATCCTCGCTATTCTGTTCCCGGTATCGAACGTTCGCGAGGTAAGGTACGGCGCACGACGAGGACGTGATATCCGTACTGGCTATACAGATTCGAACCCTCAGATCTGGCGCATACTACCATTGCTTTGCCTCCAATCCCATCTCGTATGCAACCAATCCATACTGGGCTCCTCCCTCTCACATGCTTCCACGATCCTAGCGAACCAACGTATGATAAATTGAATCCCGGTCCACGCCGCCCTTTGACTATACTACGCTTGAACCGACGTGCTACTTCATAACATCTGGCGCTACTCGGAATGAAATAAAGCCACAATATCGGGTTCATGTCCACGCCCATGTCAAAGCCTCAATTGAACGTACATCAGAGTTTTTACCCACTTTCCAAACAAACCTACCTATCAAAGGTCTGGCAGATCTATCAGTTCGCAATTCGGCTTTTTGGCATCGGCGCCACACCCTGCCACACCCTCCCTACCTTCCCCGCAATCCCGCTTACTTCCCCGCATTGCCGCTCGTCACACACGGAACTTAACTGGGATGCGGACCGGGTGAACCATTTGACCCTTCCCTACCAAGCAAATTTTCTGTGGCTTGGACTCCCTCCCGTGTGGCTTTGAATCTGTGGCGGGCTCACATATGGTCTGAGGGAGTCCCGTGTTGCGGGCGCTTGATACGATACCCCCGATGGTATGTTCAACCAAGCAACCCGATTCGATTGAACGGAAGTCCTTATCACCAACCGACTCACAAATGAAAAATGACTCGGTCGAACATCTCCTACTACCACCCTCCCCACACTGCCCTTCCCTGTGAAAAATACCCAAAAGTAATCATATGTGCCAGTTGAACCGCAGCACCCTACTTACCCTCCTCGTCCATCCACCCAATTCATCCAACCCCAGCTTAAAGAGCCCGCGATAGCTGGGCTATGCAGCGGCGTCTGCTTCCTCTCTCCGTCTATTAATTCGCTCATGTCGCACCTAGTGAAAGTGCTGTACAAGCCCCCTCCCAGACGAGCCGCGAACGACTGCGATATACTGCGGGAATAGTGGTCACAAGACCCCACTGCAGTGGTGATTCGCGTTCCGAAGACTGCGGCTTTTGTGGACCTTCCGAGTTCTTCCTTCCTTGCCTCTGATACACCCTTCCATCGCGAATGGTTCCTATCCCATCGCAAGCACCCCCACCCATATCCGGCAAGACAGCATGTGCTTGGATTAGTGAGACTGACGAACTCGGTCGGCTGGGTTTCCTAGCCGGCCGAGCTCGTCTTTCCAGCAGGGTGCCGTGGGCCGTGGCACACGCAGACCTTTTTCAGGCCAGGTAGCTTGACCACTTCTTGGTTTCCTCTTCCAGAACGAGAGAATGCAAGGGTTCGAGCAGTGAGGTGCGGATGGCCATTGGCAACGACCGGGTAGCTCAGAGGCCGAGGGAACCCGAGTTGCGTTCGTGGGTGAGAGTACTTGCGGTTGGGGTACACGAGGATGTGCCTGTTTGAATGCGAAGGTAGTTTGGCTGAACGGGACTCGTGTATGTACTCATGTAGGGTAGCGTGGAGGTTGATTTGACCATTTCTGACGCAGATAGAAGGGATGGATGGATATGGGATGTTCAGGTCACAGTAAGCCCGGTTGCGAGGGTACCACCGTGGCCACAGGAATGGACGGTCTGAGTGAGTAGAGTGAGGGTACGATAGTGCTTGTGCAGAGTCGGTATGACTCTAACATACATACAATTCAAATGAACGGAACGGGAATTCAACCCCCGAGGGCCTCAGCTGAACCAGCTCGCGCGAACCCAAGGAGGAGGAGTGCACCCAGTCTTCCCTTCTATATTGCATTGCTTTTCAACCACAGTCGACGATGATTCACACTATGATGTCGTTACATCATCTCTAGTCATCATAGCTTCCCAATATTAACCGCAACTAGCTGCCTCGAGGATTTTCAAGTTCAACATGACTTCTATAACGGGAGGGGCATACGTAGACCAGCTATGACGTCGTTCCTTCGTTGGTTCGTCGATAATTCCTCCTCGTACCGATTGACCCCGCCTCGGGATGACCTACCCGAGATGACGACGTGCTGATCTGTTGGTGTGCCGTTACGGTGAAGGTGAGTGTCTTCGAGAATAGACTTCGATGCTGCGAACATCGAGATGTATAAGCTCAATCCGTCAGCAACGATTCGAGCATCGTATGTTTAATTGGAACGAGTCGATTCGAATCAGATTAGATGACGAACTCATATCCGAGTCGGCGCCAAGGTCCTCCCTAGATAAGATGAAGCTACTGGTGCATTGGAGAAGGTACGTCCCAAAATCCGACTTACACAGCATTCAGCTCTTGGATCCTACCCCACGCCCAACCTTCCTTCCTACTCCGTCGGTGCCTGAGCCTTCCGATGGCTGGCGCAAGACACCTTGGCTGGAACCGGTGGGAGATGGATAT
Organism: Coprinellus micaceus; assembly: GCA_951394405.1. Taxonomy (NCBI): domain Eukaryota; kingdom Fungi; phylum Basidiomycota; class Agaricomycetes; order Agaricales; family Psathyrellaceae; genus Coprinellus; species Coprinellus micaceus. The sequence continues at coordinate 702,210 of OX596338.1, read as the reverse complement.
CTAATCTCGACTTGCGAGGATCACGCAGCACCTCTCTTCTCATCCAGCTATAGTTCGGCTTACCAACCCCGCGAACTCGTCACGATACTTACCCAAAGTTGAACCTCCAGCGCAATCGTGGGACGTCCATCCCTTTTGAGGTTGCCCAGAGAGCTGAGCCGGTAAACGGAAGAGAACCAACCGGGAAGAACTAGCCGAAGCCGCTAAGCGCCCGATGGATGGATCATCGGTACAATCGCGTGGGTTGAGAGGCTGGGTCTGTTTCTAGAAAGCTAATTCCTGGCGCTTGGATGAGAGAGGTACAAGGAATAAGTTTAGATGCCCCGGACAGCTGGTGGGAGGAACTTCGGAGATTCGACTTGCCTCGAGTTCGCACTTAACGGCGTTTCGCACACACTAGGATCAGGAGTAGATAAGATGGCGATGGTAGGACGAGTCCCTCCCGGCCGCTGCAAGTCCGGAGTGGGACGGGAGGTAGTACACCCTTTTGTGAAGGTGCAATGACACGGGTCAACAGACCTGGGAACTTGTTCCTCCACCTGTGAATGAAACACTGGTCCATGATTAGGCGCGGGGGTTCTGAGCTGCCGCCTCCTTGGTCAATAATACCAGCACCACTCACCACAAGGTATATCTCAACACAACACCTTTTGGATATTGAAACAGTCTCCAGCGTGCAACGCAGGCGCCCATAGTCGATATCAAGGAACGCCGTGAAACAAGCCGCTGCGCACGGGTCGGTAGACACAGCTTTCCTCGCACTCTATTCTGTTGGTTACGTTGCTCGGACGAGTCGCTACCAATGGCAAGACCCTCTCGTCCACCTATCAATCCGCAGAAGTATTCAATTGATATCCCTCTCAACTTTTGTTGATGGGTAAAGTGCCGCGTCCACCATGCGTATTTCGGCGAAAGTGCGAATACGAGGCCGATTTATGAACGCTGCGGTTATCATCCACGCTTGTATAGCAGTGGAGCGTGCTGCGAGCTACCGAAATCGAGCCCTGGACGCAGCACAGTGGTATGCCGGACAGACGCGTCGACCACTAATTAATAAACATGAGCCCACAACCGCGTCAGTCACAGAGAAAGTTCTAAAAATAGTGCTACGCCTGAGCCGAATCAAAGCCACTGCTAAAAATAATCCCACGCTCATTGGCTCGATTGGTTTGGTTAATGTCGCGCGCCGGCTCACGAAGGAAACTTTGGATTAGGGGTCGGCTACAGAGACAAAACGTAGTGTTATCGATACTCAGGAATCTACGTTGGGTGGATCAAAAATGTGACGACGCTCGTCGGATATAGGGAGCGTGGTCGGGAGATATTCTAGTGGAAATGCGGGGAAAGTGGAGCGAGGAGGTCTTGAGCAGCATTTCCCGATTTGGTGGAGGAATTGCTAACTAGATCGGACGATAATAATAATACCCTCAACAGTTTATTGGGCCACATAGAGTGACCCCTTCAATGATGGAAGCGAAGGGCAGAAAACCTCACCAACGCCTAGTGGTTCAGCTCGGAGCCAAGCCAGAGCAAATGCACTCCAAAGCTCAAGGTAGGGGACGGCTGAATGCAGTTTAACTTCGAGCTGAAGCGGAAGGTTACTCATGTGCAGGCAAGGCTCTGTATCTCTCATCGGGCGGGTGTACAGGCCAATGACGTTGCCGAGCTTTGGAGAGTGTGGCGATTCAGAGTCGGGCGATACCATACGCCCACCGGGCAGGCTTTGATGTGGACAAGAGTAGGTTCAGGATGCCAAGACCGGCCTCCCCCTAGAAACTTAGGATGTGCTCAATGGCCACCTAACGTTCATGATAAGCTAGGACATCACGATTCGAGGTGAGCAAAATAAACGAACCTCGCCATCGACGCTTTCGAGGGATCCACCTCGTCGACTGCATGATTAGGAAGGCAGCAAGAAACTTTGGTCCGCCACCTCCCTAGTAGAAGGTGCACCTTGCAGATCCAACAGTGCGGATATACTAACCCACGACCCGGCGTCACTACCTCCTAAAGGAATAACCTAGGGAGCATACTCTCTTGGCGATAAACAATATCGACGAACAGAAGCCTCGCTGTTCGACCCGCGTCTCCGATTTGGGTGTTGCTACACTTCGGGGAGAGTATCCGAACCTCTGCGAATTTCTCGAGTTCTTGATCAATGGCGAAGGTGTTCCTCAGGCCCGACTTCCAAGTCACTTGTCGGTCGGGAAACTTGCCGCCGGTCGCCGATCGAGGTACCCTATGGCAAGTGGGCTTATCAAGAGCCATGACTTCTAGTTCGTACCAGCATCGATTCGAAGAAGTCTCGGTATCACCTCTAGCGGGTTTGCTCTCGCGACGAAGTCGGGTGTGCCGCTACCCCGTACTCCCATCCTAGCCTCCAAGTAACATCTCCCATACGAAACGGCTTCTAGCCCTCAGAAGACACACCATGTCTCCCCAGAGCGCAACGAATCATGGAGCACGGGACTGGGCACCACTACACTTCGCCTGTACACCCCTCACCTGTAACCTGTAACCTGTTGGGACATAAGCGCCGAGTCGGAGACCACCTGATCATTCTTTGTCCTTATCAAGGTCAGATCTAGAACCCAAGTTGATCTAATCTTATCCTGGCTACATACCTGTCCGAGGTGTTAGCTATGCGGCGATGAGGCTTATCTCTCTCCGAGGCCCAGATCCTGAGGGCGTATCGTCATTCAATTGAAGGGAGCCTGGCTTGTATTGAGAGTACTCACTTGGGGGTCGAAGGGCCGGGGTCCCATTGCGTCCGCAGTCGGTTGGAATGCGCATTCCGTATCCGTGTGCTGAGACAATTGGTACTCAATCAGCCCGTATCGAGTTCGTTGAGGCTCTGTGCGATGGTACACACCCAGCTCAAACCGTATCCGCGTTCAAGGGGCCTCCCGTTTGTTTTGCCTCGTCCTGCCACCGTCGACCAATCGCGGGATAGCGGAGGTTAAGGAGAACAGACCTATTTCGCGAGGTCTGGGTATGTTCATGGCCATTTCACCCACAGGTTCCAGACCAAGCGGATCTGTGAGAGCAATCCAAAGTGAACAAAGTGTCGGACAGAATGCCTACATTCAGTTGGTTCATCAGTCAATTCGTTTCGATTCAATAGAGATAAAGGAATACATCTCACAGCCGCTTTACCTCGCATGTCGGACAATTGGCTGCCCTCCGTAGTCCGCGCAGTTAGGGGGACGAATATAGGCCGGCTTGACATATCCGACCATGGCCGAGGCTGAGCCTCCGAGAACCATATACGAATCTGTTTGCACAGTCAGATCATGATCAGCTTACGATTGTATGTCGGCGCAAACCAATATAGTTACCCTCTTTGAGAGAGTTGGTATCACGCCGGCGGCAAAGTATCGTGTCATACCTAAATGTCATCAGAACCATTGCTGCGTAAATACGGGCCTTGGGAGATGCTGACCAGAGGCCTACAGAAAGTCAATTGAACTTCCCATGCCCAGACAAATACCATTGTATTAACGTACTTAACATCCCGAGTGTTTGACGAACGACCGCGGCACGGCACTGGTCAGGCACTCGAGGATCAACTGGTTCGCCCGCAATTTCACGAGCACGGATTGACTCGATTCCAAAATGAGGGCTATCGAATCTCGGGGCTAAGCGTCAAGCACTCGCCATTTCCAAACTCACCGGTACCCCTTAGCCAAACAAGGCGTTGGGAGCACAGTGCACCAGAGTTGTGGGTCCACCTCGTGGCTACCAGCCACTTTCTGGCCTAACGACGCCATTGCCCACACTGCCCAGGGGGTGAGCGTGGCTGCAGTGTGAATGAAATTGTAGCAGCTATGGTCAATGTAACAGGCAGCTGTAGCCTGCTGTGGTCTATGGGTGCGGCAATACAAAGTTGCAAACCGATTTGGTTTGTGAAGCCGCGTGTTGATCTACATAGACGCCCCAGCGCCTGCGCGTTTGCACTTAGCGAGATTAGTGGGGTTAATCAGGTCCCTGATAAGATAGCCCAAGATCGAGAAACGAGAGCGGCCGCTCAAGAACAGGGGCGCAACCGGGAGAGAAACCTTGCCTTATGAGGACTATCAGATTATCATAGGCAACGGTTAACCTGAAAGAACCCACTCAACTTGCCTGCTACTTTCAACTTGGCGGTATGCTGTCGAGGTGTGTGGGATGACTGGTCGACGGCAGGCCGAATCAGCGACACCAACCCAGAGATCCAGATGCAATGCACCGAAATTTCGAGTTAGCGAATCGAACCTTCTCGCTCTGATTTCACCGAGAATGCGGTGAGATTGCGTTGATCACCTGCTTCAAAGGGGGTTGGTATCATAATTGACCGAGCCAGAGGGATCGCCCACAATGAGAAGGTCGGCGTTGAGAAGAGAACCGTCCCAAAGCTTGGCGGACTTGGTGGAGCGGAGTTAGAATATAAAATCCTCCGCTCGAACTTTCCTCAGTTTGACAATTCAACATCCTCTTTTGTTTCTGTACTTCTATGCTGGCCATTTGGGCCATCGGACAGGCCCCATTGGACGACATCTTGAAGACCTCATGCACAGGCTGGCCCAGTCCCTTCTCCCGCTTGGCGATGGATTAAACCGCAATCAAGGCGAAATGAACTCAAGGATGGCCTGAGTTCTACTTAACTTGCTCAAGCTCCCAACCTCACTTGGACAGAGGTGATACATTGAAGCTCTACTCTCCATGGGACTAACCGGCCTTCATCTCTGTGAGCCGTTTTAAACCTCTCTAACTTTGGGGGTGGTACCCACTTCGCCACAGGTGGGAGATGCCCTTCAACTAGCTGTCGACTTGGCGTTCGAGAGCCGTTTCTCTCTCGGATTGTGGTTCTCAAAATCGAGAATGTCAACGCGAGGACTAAAGCCCACCTGATTTCCCGTTCCCTTTGGCTCAGAAGTCGCCCTCTTTTCGCATCACTCACGGGCCGTGTGAGCTTGACATTCTCTTCGACCTTTCCTCGATTGGTCTAGTGGCCCCTCATTCATTCCCTTGAAATGAGAATTTCCCTGACACCTACGGGATCTCGGGAGGGCCGCAGGTACAATCTACCTTCGATTCCCGCATCCACCGAGTCTAGTCTCGTTGGGCCTGTGGTACCGACTCGGAGCCTTGGAAGCGTTGACAGCGATCATCCCCCGTTGTACGTGCCAGAGAGCCTTTGCTTGGAGGGCATTATCTCTGGATGCCGCATCGTCGCCGAGACTCGCCTCACTGCTCTGTGGAATCCATCTAACTGCAATCGGCGTAGTACTTGCTAGGGGTTCTAGGATCTTTCCTGGACACGCGTGTTATCTTATCTAGGCCCCATAATCAAAACAAGCTTTCATTATTTTAATCAAATGTCCAGTAGACGCAATCGGCTGGACTTACGCAGCTTCGGGGTTTATTAGCCTCTCCAGGTGTCCACACCGTCGAAGCAGTCGCAGCGCATCCAGCCGGCGCAGCCACAGCAGACCAGTTCGGACAACTCGATTCTCCACCGACCACAACTCTAAAAGTGCGCAGTGGAAAGGTCGAGCCTATGTTTCCCATTACCTTTCCTCAAGCTTCCGATTCTCAACTTCATGAACGCGACACAAGCAAGGCATTAATTGTGTCGACCAACTGTGGTCACTCCGAGGCCGCCTCGAGGATACTTGGAAAAACACGCGTTCAACCATTTTCACCTATTCTGTGAACGAGCTTGGGCTTCAAGCTCGGCGTATGGACCGCTCCAATTAAGTGTACATGAGTCGAGGCTCTGCACCGTAGGCGTAACACGGGGCTCACTGTGTCGCATTTGGCGGTGCTGACATAGCCTGGGTCGAGGAACGTGTTCGCCTCGTTGCAAGGGCCATGTTGACTCCCGAATTCCGCTGTGACGGGCGCCTATACATAGTCTCTATTTCCTTCCTTGCCGGAATATGGAAGTACGTCCTCCGTGACATCGTCTTTGAATAGATCCTGGGCAATGGGCATCGCTTTGCACCTCGGCTCGCACTCTTTCACAAGCGACGAATATAACCGAATACATGCCTCTCTCTCTTTCTCATTGGTTAAAACCACCTCGTAGGGCCAGTACCACCGAGCCTTGGCCAGCCACAGCGCGTGTCCTATAGTACATGAAATCAGATATGAAACTGACGTCAAGATTAGACAACGACAATCACCTAATCTCCGCCAAAATATTAAGCGCCCAAGATGGCATCTTTGATCTAAGCCGAGAATCAAGGCTCTGCACCCCGCCTCGCCCTGACATCTGTTCTGCTTCATTCCCGTCTCCTCGTGTGATACGCACTTGCTTTGACATTAAAGCATCACGCCACATTGTCGATAGGGAGAAAAGTAAGTGTTTCAGACGTTGAAAAAGGGCAGGGAGGGTAGCGATAGCAGTGGCGAGGCAGGGCGAAGGTACCAAGCGTTCAGGATTGAGTTGCGGACATGAAACTTTGTAGATGGGGTTCAAATGTTATTGAACGTACCTTACAGTATCTCGATGGACAGATTGACTTCCAGCAGCGGCAGCATCGAACCAAGTGTGCCCCCATCCCGGTTCAGCAGAGGAACGTGAAACGTCTTGACGAGGTTCGCGAAGCCACGAAGACTCCTCGTGTCCTGCAGAGTGGCCTACACGAGCCTGTAGCCATCCCTATAGTTCGTCGCCACTGGAAACTATGAAAGTGACTGTTCGAAGGTGGTCGAGATACTCACCCAAAGAATTATCTTATCAAAGGATCTATGGCCTGCCTCCGTCCTCGTGTTCTGATCCGTTGAGACTGGGTCGGAGTTTAGGACCCTCGGGTCGCCCCAGTCACCCCTCGATTACAGCAAAGAGCCCCAGAGTCAGAGAGAACCTTCCACGCGATCCATCGATCTGAGAACATAGGATCCCTGCACAGGTCGGAGACAAAGACAAGCGAACCAGCTGCTGTGAGTTGAACCGTACAGGCACACACAATGGAGCGAAAGCTGAAAGAACGGACCCAAGATCCGGACGGTGAGCTGTATCTTCAGCCGAGAGAGGGTACGGAGTTCCTGTGCGCGTTGAAAGAGATATGAAATGCGAACCTTTCAGCGCCACCCGGTAGTTGCCCAGGAGCTGCGCCAATCATGGAATTGTTACCAATCCCTGAAAGGAAAGGGAAAGTTCGATGAAAGTTGATTCCTGGACCCTGAAAAAGACAAGATATGGATTCATTTAAAGTGCGTGATAATAAGAAAGGAAGAGCCGAGGCCACCTGACATCGATGGCGTACCCTGGGCTACGCGAGATGGGATAGACGTCATCGACAGCCAGCACGCCGACACGTCGACATCCGGACTGGGTACTCTCAAGGACATCCTCGTAGGCCGTCTTCGCACCGACGCCTGCCAATTCCCCGGAACTCACAGCGGTAGGGGTTCATAGCGACTGTCAGCCACCGTGGAGCTCGGCTAACGAGCCACTCGATGGCTATCCAAGGGTATGTAGGTACTGGGCGGACTCCGACGCTAAATGCTAGCGGATTGAGCACCAAACCGGTGTCGCGCCGTTCCCACATGCCCAGTGCGGACCGTAGCATGTTGAGTCAGTCGGCTTCCAGTGCGAACGCAAAGGAGTCTCCTGAGGATTACCCAGGGGATCGGTGTAAAAGAGACTGTGCTGGAGTATTGGAGAGTCGCAGAGTCGCCTGCCTGTTGTCGCGAGCCGGCCAGTGCGCCATATTAGGGCAATTGGGACCAAGACCAAGAACAAATGGAAGACGAGTGCATGTCGGAGGTGGCCGGGGTGAGGAATCGCTTTGAAATGAGGAAGACGGTGTAACTCGGCGTCCGGTATGAGCTGGATTGCTGGGACTTCGGGAATCAGGATCGCAAAGATTCATCAAGTTGAAACACATACCATTGACGACGTCCACTGAAAAATGATCCTACCATGTATCTACGGGTCATGAGAACCTAAGGGAATGGTGCATGCCCTCCAGAACGCAGACCACCATACAGGGAAGACAGCAGAGTGACGTGTCTAGGCAATCGGCTCGTCTATTCCAAGTCACATTCCAAGTGGCGTCGACCAGAGCGAAGGACGCTGTCAAGTCTCGATGCCTTGCATCGCCGGGGGTGGGGTATCGATAGAGCCCCGAGTCTATCCAGCGTAATGGGGAACACCGACTCGATAAGCTTTCCTCTTGCTACATCAACCAAGGTGTCCAGGCTCCCGCTAGGTTTGGGAATCTTCAATCGACATTAGGCCCTGCAGGCGTGGGGTGAAAAGGCAATGCATCCTGTGCGTGCTTGGGAAAGGCTATGGGAAGTGGGGTCCCTGCGCTTTCATCGTCGAGTCAAGACCAGTGCCAAACTGGCTCAGTGTCGCTGTCGCCACTCGCCGGTCCTGCGGTATCAAAGTCAGATACTGCGGGATTGCCTTGACGATATCATGAGGCGCGTTCCAGGGTTCTCCAGGGGACCTTGCCTACAATGAATCGAATCGGTCTGGCTCTCCCGGTGATTCTGAACCAGTCAGGATCATGGGGCAGCGAGGCGGCGTTCGAACTGAGAAATAGGGCCTCGTTGGGTGAGCAGCGAGCCCAGAGATCCCCAGAACAGGTCTTGCCTGTAGCTGCGAGCGTCTTGAAGCCATGTTGACGCGTCCATCGATGATTTTCGAGTTGAAGGGGTGCATCCATCGCGTCACTGTCATCACCATCGTCGCCACCGGCTTCTGCGTGCATTCTTCCAGAATTAATCGCCCTTGATGGTTGGCGAGGTGCTGGTACCGAGTGGAATGGGATTTCATCCTGGAGTTGAGAAAAGCGTGAAAGGAGTTAGGACAAGAGCTAGAGTAACGCTTCGTCACGATGTGACCAGGTTGTGACCGCGTCTGCTAAATCCGATGATCGTCCGGGGGACCCATAGGCGCCCATGGTACTTGCTAAAACTCGCAAGAGCGTAGTCTGTGCAACGGTAAGTGAGGTTGAGAATGTACTAGAGCAGGTAGCGGTTCGATCTGCCCACTTTTACCCTCATCATACCCCGATTAGCCCATCATTTGCTCAATCAAAGGCTTTGGGCGCTTGCCAGCATCTTGTCAGTGCCCCAGAGCGGCGAGAGATGAGACGTTCCATTTCAATGCACCACTACTTTAGTAACGTTGGTAGAGTCAAAACGACTGTGGGCGCCCGCCCCAGAGTCGCTAGCCTTGTTACCAAGTGCATGGCCCAAATGACGAAGCCTCCGCCACACTGCAGTGCGCAGCGAGAGATAAACAATGGGGAATTGCTCCTACATCCTAGTGTATCCATAGGGTTGAGCACGTTTCAACTCGAGCAAGAGTATCTCTCGAGTCGCAGTGTTCTGCATTTGCAAGACTACCTTCTTGTGTGGCTATCCAATTGCAGTTACTTGGACACCATCTCCTAAACCTGCACAGGCTGGTCCGATTCAATACGCAGTATTAAATGGCAGCGCCTCCACCTTTTTAGGGCCTCTCCGCGTGCCGTAAAGGGCAGCATTCGACGCGAAAGAGACGAAAACGACATTGCGGCACCAGAGCCAGAGGACGTAAAAGGCAAGATCTTTCCACGATGGCCGCGAGATATCATTGGATTCTCGCCTCTGTGACAGCTCATCCTGAATCCTCCGTCACTGTTCGTCACGAAATTGTCACTGCGGGCGCACTTTCCAACAAAGGCCAGTCACACTCCAGCATCACACTCATCGGCAAGCCAGGAGTGTCCGGGCGCGCGACTAGGACGTCGGCAAAATATCATAATTCAAACTTCGTGTTCGTCGACGCCAGCCGTCGTGTCTTACACGCCATGGACGGCGCGAGTTCTTCCAATGCACGCAAAAGGCCTCGCGAGAATGAGACCGAGAGCCAGAAGATCAAACGCGAGAAGGCCGCCGAGCGCCAACGACGGAAACGCGAAAGAGATCGTGCAAATGTTCAAGTGCAGACACCAGTAGAACCCCAGGAAGTTCAGGGGTATGCACATCCGCAGCCTCAGGTGCAGCAGGTCGTGGTGAGCGCGGCTGGGATGGGCATGCTCTATGCGCCTCCAGACCAACATCTACACCTGCAGCACGCAATGGCTCATCAGCTTGTGCACGCACCAACCCTACCGATGCCCACTAATCTCAATGAATATCACCAGGAACAACCGCTGCAGGCCCAGGCAGGCCCATCGACACCCCCAACGCACCTAACAAAGGACGAGCAAGTTAGGAGGGAAAAGGTTCGAACAGCGGCGCGCGAGAGGCAGAGGAAGCACCGGGCACTGGTGAGAGATCGAAAATTGAGGGAAATGGGGGTGGATCCGAACGGTGCTGCGAGCGATGTTTCCGTGACGGTGGACGATGCGCTGCGGTATGCACCAGACTACATTCCCCACGACCTACAGCATTCCATACCCATGATGGAACCGGCGTTCCCTGGTGTAGCTCAGGGACTAGGAGGGCAAACGTTCGCGTCAACATTACTGCTTTCTTTCTCATGCGCGCCTTTGTTAAAGGCGCACCTTCTGCGGACCCTCAACATGACCAACGATGAGTTGGCATCACTTGAACCTGTCATCGCAGAAGCTTGGGACCGGTGGAACTCCCAGGTACGCGCCTACAGACACCCTTATAAATGGCGCACTCACCCTTTGATTGCAGCGGTCAATACAGTACGCTGAAGCACAGCGGCAAGCGCACGCACAAGCCCAAGCTCAAGCCCATGCACAGGCCCAAGCGCAACTTCAGCAGCAGCAGCAACCTCCTACCATGACACCCACTTTCACAGTGGAAGCACAACCTCCTGTTCAGCATCAACCACAACCGCCACAGCATCAGCACCAGCAACATCAACCGCTTCCACAACCGCAGCACCAACAACCTCAGCCCCAGCCCCAACATCAAGCGCCACACTCAACACAAGCGCCCGCGCAGGCACCGCAGCAGCAACCCCCAACCCCCAGCCATCCCCCAATGCCAACCTTTGCACACACCAATGGTCCAGACCTTAGCTCGCTGGACTTTCGGAACCGCTTTTCGCATCAGCTAACAAGGCCAGTGCCTTCGTTCAGCCCGGCCTTCGGGGGGGACCCAACACGGGCAAACGGCACGAATTCCATTCCTGCCGATTCTATCGACCCACATCTCACAAACGGCACCAGTGGGAAAAGCTCATGATATAGGCGGGCCATCATGAGCTTACCTCAAACCTCCGTTGGATCCTGCCACCTTTGTCGGTCCATTTGTTCTCTTCAGGGTACTCCAGTGTATATCTGGACTCCCTTTTTTGGTTTCATTGTTCGGCCTGTCCGCGAACTGCACTGGTTTCTTCCTGTATCCTTTGGCGCCTTCCTACGTCACGAGACCCCATCCATCCGTTCCGCCTCTTTCCCGTTTACCATCTGCTGTTGTTATACACTCATGCTGCATCGTCTCTCCCATCCTCGTCATCTTTTTTTTTTTCTGCTATCGTTCACACCTCCATTTCCCTTCCGCGCCGCTCTTCTCTCCCGCATGCCATTCTACTCAGCTTCCGTAAAGCTGTGGTTGTTTTCCACGTCTATCTAACATATAGATGGCATTTATGACGGTTAGTGTTATGTTTTACGACGTCGTCTTCACTCGCATTCTAGACAGCTTTACTATATATCATAGCGCGTTCCAGTCGGATATGTATGTGTATTTTACCTGTATCAGACGCCTCCTTGCCATGGTCTATGACCAGCATACCCCTTACGACCCCCGGGTCCTTCCTCCGGTCGGAACTGGCACTTGGATATGTAAGTACTCCTGCCTGCCTCGAAAGCAATGGTTGCCGCTGATTTGACGGTACGCCCGTCCGCCGTCTCATCCTTGCCATTCCTGAACTCCTTGCTAGATGTTCGTGAATTCTTCCCGGTGCTTTCAGAGTCATTGACCGCAGTCAGGAGAGACGGACAATGGCGCTTCTTCCGCGCGCCAGGGCCGCCGACCTGGCTTCGGGTTGGTAAACAATACGTTCGGCTGTCCCGTGCACCACGGTGTTACAACAGCATTGGGCGTTAAGCACTGACTCGACCCCTACCTGCGACTGATCCGCCGAGCCATTTAAACCACTCCTTAAAAGCTCTGGTGCCAATCAGTTTATTCACTCCTTCCCTCTTACCGCTACTATGGGTCGAAAGGCGAAATACTTGACCAGGGAGGAGCGCTTGAAGGCGAGAAGGGAACGGAGAGCTGAAAGATACCAACTGCCTGGGTATGTTGAGGTTAAGTCTACCTCAATGAAGTGCGCGAACTCTGACGGCTTTGTTACAGTGCGAAGGAAGCCCGAGCACTCGAGAACAAACAAGCGTACGAGAAGGCCCAACTGCGCGCCAATGCTGCCGTCGAACTACCCGACAGCGTATGGCGATTGGCATCGAGAATGTGGGGTTTCAAAGAGGAGCCGACCGTTGCTCGATTTCTAGCTGGTCCAAGTATCCTATCTTTTGACCAGCTACAGATCAAGGAAGGGGACCTTTACGTTCTGTCCTTCGGCCTCGGCATGGTTGATCTCCCACTCAACTTCGAGGAGTGCTGGGACAAACTATCGGCAGCCTTGTACGGCTTCCAGATCCGGGTCTATATGGACGAACAAGCTAGCCGGCTCACTCTGTATGGCGCCCAATCCAAGCTTAAATTCTCCGACAACCTCCGCTACCGCTATCAGGAGCTGCTTTCGAGATGGGAGACGCTCGTCGAGTTGATTCCCCGACTCGAGCAGGAGGGAAACCGCACGGCTGAGCTCATCTCGCGACATAATGCGCGATGGACGGCGGAGCAGGTCGTGTTCGCTTATCATGACCTTCGGGCGTTTGTGAAGGGAGGTGGGGTGTATATATCTACGTTGAACAATCGCCATCGGGTCCTTGGGAAGCTGTATTCCTGATATACAGGCGCTTCAGAGCCTACAACCCCTGAGAGCCGTTTGCTTCCATGCGTACCGGAGTGTCGCTTAGTTTACATAATGCGCTTTGAGTCTTACCTCAGGTACTTGACTCCAATATAAAGAGAGTAGAACAAAGCAAGGCGGGGAAGACTCTACACATGTATGGCCAAATAACTATGTCGTACATCAAACTGGTGCTTGGTTGCACCGAACGACTACCTTCACCCTCGAATGTCCGTCTCCACCACTACCAATCATACGTTGAAAACGCTTCTGTAATGCCCCGGGAAGGTCTTCCGCGAGCTCACATACTCTCCCAATGTTCACCTCCAACAACTGAATAGACAACCGAGGAAGATGTGTCTTGATCATGGCGTTCACGCATTTGATAGTTGGCCCAAACGGAATATGACCGAGGTTGAGTTGTAGCTTCGTCAGGGTATGGCTTGCCGGAATATCGAGCCTAGGGAAACACTGTGTAGGCGTGAACAATCCTAGACACCAGCCAAAGATCGTCGAGTGAGTCAAGATCTAAATAAGCAAGGAACTTGAGCTCACCGAGGTCGATATCGGGCGCCCGATTTGACCACAGAGGCTCCAGCCCAAGGACACGCAGATTCGGCATCCCGCAGAGGCAGTCGAGTACCCTATGGTTCGGCGGTTCGTTGTGATTCCGGAAACGATCCTGTATTTGCACCTCTTCGATAGTGTCCAAGCCCCCTATAGGCAACACACTCCACTTGAAGAACCCCCAGACGTCGCCGCTTGAGAAAACGGAGAGTTTGGCGAGGGTCTTCGGGAAGGTGTAGTAGACGGAGGGGTACTCTCCATCAGGGTCGTCTATTTGCACATGCGAGAGGGAGAGGTGTTGGAGGTGTGGTAATTTCTCCAGGAACTTGAAGAGCACCGGAGGGGTATACGTACCCTCCGATAGCGTGAGGTCCTTGATCGTCCACCAGCCCTTGAACGCGTTCCTCACCGAGTATGGGATCCCTCTATTCGTTCCCTGGATAAACGCCCCTCCCACCACATCAAGCGCCGAAGTCGCCCTCTGCACCGCGGTGGAAATGTAGTCCGTATCGTAATACCTCTCGCGCCTGGTCATATCTCTGAACTCGACACGGTTGCACTTGATTGGGTTGGGGAACGTGCATAGGGGAGTTGAGGTTAGGCGCATGAAAAGAAGGATGTCGTCGATGTCGTGAAAAGGGATGTCGCGGTCTTTGAAGATGCGCCGGCGGCACTCGTACATCCAGGGCTTGGAGACGAGGCTGAGTGTGGACAGTGGGGATGACTCGGAGTCCGCTAAGGTGAGGGCGTCCTCTACGATGAGACTGATGATCTCCAGGGGGAGGTCAGGTGCTATGCGGCGTGGATAGGTGGTTGGGGTGGCTGCCTGAACCATCGTGGCGAAAATATCGTACAACATTGCGAGGGGGAGCGCTGTGAAAGGGAACCGGTGCATTGGAGGGGAATCCAGGGGAAAGATTCGTAGGGTTATATGGCACGGAGCGTCGTGGTAACGCCACCAGGCCTCGTGTTCACCGACAAAGGACTATCTGCGACAAAGAAAGGGTACACGAGGACAATCCTTTCAGGGCTTGAAAGAACAAGGGAATACTGAGACAAGATAGTTCCTTTGGAACTAAAAAATTCCAAATCCCTCTCGAAAACTGCTCCGATGGCCATGATGGGCTCGCCTTTGTAGCCACCATTAAGCGCCCGCCCCTAACTAGAGCGACATAAGCGCCGATCAATTTTGACCCAGGGCGGGAGCAGTCACTCACGCGACCATCTCGAGCGAGGGCTTGAGGGACGCGGTGTTAAAGGCGACTTTCTTCGGTGGTGGAGTCAAAAATCGCGTTGCGTTTGATCGAGGAACTCCTCTGTACGTTCTAGCCTACGTTCCAGCGAGCCGTTCGGGGCGGAAGTAAAGAGACGAGGCGCATCATGTCTGTGTTGCGAAAGCGCGGGGTAAGTGAAAGGCGACCGAAACGTGATGAAAAGTGCGTATCGCTCGCGCCAGGTACCTCCTCTCTTGGGGCTTGCCATGGTGTTTACAATTCTCCCTCCTAATCTCCACTTTCCAATATCAAGAGCGGGAGCACACGGTGCAAGGCGGTGGTACCGAAATTCCTGCGATCCGCGAACCCTTATCTAGACGCCGAGGATGGTGTGTACGTTGCAGGTTTTGATAGATGTACGTACGTTCTTCGCTTTCCTGTGGCACTGACTGACACTTGTATCGGAAATGGGTGGTTTGTCGCTGGATTTGGCGCTAGTGGGCTCCCAGTTTCTTAACACCGAAAAGAAAGTATTTGTTTCTGTGTCCCGAGCGACGCGCTTATGTAGTCCTGCGCTTTGTGAATTTTGATCAGCGGAGCAGACCAAGCAATTCAATAGAGATATGATATGATGAGAATCATACCGCCTCTCCCAGCCGAAGCTTCCCTCATATGCCACCTAGGGATGCTTCTCGTTCTGGTGCTTCTCCCTTGTCTTTCGGCGCCTTAACAGCCTCCTTACCTATTCCCAGCCCACCACCCATCGTCTCTTGATGCCTGGGCCGACCTACCAACTTCTGATAAGATGGAGTGCGATGGTGTCAAGCACTGGTGTGCGTGTTCTTGATTTCGGCTCGGAAGTCTAGTCTAAGAACGTCAGCGGAGCGTTATCAGAAATCAGGATAATAGTGGGGAGCTATCAGGACTGTAGTAGGGCGTTATCAGAAGTAAGACGCGAGAAAAGAAGCAGGCGTGGAGAGGAAGACAAAACGTCGTTTACTGCCAGCGTTGGATTTACCTTCGCTTCCTTACCCATCGCACATTCCGTTCTTTTCGTCTTAACCCTTCCCTCTGACGTCGACGATCCTTCAGTAGTTCATCCATTCATCCTCGCAGTCTCGCAGCTGTTCATTGAACCTGCGCTTAGTTTTAATCGCACGTTCATTAGCCAGACCTTTTCCGCGGATAGAGCTTCAAAGACAGCCAGCATGCTCCTCCCGACAGGTGCGGAATATACCGCACACGACTCCCCTGCACCAACGTCGACTCCGGGCGCCTCCACACCACTATGCCCACTTATACCTCTCGGATTACCCCCATCCCCATTTCGTGAGAAGGCCAACGCAGCCCCAGTGGACAGCGCGCAGGCGACGCTCGATCTTCACCGACGTTCCAGGATGCGGATTCCCCGTTCAGATTCGGATTATATCCGTTCCCATACTATCCATCGACGTGCGCCCCACCACGCAGACGAAAAGCAGACGACAGCGGTCCTCGCGGGTGTCCTCGGAGGTTTCGGCGTGCTCTGTGTGGTTGGGTGTGTGATTTGGGTTGTGAGGGGGAGAAGGATGCGGAGAGCGAGGGAGGAGAGGAGGCGGGCAAGGGAACGGAAGAAAGCTGAGGCCGAGCGTAAAGGTGGAACAGAGATGAAGCTAAGTAGAAACCGGAGTGGGGAGGGTGAAGCGAAGGGGGTGGTGGGCGTTTCGAACCCACCGCCAAAGCCGAGGTTCGAAGAGCAGGGAGGGGTTGCTGCGCGACCCTCTGGTGACGGCAAGCCTTCGTCAGCGTCGGCAGAGCATTTGCGAGGGCCTCCTGCGAAGAGGAATCCTTCGACGGTACCTTCGCCGTTGAGCAGGGAAACGCATCTGCCACTCAGCCCACAAGCTCATCCGAGGGCAACGCCGCACTCCACCCCCCAAGCTCCTAGAGAGAAGTTGTTGCCACAAGCAAAACAGCCTCCCAGGCCAAGGCCGCAAGAATTCGAAGTTCCAAGATTACCAAAGGACGATTCCGCGGGGAGGCCAGAGACACCTACAATGCCTATGCACCCTCCACTTGCCTTCTCCGACTCCCCAACTACAAATACTGTTGGAGGGGCGTTGGACAGTAACCATATGCCGTCACCCAGCCGTTATCGTCATCCTAGGAGACATGTAGGGGCTGCAGCGCCAGGTGATTCTGCGAAAGCTCAGGAAGCTTCTGATACCGAGTATTTCTCGGATGCGAGCACCGCGGCTACGCGGCAGACCTTGACAAACATAGGAGATCGAGGTGGGATGGGTAATAGTCCGAGGACGAATCGGTCGCCGAGGGTACAGGTACAGCAGACGCTCGTCCTCGACCACCCCCCGGCCTATACTCCCGATCCTAGTTGAGGACCATGTTGCCGAGTGATGACGAGGAGACGGGCCGTTTTATTCGGGCGCTGACTCGAGCGCCTGTGGCCACATATATAGTTCCCTGGTGATGATACCTTGAACTTTGTAGTGGTTGATTACAGAAAGTGTACAACGTATTGACTCCGGGACTACAAAAAGGCGGGACCGTCATTACAAATTTCCGGCTGCTTGACATCACAGCGCTGAATCATCACTCGGCACTACGACTGGGCGCCAACGAAGCCAATTGCGATTACGACCACACATTCCTCCTCTCACCCATCCCCCTTTCCCTTTCCCTCCTCCTCCTCAAAATTCCCCTTTCCCCTCCGGTTCATGAATGTCGGCAAAGGGAGCTACGAGCTCGACGTCCTCAATAGCTAAAGGCAATGGCAATGGCAGTGGTAGCACGTCTGGGAAGGGAGTCGGGGTAGGAGCGAAGGTGTGGAAGGCGGTGAAGACGATTGCGACGGCGGACGTGGGGGACTTGTTCTCCAGGAAACGAGAGCCAGGCCCACCCAGGACGGTGTTCGCCAACCAGCCTCTCCCGCAGGAGTACTTTGACGACAGAGGCCGCCTCAGGAAGGAGCGTGTCTATATCACCAACCAGGTCATCACGTCCAAGTACACCGTCATCACCTTTGTACCGAGGAACATTTTGGAACAGTTCAGGCGTGTCGCTAACCTGTGAGTACTTCGAATTATTCGTGTGTGCTGTGGGGTATTGACGCAAGCGCTACTCGTGTGCAGGTACTTTCTGGGCATCTCAATCCTCCAGTTTTTCCCCAAGTTCACAACGGTCGCTCCTGGAGTAGTTATTCTACCCCTCGTCATCATTCTCTCAATCACTGCCCTCAAGGACGGCTACGAGGACTACAAGCGGCACCAGGCAGACCGGAGGATCAACTATGGGAAGGTCAGGGTGTTGGCGGGGGCGCAGATTGATAATCCTAACGGCATGGAGGCAAAGACCAAAACCTTCATACGAAGAATGATCCCTTCACGAACAAAGAAGGACCCCCGCGAGTCGTTCAGCTCCGACGCCTCCACTGTCTTCACCAGGACCTCCCGCCTCTCCAAGGGCACCCGCACGACCTCAGAGACTGTGCGAGAACCCGTGGAGTACGACTACGACGCCAACAACTCTACGAATGGGGAGACAGGCGCAGCGCATTGGAGAGACTCGTATTGGGAGGATGTGCGTGTGGGCGAGTTCGTGAAGATCCTAGACGGAGAAGGTTTCCCTGCCGACATTTTGATCTGCGCCACGTCTGAGGACGACAATGTCGCATTCGTGGAGACCAAGAACCTCGATGGAGAGACGAACCTCAAGTCGCGACGTGCCGTTGATATCCTTACGTCCCTCAACAACGCAGGTGAATGCGCTAGCGCCCGCAATGCATTCACTGTCAAGTGCGACAAGCCAGACACCGACATGTACAGGCTTAATGCCGTTGTGAACGTCGAGGGCCAGCAGCACACTGTCGATATCAATAATGTCTTTCTCCGTGGCACCGTTCTCAAGAACACCGGCTGGGCCATTGGCTTCGTCCTCTTCACTGGGGAGGATACCAAAATCGTGATGAATTCGGGCGGTACACCGAGTAAGCGCAGTCGAGTCGAGCGGCAGATGAATCCCCAGGTGTAAGCGCTATTTTCGTCCTTCTGCGTACATATGCTTACCACTGCGTTTGCATAGGATCATCAACCTGATTATCATCGCTAGTGTAGCCGTTATTTGCGCCATCGCCGACTCGATGCTTCAGCTCAAGTACTTTGATCTCGACGCGCCCTGGTTGTACGGAGCGGACAAGTCCGACGACAATCCTCGGATAAACGGGCTCATCACCTGGGCATACGCGCTTCTCACCTTCCAAGACATCGTCCCCATCTCACTCTACCTCTCCATCGAAGTCGTCCGGACGATCCAGGCCTTATTCATCTACTTCGACTATGACATCTGGTATAGGAAGCTCGACCAGCCGACCATCGCGAGGAGCTGGAACTTGTCTGACGACCTCGGCCAGATCGAGTATATCTTCTCGGACAAGACGGGGACGCTCACGCAGAACAAGATGGTGTTTCGCAAGTGCACTATTGGTGGGGTGGCGTACCGGGGCGAGCCTGACCCGTACGCGGAAACGGAGGAGGGGATGACTGTCGAAGACAGCATGCTCAAGGCGACATTCGACGAGGATGAGAAGAAGGACCCATTCGTCGCCTCCAGCGAAAAACTGGGGCCCCCGCTGATGACCATGGAAGCTGCTGGGACATCCTCGCAAAGTGTAACGGCACCCCTCACACCGAAGAAGCAGCCACCTTCGCTCGGCGGCAGCTCGTCATCGCGGCTCAGCAGTAAGCTTACGGAGGAAGACGATGAGGATGAAGATGAAACCTTCCACGATGCTCAGCTACGGAGAGACCTTGACGAGGCTCAACACGCTGACGAGGGGTCGACAAACGCTGCACATTCGCGACTGTTGCACGGATTCTTCACTGTCCTTTCCCTATGCCACACCGTCCTCACCGCCGTCAACCAAGAGACTGGAGAGATCACATACAAAGCTCAATCCCCGGACGAAGGCGCCCTTGTCCAGGCTGCAGCGGACGCGGGATACCAGTTCGTCGGGCGGGACCGCGAGACGCTTCTCCTTCGCACACCATCGACGCTTCCCGGGGAGTACGAAAAGTACGAGCTCCTGAATGTGTTGGAGTTCACGAGTGCGAGGAAGAGGATGAGCGTGGTTGTGAAGAGGGTGGATGAGGGAGGAGACGGGAGGTTGATGTTGTTGTGTAAGGGAGCGGATAATGTGATCTTTGAGAGGTTGAGGCCGGGGAATGATGAGATGAAGGCGGAGACGGAGGTGCATCTGAGCGAGTTTGCGAATACTGGGTTGAGGACATTGACTTTGGCGTTCAAGATCATTGGCCGTGAGTTCATTTTTTATTTCTTGGCAACTCCTATTGATGATGTGTGGCAGAGGACGAATACAACAAATGGAGCGAGCGATACCACGAAGCCACCGTTGCGATGGATAACAGGGAGGAGCGGATAGAGGAAGTCTCTGACGAACTCGAACGTGAGCTCCGACTCTTGGGTGCCACCGCCATCGAAGATCGCCTCCAAGACGGTGTCCCTGAAGCCATCGCTGACCTCAAGAAGGCTGGAATCAAGATTTGGGTGGCGACTGGAGACAAGATGGAAACCGCCATCGCCATCGGGAAGAGCACAAACCTCATCGCTCCCGACTCGAACATCATCATTCTCCGGGGTGGTAGCGCACGGCCAATCTACTCCCAGATGACGGGAGCCTTCCAGCAGTTCTTCCCCTCCGTTGACGTCCAGCAAGAGTCTCTCCCGAGAAAATCCACAGCATCAAGACGGTCCACAGACCACCCTACACCCATCCATCGTGTCAACACGCATATGACTGACATCGTCGGACTGGAGAATGGGGACCGACCAGGAGGTTTCGTTCTCGTCGTCGACGGTGCCGCGCTCCTCGAAGGTTTCTCCACCGAGGAGGGCAAGGCGCTTTTGCTCAGCCTTTCACAACAGTGTGAGGGTGTCATTTGCTGTCGGGTCTCCCCATTGCAGAAAGCCCTGATCGTCAAGCTCGTGAAAGACGGTCTTGGGGCTATGACTCTGGCGATTGGAGATGGGGCGAACGACGTCAGTATGATCCAAGCTGCGGATGTTGGCGTTGGGATTTCTGGGGAGGAGGGCCTGCAGGCGGTGAACTCGTCGGATTATGCGATTGCGCAGTTCCGGTATCTGAAGAAGTTGCTGTTGGTTCATGGGCATTGGTCGTATGCGAGGAACGGGACGATGATCTTGAACTTCTTTTATAAGAACATGTTGCCGTTTGGCATCAAGTTCTGGTTCATGATTTATTCAGGATGGAGTGCCAACTAGTGAGTGTTTTTTCGTGCCCTCTACGTAGCGATAAGGCTGACCATGGGTATTTAGCGTTTATGACTACGTCTTCGTCCTGTTCTGGAACTCCATCTTTACTGTCGCGCCTGTCGTTGGTGTTGGGGTCTTCGATCGTATCATGGGTGTGTAGCTCGCTCGTATTCTCACCTCCGCCCGACTAATAAAGTTCTGCCAGATTATCACATCCTCATGGAAGTACCGGAACTGTATCGCTATGGTCGCGAAGGTTATTGGTTCAGCATGCGGTCATTCTTTATCCACATGATGGACGCTCTACTTCAAGTAAGCCACACTCTTCCTCTGCCCTTGGTGACGAGAACTGACCGACGAATTCGTGCAGTCTGTTATGATCTACTTCATCGTTTTGTATACCTACACATCAACTAGCTCAAGGACGGACGGCTTCGACATCGCTCAATCTGAATTCTCGACTACGATGGCCATGGTTGGTGTCATGGTCGCCAACTGTTATGTTGGGCTAAACTCTACTGCGTGGACGGGGTGGCTATTCTTTGCTGTCTTCATCGGAACCATCGTGCTCTGGGTCTTCTCCGTACGTCTCCCGTCGCTTTTCTCTCTCTGTTAACATCTTAACTAACAAAATCATCAGGTCGTCTACGCAGCCATCGAACCGAGCTATGCCTCAACTCTCCTCTACGGCAACAACTATTTCCTCTTCCGCTCCGCTTTCTTCTGGCTCTGCCTCCCGCTCACATTCCTCCTCCCTCTCCTCCCCCGTTACCTCGCCAAGTACTGGCGCTTCTCCATCGACCCCAGTGACATTGACATCCTCCGCGCCGCGCGCGCCAAAAACAGTCGGCAGGACTGGTCTCAGTATTCCGGAGCGAAGAAGGGAGCCGAGCATGAGCTTGCGGGGATGAGGGAGGAGGGGATTAAGATGGCGCGGTATGCGTCGCGCATGAGCTTTGCGTCGGGGAGACACGCGGGAAGGCCGAGTATGGATTGTAGAGCGGCGAGTCGGACAGATATGGCTACAGGCCTGACGAGTGTGGATAGGGGATTCGACTTTGCTATGGAGGAGGGGGGTGTAGAGATCAAGCGCATTCAAACTAACCTTTCGGAGCGGAGGTTTGGGGAGAGTACGGCGCCAGGGAGACGGAAAGGGGAGAAGGGGAAGGGGACGTTGAAGAGGCTGTTCCCGATGAAGAGGAAGTCAAAGATGTTGAAGGAGGAGGAGGCCGGTAGGCTGAGTGTGCCCACGCCTCTTTCACCTGTGCCCGCTACACCACTTTCGGCGACGAACAGGGATTCCACAGCGGTGGCTAATAGGGACTCGACGGGTCAGGACGCGGCGGATACCAGACACGTTGAGGTTACGAGCTCATCTTCGCAAGCGACCTCGCCAACGTACCCTCCCCCGGCCTACCCATCATCATCGTCAAGTCCATCGTCAAGTCCACCGTCCTATCCACCGTCACCACCATCATCATGACCACACACGCACCGTTAATTCCTACTATTCTTCCTTGTGCATACTCAACGGATTTCCCACTCCTCATTCGCATTTAGCTATCTGTCTCCATCTCACCTCATGTTTTGTTATGTATCCATAAGTATAGTCCTTTTTATTACGGTTTTATGGCTTTCTCCCTCCACAACTACGGTTTCGTGCCTATCACAGCTATCGGTTGCATTGCATATCATTCGCTTCACTTCGGACAGACACTCCTTTATGCGTGTCGCTGTAGTTTTATCGTTTTTATAGATTACTTGACTGACCCATCTCGTTCGATGTCAGGTTGCCTCTTCATAGAACTCGCAAAACGTTGGCGATCCGAGCAGGCGGAACGCGTATATACCCCAAATTAAACAGCACTTAAACGCTACATCTGTCCTCTCTACGCCCGGTTACACGCAAAATAGGATGAGAGCTTGATAACGTGGTATTCGGTTGGAAGAGACAGGCGCTTAATGCTTAAGCGCCGAGCGAACGTCAGCCCGATTCTAGCCGTGACGTTTTCCTCCAGGTTGTTGAGCGTCAATACCCCCGTCCCAAAGGCACCCTAATTATAAGAAGCCTGGTTTCGAGTTTAAGCAAACGTGGTGGTTATGACTACAGTCAATACTCGGCGAATGGCAGTGAAGGAGGATTGTCGTCGAGGTGATCTGGAATCCAGAGTCGTCGCGTGTTTCTGGCCACTGCCTGAAGACAGTCAGTAGGATATAATACCAGTATACGTACATAGTACGACATAGGAGCGTGGTTACATTGAAGCGATGTGAGTGTACCTCGGACAACTGCATGAAAGCGAGCGAGTAATGGAAATGAGTGACAACGAACGAAGGAATGGTGGGCCAGTCAGAGCTGCCTGCTCTACAACCTAAGGACAACAGACTTATAGAATACTAAATAAATATCCATGAGATGAAACCCTGCGATCTAACGATCGTGCTGGAAATAGGTTGGATAATACAACGATAATCGGGGCAGGTAAAGTGGGCGGATGAGGTGGGTTGAGTCGGGTCGTAACAGCGAGTGCGAGAAGGACGAAGGAGACCTGTCAGCCTCTCAAAAACATGTCTGATGGGTTGAACAACAACAGCAGGGAAATAGAGATTCCGGTTTGCCAAACCATCACCCGCTATCCCACTGAGAGCAAGTGAGGTCAGCCGGCAGTAGGTGGGAGTAACGAACAAGGGGAACTCGGGGACGTATGGCGGTGGCTCGAAATGTACAGGAGGGGGTTTTATTTTCCAGCAAAGTATCCTGGACTACACCTGCGGGAGAGGTCATGATGGGGTGTACGAAGGAGGTACATCCACGATTTGCGGTGGAGGGCCTTGGGGCTCTGGAGCCGTCAGCCTAATCCCACTATCCTGGTGGTGCAGCAAAATTTGCGCCCTCTCCGAGGGTCCAGACGCAGACTTCCCAGTCGAATGGGTGTTGGCGCTGTAGGTTGACCCCGCTACCGGCACGCCAGCGGGGGCACCTGATGACGAGCTCGTGTCGCTGAGCGGGCCTGGAGAGCTGCTGAATTGCCGTAGGGGTATGCTCTGAGCCGGGCTTTGGGGGAGGGGTCTAACCTTCCGGTCTCTTGGGTACGAATGTTGTTGCTGTTGATGTACGGGGTAGGGCTGAATGCCGTTTATGGGCTGGTAGCCACCTCCAGGTGCCCCCAAAGATGCTCCCCATCCGGCAGGCATCTGTGATGACTGAGTGAGGTTTTCCTGGCTGGGAGCCATCAGGTTCAGGGCACCGGGAGGGCGTGGCGCGGTATTCGAATACGTGAATGGCGTGACCTGTGCTATTGGCGCAGGGAACTTCACTCCTCCTCCAAGAACGTCCACCCTCTCCAATCGCTGCTTTCGTTTCCGCTTTCGCCAGAACAGAACGATGACCAGGATAAGGATGATCAGGAAGGCTGCACCGCCCCCTGCACCACCGGCGATAGCACCCACTGGGAGAGGTTTCTTGCTATCGGCCGTCGCCGTCGCCGATGCCGCGGATACTTCGTCCTGAGTTTCATCGCCCATCGTGCCACCACCTGAGAGAAGGATGTTGCCGTTGTCTACAAGGAGGTGGTCGAGGGTCAAGGGCGCGGAGGGGCCGTTGTGCGTCACTGTGAGCATGTGTTCACCTGTGCCGAGTTCGGAGGTTACGAAGAGGTGTTGGTTGTACAGTGCTGGAGAGCGGTCGGGAAGACCGGCAATGTCGAAAGTCGTTGCAGGGCCGCCGTCAACCGAGTAAGTGGCTTCAGACTTTCCTGTGGGGTATCCACTCGGCGTCCATCCAACCCATGTGAGTTTCGTCCCTAAACTCGCAGTCAGGAAACGTTGGATCAATATTCGAGGAGAAGGAGACGCACCATTGAACTTGGCTGTCATCACCGACCCAGCCTTCAAAGTCATCATCGCACTACTCGTTAATGGCTGCCAATCCTGCGTAACATATGTGATGTCGGGGTCGTTGTGCTCGACGATCACAGTCGCGCTCGTTAGCGTTGAGCTTTGGTTGGCCAAGGGGAGGTATCGGATTTGGTCGAAAAGGAATGTCGAGTTCTTCACGGAGGCGTTGAGGGTCAGGGTATGGGTGCCGGCGGGATAGGACGGACTTTCGCATAACGGCCAGTTGTTTATCGTTGCTGTCCAGGGATCGTTGGGCATAATTGACTCTGTCCCCACTGTGCAAGTCCATGTTGGATCCTGGGCAGCAGTAGTGGGGATTACCGCGCTCGTGCCGAGCACTCGTATTCGCGTTCCTATTTGCGCGATGAGGATTGAAAGAACCCAATATAAAGCAACAGACGCACCTGTGAAGGTATACGAGAAACTAGCACTCCCATTCGTCCCATGCTGCGAACCAGCCAACGGTGCCCCCCAATTCCCAGAGAACGCATTACTGGTCTCGAACCACGCCCCAGAATAATTTATGCCGGAATCCTTGTCGTCCACCAGGACCCAGCGAGTGTTCGACATGTCGGGAGATGGGTATACTTCAGTCTATGGCGGTGGACTGGGCGGAATTGAGGGAGATAAAAGGAGTGGGAGGGTAATATTGCAAGGACTACGAAGCACGCCCGCCAGCACGCTGTCGCTCGAGCAACGAAGAAGAAGGGAAACAAGCCGAGTGTGTGACCACCTGGGGCTGTTGGGTTGCCCATCATGATGAAACCCAGTGACGGCCGGCGCTACTTACATATGTGGGCCTGATTTCCTCAGCCCGATGCCCGACATCCATGGGCGCTGGGCACAGCTGGGCACTCCTGGGAGTGCAGCATCCCTTGTTAGAGTATCCCAAACATGATTCGCCCTTAGATTCCGCTTGAATACATCGCGGATGCAGAAGAGGCAATGTACACAAAGTCTTTTGGCTTCAACTTTCACCTACGGATGAAGGGGCGGTGAAAGCGAGGGGTCAAGCATGGAACGCAGATATCGGCGCACTGACCGTTCCGGAGGTGTGGAGGGGACAAGGGGTCGAAACTTGAGAGAGCATGGAAGAGATCAAAGCATCAGTTTGAGCGCCCAACGATCAATTGTTCCCGCCGACATCTCCGCTCACGCGCCTTGCCAAAGAGCGCAAATGGATGATCATGAAGGAGCACTGCGTATGGAGGGACGTAGACAAAAACAATAGAGGAGCTGCTAAGTAGTTACACACAGAAATCCAAATATAAGAGATAGAGTTCACAACGGTTCTCAGTAATTTAGTAAATGATGTTGGGAGAATTGGGAATATGAATGCCCTTCCCCGGAGGTGGCACAAGGGCCTCCGAAGTGTCCCCAGAAGCAGCGAACATGCTCTGGCTATGAACACCGGCACTGGGTAGAGGGTCAGGCGACGTCTTACGAACAGGCTCCAAGCGTTCCAGCCGTTGAGGCTGAGGCGCCTGGTACGCATGCTCCGAGCCATCGGTATACGGATAATTGTTTGGGTTGGAAAGGGAATGCTGGTGCGTATGCGAGCCCTTGCTCGTCGTAGACGCGTGGCCAGTGGAAAGGGGAACCATGATCGAGGCTTCAGCTTCCTGGATGATGGGTGTACCGAAGGGTGGGTAGGACGGCCCTCCGGTGCTTGGTACTGACTGGTACATTGCAGGCGCCGGTGGGGGTTGAGAATGGGGTGGAATGGATTTGGATTGTGTACGTCTTCGTCGGAGGAATAAGACGAGGAAGAGGAGGATGGTGATGGCGACGAGTCCTCCGACGGCGCCTCCAACAACCGCACCAACAGGGAATTTTTTGCCGCCCGATGATGTCGACGCCCCGTCCGAATTGGATCCTCCAGGGGTATTCGTGCTCGTCGCGGTAGGCCGAGACGTGGAGGAGGAGGACGTCGAAGTGGTATGCGTATTGCCAAAGAGAATGTCCCCATCTTCCACCAGGAGGTAATCCAGCACAAGGGGAGCCGAAGTCCCCAAATGCGTGACAGTAAGCTGGTGATTGCCCTTCTCCACCGTGGGCGTCTCGAAGAACGGCTGGTTGAATTGAGTCGTTGCACCGGCCGCCAAACCCCTCAGCTGGAAGGTAACCGGTGCCGCATCGTCTAGCTTGTACTGTGCCGTCGACTGGCCGGTTGGGAATCCACTTGGCGTCCACCCCATCCAAGTCACCTTTGACCCCGTAAAATTGACGCTCATCGACGACCCTGCCTCCAGCGCCAACGTCACACCCTCCGTCCCCGCCACGGACTGCCATTGGTCTGCCGGTGTATACGTGATACTGGTATCGAGCTGGTCGACGATAACAGTGGGGTGGTCGAGCTCGCTTGTCAGATTGGCGAGGGGGAGGTACCGAATCGAGTCAACGTAAAAGGGCCTTCCTTCCGCGGCGGTGACGATCAGCGTGAGGGTGTGGCGAGAGAAAGTTTGGTTGAACGTCGAACATAGTCCGTAGTTGTTCTGCGGAGTAGTGGCGATGGGACGGTCGAATCCGATGCTGACGCCGTCGACGAAGCATTCCCATTGAGGAGTGAGGGTATTAGACGCGTTCCGGACGTTGCTCGTCCCGTACACCCTCAGCTGCGACCCTGCAAATTGAACACGTTCAAGCCTCCAATCGAGTTCAAGAAGCAATAAACACTTACCGATGAAAGGAAACGCAAGGCTCGCCGTCCCCGTCGTCACATGCTGCGATCCCCCAAACGTCGGCCCATTCGACCCATACTCCGAGCCAGAGAACGAGTCCTGGACGATAACCCACGACCCATCCCAGGTGATACTCTCGTCAGAGTCGTCGTGCACCAACCACCGTGTCTTTGACATGTTGGTTCAAGTCGAAAAGATAGAACAACAAGCCACTGGCAGTCGACAGAGGAGATCAGCGCTCAGCGCTCAACGGTAGCAGATACAAGCTCTCTATCATTCTAGAAAACCTGTGGACTGGGGCGACTAGAAGGACTCTTTTCGGCTGTGACATGATGATGTGCCTGTCGAACGGGCGGCCTGTGGCCCATCTCGTCCCCTTTGGCTTGCCCACCCGACCCTAGCCATGTGCTCACGAGTCGGTCGTAATGATATGCATCTCCTAGAAAGTCGTGCGTGGACAAGAACCTTCAAGCAGAATACAGAAATAGAATTGACTTTGATCAGAGCTGAGGTGAGTTGGGCTGCAGAGAGCTTAGTGCAGTCCGAAGCGCCTGCGATGGGACAAAGAAGGACCAGAAGAGGGGGCGGAAGAAGGCCGAGCGTCTAAAAGCCGTGAACCCCGGCGGCGCTTGCTGACAAACGGCGCCTCGCGATCGGCAGTGTGTTTCCCGATAAAGGCGGCGAGGACAAGCGAGGACAGAGATAACAGGAAACACCTTTGCCAAATTTGCAAATCCCGACTCCAACTTGAAATGGGGTACAGATCTAGAGCATTGATACATTTTTCGTGCGTCCTAGCTTGGACCCAGCACTGGAGTACTGGTGTCAACTCACGAACCACGCAACTATTGGGCCTTGGAGTACTAGTACAATTTCTTCCTTCATTCGTTCCATCCAAAAAACCGTCAACTAGTTAGTACTTTCGTAGATCGTTTGAGAGACCAATGCAATAGAGAGAGAGTGAAAGATATATGTGAAAGAAAACGGAACTGAAGTAAGTAAGCCTGGGGGGGGGGGGAGGGGGGGGGGGGACGCGTTCGCGAGAAGACTCGTCGTTTTAATCGTAGATGTCGTCGTGTAACGTCCGCTTCACAACGAGGATAAAGAGAGGAAGGGTAAGTAGAAAGACTGGGAGAGCAGAAACGACCGATGGGATGACGAGTGACCAAACGCGCCTACAGGACGGGGAGCAAACAGCAGTCAAAAGTGCATGAAAGATGAAGATGCAAAGAACAACGAGCAATGCAACAAGCAAAAAAAGTGCGCAAATGCAGGAAACAAAAACCCCACCCCCTACTGACTCTCACTCTCATACGCCTTCCTCAACGTCGGATGCACCAACTGTTCATCCAACGCCTTCCCCGCCGGCACCATCGGGAACACATGCTCGTCCTTCTCCACCACACACTCCATCACCACCGGCTTCCCGTTATCCCATTCCAAAAACTCCTTCATCTTCGCCGGGAGTTCCTCAGCGCTGTTACACCGTATGGCGTGCACGCCCATGGCTTGGGCGAGGCGCACAAAGTCGGGGTTCGTCATCTTGGTGTGCGAGTAGCGTTTTTCGTAGAAGAGGTCTGGGGGCGTCGTTAGAAAGGGATGGAAAGAGGGAGGGAGAAGAGACGTACCCTGCCATTGCAACACCATACCCTGGAACTCGTTGTTGAGGATGAGGACCTTGACGCCGATGTCGTACTGCGAAGCCGTAGCGAGCTCCATCGCAGTCATACTAAACGACGCATCACCGTCAATGTCGACGACGATCTTCTTGGGGTCCGCGACCTTGGCACCAATCGCAGCGGGTAGACCAAAGCCCATAGTCTGTCGCGATACAGTCAGCTTCGGCGAAGACGATAAAAAGGGAGAGCACTTACACCCAGTCCACCAGACGTCACCATCGACCTCGGATACTTCCACCTAAAGAACTGCGCAGCCCACATCTGATGCTGCCCCACCCCCGTCGCAATAACAACCTCCTCCTTCCTCTCCCTCGTCTGCCTATCCAACTCCTCCACAACCTCCTGCGGCTTCATCTTCTCCCCCTTCCCACTCTTCACGTACGTAAACGGATACTTCTCCTTCCACTCCCGAATGCTCTCAAACCACTCCCTCCTCGCCGTCGCCTTCACGTGCGGGACGAGCGCGGAGAGGTTCGCCACGACGTCCCCGAGGATGGGGATCTGCGCCTCGATGACCTTGTTGATGTTCTTGGGCTGGATCTCGAAATGGATGATCCCACCGCGGCCGTGGCGAGCGGCTTCGCGCGCAGCGGGGGCGAAGGTATCCACCTTGCCCGTGACGCGGTCGTCGAACCGTGCCCCGAGGGCGATGATGACGTCCGCCTTTTGCATCGCCATATTCGCGTACGCTGACCCGTGCATACCGAGCATGTGCAGGGACTTGTCGCTGGTCTCGTCGAACGCACCGAGGCCCTGGAGCGTCGTGCACACGGGGATGTTGCCCTGCTCTGCGAGCTCCTTGAGGAACTTGGGACCCATCGGGTTCGAGAGGACACCGTTCCCAGCGTAGATCACCGGTCGCTTTGCTTGGTTGATCAACCGCGCCGCCTGCAGGATCTGCGTCTGGTCCACAGGTGGTTCGACGCCCTGCAGGAAGGCATTCGGCAGCCCGAGATTGATCCCAGGCGTGGTGGCCTTGTAGGGAAGCGCGTGCTTGAGGATGCCGGCGGTGACGTCCTTCGGGAGGTCGACGAGGACAGGCCCGGGGCGGCCAGAGGTGGCGATCTTGAAGGCCTCGTTGATTCTCCGTGGGAGCTCCGAAATGTCCTTGACCATCACGTTCCACTTCGTACAGCTCCTCGAGATACCCACGACGTCTGCTTCTTGGAACGCATCGCTACCGATAGCTGAGGTCGCGACCTGGCCGGTGAACACAATGAGAGGGATACCGTCGGAGAGAGCGTCTTGCATAGGGGTGATCACGTTTGTCGCACCAGGACCCGAAGTGACAAGGACGACACCAGGGAGGCCCGACACCCTGGCGTATCCCTCCGCCATGTGCCCAGCGCCCTGCTCATGGCGAGGCAACACGAAATCGAAGTGAGGGGACTTGTAGATGGCGTCGAAGACGGGGAGAATAGCGCCGCCGGGGTATCCAAAGATGTGCTTGACGCCGTGGCGCAGCATCATCTCGTGGAAGATCTGGCCGCCGGTAAGGCCGACGAAGGTGTGGTCTAGGGCGGCGTCGGGGGCTGCATGGGGCCCCTCAAGGTCGTTCTGTGCATTGGGGAGACGCACTCCAGCACTGACAGCAGCAGGCTTGAAACCTGATGGTGCTGGGCGGCTGTTTGGGGGATGAATAGGCGCCAAGGAATATAAATTTTTGTAGACTCACGCAGCGGGCGCGGCGGCGGTCGCATTGGACACCGTAGACCTACTGATATTCCTGGCATGCTCTCTCACCCTAAGCTTCGCCTCGACGATGCTGGACGATGCAGCAGCAGTGTGCTTGGATCGTGCAAAAGCAGAGAGCTTCTGCGCTGCCTGGCGCGAGGTCGTGTGCACTTTTGAAGCGGGGGCGGCCATTGTCGTATCTGGAGCCCAAACGGCGTTGAGCCCAACTAGAAGTGGAGGAGGAGGAGGAGGAGGAGGTAAAGGACGACAGCAACTTTCAAATACCAAATGCGGGATGACTCGATGGCGCCCGGCCGATCGGTGGCTACTCGGCCGAACTATATTCCCCACAAATCAGCTGCTCCAACTGCCCTTTCAGAACCGGTTCTAATCTCACACTTCATTTTCTTCGATCTCGTTACATTTTTTTTGGTAGAGGAACATGGAGGAGCGGGATAATCTTTGTCCCCATCATTCAAGTCCAGAATCCAATCGTTCAATGCAGAGAGTCCTATGTACAGTTACAAGATGAATATGATGATGTGGAGGTATAACGATACAATAAATCAACAAGAAAAGTGGGCCCCTATAACGCCAAGAACGGAGGATTCGAGTCAGTAATCATGTTTGTCTGATGAGGAAGAGGAATACGAGTCAAAAAGGCTGATGAGGAAGGGGAATACGAGTCAAAAAGGCATCAAAGTGGAGTAAGAAAGGGGGTGAGGGTATGCCGTGCGGAGAAGGCACAGCGGTCAGGTGTCCAGGGTGCAGCCAACCGCGGACTCCCAATTCCATATGCATCCGTCCATCCCTAAACGTGATCCCGTCCAAGAGGAGAAGGTGCGATCCAAGCCAAGCAAAAATATGAAAGGAATTGCATAAGACGTGCCCGGAATGAATGCACAACGGCATACACCATTGAATGTCGTAACAAGCGCAATCCAAGTGTCAAGGTAGCTCACCTGTCCATCCAAGGTCCTCTGCGCCAATCCAGAAATCGAACGGGCCCCTAAGGACGTCCAAAGGCCACAACGTTATGTTATTGCCTCGACGAGCGTTCAGGCGAGCGTCGATGGTGCTCCGCCGTCTTGGATAGTTGAGGCTGTTTCGTTCGTTCATCCGAAGTTATTCCATGAGGGAGAAGGCGCAATGTTTTTCGTCGGCGCGTCCGCGGAGAGACGAGGGGAAAACGAGGGGTCCACCGGGTAAGCCATTCGAGAGCACAGAAGAGGGGTGATGTCGATACCGACGAATGGTCGGATTCGGAGGGAGAGAACATACACGTGGACGTTACGCGGGAGCGAACGAACGAGGTCGGTAAGGTCGAGCGAGTACGCAATGAGAGAGAGGAAGGAAACAAAAGTTAGCCAACAGCCCATTCAGCGATTATTGAACGACTGTACTGACCTTGGCTATGGACGATCTCTCCACCGAGTCTTTCTGCTTCCCATCCTCCCCAGGATCATCATCATCACCCCTCCTAGACTTCGTTCTCCGCTTCCTATCCCTCTCCCGTTCTGCCGTCGTCGGTCTCCTCGATGGGCTCTTCCCCCGTATCGACGACCGGGCCGAATGTTTGGAGTATTTACTCCCCCGCTTCTCCTCGTCGTCACTCCCAGAAGACGCAGACTCCCACTCCTCCTCCTCCTCCCGTGACCGATACGCCCTCTGCGTCCTCTGATCCTCTCTCCGACTGTGAGGTCGTGAACTCGACAGAGCCGGACTCCCCCTCCTCGACCGCTTCTCCCTATCTTCCCTCCGGCTATGCGGCCTCGAACTCGAGCCTCCCTTCTCCTTCTCCCTATCTCTTTCTCGATCTCCCTCCCTCCGCGACGCCCTTGAACTCTGCGGCCTCGAACTCGACCCTCCTTTCTCTTTATCTCCTTCCCTGCGTAACTGTCGAGTACTCTGTGGTCTCGACCCCGACCTCGACCCAGTGGAAGCTCCTTTCTTTTCTCGGCCATCACCATACGTGGTGACGCTCTCCACAACCGTATCCCCGCTCTCCGCCTCCTCGTCGAGCTCCCTTCGTCTCCGTCTCCGGCGCCGGATGGCCCAGATCGCGACGCCGATGACGACGAGGAATACTGCCACTGTGATAGGAAGTCATGTCAGTATGAGTGTTATCTTTAATTGGTGTTTAAGTGTAGGGGAGGAGCATGGAGATAGGGAAGGGAAAGGGTAGGGATGGAGAAGGATAAGGGAGGGTCAGGGAAGGAGAGATGAACGTACAAAATACAACGATAACAGCCGCCTCCCATGCCCTTCCCAAGTGTCCGCTACTCGGGCTAGATTCCTCGTCGTTATCAGGTATCGATGTGGAATTGGGCATTATTAGTGCGTTTTAACGTTCGGCGTTGAGTGTTTGACGATTTGGTTTGAGAGAGTTGCGTTGATGGGTGGTGCAATGTCGAGTTGGTATGGCGTTGATAAGAAGCAGTTTGAGGAGTAGAAGTAGGTGGGATGAGGGGGTGGCGGCGGCGACGAGGGACGAAGAGTGGACAAGAGGGTATGTTAGCTTTGACTCCTGCCAGGAATAGGCTCGGAAAGTGGGGTTTTAAGCTCGACTCTCGACTCTCCCGACTCGAGCTAGCTGGTAGCTGTTACGACGGTAGCCTAAGCAGCAAGCAAGGCTCCACACAGCGGGCACTGGGGCTGCGCAAGCAAAGGTGGGGGGAGTGTCAAGACCTCAACGGCGAGAGGACAACGGGAGGGAACGAGGAGAGGCCAACGTCGACGTCGTGGTGGAAGAACAGAATCGAACAGAACAGAAAACAACTCACCCAAGGTATTCCGTCGCATTAGAAGCGCCCATCCGGAGCTAGTTGTCGTGCCAAGACCCTCCCTCTTTCCTATATTCCGTCTCCCTCTATGATCCTCCTCCGCGTGTCCCTCCTCGAGGCAAAGGTTTCAAGAGTGAAAGGTCGAATGAAAACGAACGAACGCTGTGGGGAGCGGGGAAACAGCAGCAACAGCAACAACAAGGACGTCAAGCCCGTCGTCGTCCAAGGCGGGGCTAGCGATGGTCTTCTGAGGCTTTATAACATACTCTGAATCAACCAAGGCGCTGGGCAGACTGGGCCGTGTCTTGGGCTACGTATCAACACCAAAGGGATCCCCGTCCTCGCGCGAACAGATACCCATCTTCTCCTCCTTCGGTTGTCGCCCTCCTCAAGCATTTCTCACATATCCTTGATTTCTCTTCGATAACCTTGGGCTTTTCACTTCCAGAACCCCTGCATGGCGTGTACGCAGTCGAAGGAGGCCTTGGCTTGGTATGCCATGCCAGCCCGGACCCAAGCGCCTTCAATGTCGGCGAGGGAGGACAACCAAGTGGGCTTGGGTGGCAAAAAGAGCTGGGGCTTGTATGGGCCAAGACATAACGGAAAGATGGACGCGGGAAGAGCCAAGTGGGAGAGCCAAGGAGGTGTTTGGGTGATGGGAGGAGCCAAGACGCGGCGGAGCAGAAGTGCCAAGAGGCCAAGTGTTGTCGTGATGGACGGTTGTCAAGGATGTCGAGAACGCTCGATGCAGTCGGGTTTGGAGGCTTGGTTACGTTTTCGTAAGGCTCCCATTGGATGGGTACGATGAGGCTCGTGCGCTAGATGGTGTGCTGGATGTAGCTGCCTACAGGCCGCCTATTCAAAGGGAGGTGCGCATGTAGGCGTCAATCTAAAACTGATTTACTAGCCTTGGCAAGCTGACCAGACATGGCGCAGTACAATCAAGCGCAAAACCCTAACAGCCACGGGTTGTAGGTTTGTGTCAGGGTGCCCAATCTCCATAACGCCCAAGAAACCCAAGGTTCGTTGGCACGCCGCGCGTACATACCTAAGGCGTCTATTTGAGTCCAGACCCCTGCAGATTCCCCGGAACCTTCTTGAAACTTAGATGTGGCATCGCCGCATCGGCAAGATCGTTCAAGAACACACCCCAAGACTCTCTTATGTCCTCCTTGGACGCGCCTTGGACGCGACTGATAAATCGAACGGGTGCTTCTAGAATTCTTCGCACCGAGGCGCCGGTGGCTGAGATTCGGGTGGCTCCCAGAGGGGGCTACCAGAAACATCGCGGTGGGTGGGTGTAGAAGAAGGGCTGACTTGCGGTAGGACGACGCGGAATGATGACGTCAAGTCAAATCGCAATTAAGCGCCCAAGATCCCAAGCCTGAGCCTCACTATACTCGCGTTAGCTTCGATCCCTCGGCCTCTGGCGCTCACACTGGCTAGCTGGTGCATATGATAAACCCAACCCCAGAATTTGGCGGCTGGGACACTGGGAGGCTTTCCTGTGGCTGGCCTCTCTTCCTTTGGACCTAGGAGGCAGATTTAATACCCGGCTTGGAGGATGGCGAGGAACGCCTTCGGCTATAAAGCAGGACTCGGAGGCAAACCCCACGTCCCCATCTCGAATTTCCTTGACTCATCAACTACTTGAACCTCCAAGTTCGACTTCAATTACACTACTACACCAGTAAGTTCGCTCTTAGTGCCACCCTCGCCGTGGTACTAGCCTCTCACCTCTATTGGTTGGAACCAGCATTCTTTAAAGAACAATGCGCTTCACCACCCGCCCTAGCTTCCTCCGAGTCGCCTCTGCGGCACTCTTCGCGATCCCCAAGCTCGTCTCCGGTTCACTCATACCCAACGCCGACACTCCCGTGTTCTTTCTCGTCGGGCTCGACTCCTTCGGGGACAGCCTCAAGGTAAGCAAGCTTCCTCACTATCCTCTTCAGGAACTCTTACTCATCCCATCCCATGTATTTTGCATGCATAGGCGATGCGACTAACCGGCCAACACCTCGTCGCAACGCTTTCCGGCGATGGCCCCATCGCCCAATTTTACTACATCAACAATACCCTCGTCGCCCAGGATCCCATCGGGGGCAGCACCTCCCCCCTCCTCTACCGCCCCTACATCGACTTCACCCTCCCCTCCCCCTCCTACCTCTCCGGCCTGTACCCCGTCAACACCACTACCCCCAACCCGGGCGAGTGCGGCCCCTCGGGCATGCTCAAGTTCGTGCAAGACGAGGACGGTGTGTGGGGCAGCGGGAGGCAGAGGGTGGAAGCGGAGAATGGGTGTGCGCAGTTCGATACGTTCGGCCTGTTCTCGGATAGGATGGACGCGCAGTTGGGGGCGAAGTTGATTTTTAATACGAACTTGACGGACTTCTATGCGTGTGGGAGTCAGAGGGACGTGAGTTCCATTTCGTTTCCGCTTGGTTCTACGCTGGTTCCTTGAGCTGACGATTGCTTGCTTGGATTTGCTGCGACAGATTGTGCACAAACAGACCCTCGAGGATATGCCAAGCGACTGCCCCGTCGTCATCCAGCTCTTCACCCTCCCGGTCGTCTAGAGGCGTCCCACTCCTCACCATGGGTCGCTCCCCTGCTTCGAACTCGATCTTCTTCGAGCGCCGCTCCCTACCGTTCTATACGTTTATTGCATGACTCCATATACCCTTTTTAATATTCCCTTCTGTAACGAAACTCGGCGCTTATTCGATCTCGGGCGCTAATGGATACTTTTGCGTTTGCTATGCCAGTCGGGACAGGATGGTGCAATGAAATTTTGGAGGAGAGAGCTCGGAAACGCACATATACTGTCACGGAACATCCTACGAAGACTCCTATGCTGCCCTTGCTTGGATAGGCGACGCCCGAGAGCAGGTTGGGCAATTACCCGGCGCGTGCCGACTCAAGCAGCTTTCCCTCCGCAAGCCAGAGTACCAACGTTGGGCCAGGCGCGAGACCTCTGTAGACAGGGATCGGGCAGAGCTCCGGGGCATGCTCGGTGTGGTGGTGGATCGAGTCGAAGGGCAGACGCGGAACACGACGATCCCTCAGTTCCGTGACATCATCTCAGGAAGCACGCCATCATCGCCTGACAACTCAACGTGCAGTTGCTTTGACTCTAACCTCCACTCCCACCACGACCATGGCCTCGTTCGTACGGAACGGTAAGAAGGTGACTTCATTATCTCTATTGAACGCTAGACTACTTGCTAATGCACTTCTGCGTATGTAGATCGTCGCTATAGGCCGGAACTACGCCGCCCACGCGAAGGAACTGGGTAACGCCATCCCCAAGGAGCCTTTCTTCTTCCTCAAACCTACGTCGTCGTACGTGAAGAGTGGAGGTGAAGTAGAGATCCCGAGGGGGGTGGTTGCCCATCATGAAGGTTCGTCGTGCGTTTGCAGCTGGCAATGGGTACGGTGCTAACCTCCTTCTCGTGTTCCCACTATCTATGAATGCTTCTGCCTATTCGAACGATGACCCTGCCTTGTCGACCGATCCAATCTATGCATTCCCACCTCCTCCGTCCCTCCTTCCTTCACCTTTCCTCTGCCGTTCTGTGCCAAATGCACCCCCCTCGGCATTCCGCTTCCCTACCCAACCTTCGACAAATCAACCACCCTCCTCTCGAATACCCAACTGGACTCACCTATGACACGAACATCCAGTCGAGCTCGGCGTTGTCATCGGAAAGACGGGGCGCGACATCTCCGCGTCGGACGCGGGGAAGTACATTTCTGGGTATAGTGCGTGCTTTCAATTTCTGCTCTCTCGTTCCTTCCTTCTCGCTCCATTCCTCTCTGATTTTCCCCTTGAATTCTATACCATCACTCTTCTTATGTTCCCCCTTCCTTATTTTCCAACTTATCTTGTTCGTATTCCTTGGCCGTGGCTTGATCGCGGTACGACGCTGGTTTCAATATCACAGTGGCGTATCTATGTTCAAAAACGGGACTCCTGAGCATGCTTGGGTCCTTTCGTTCTTCTGTGATTTTCATGCACCAAGCCCGATTGTCGCCTTACTTTGGACCTGGGCTTGATACCACGTCCACCGAGATGCTCTTAGCGCCCAGATATGTTCTGTTTCCTTGGTCAAGCAAGGCCAGAACGCGGCCCCTGCTTGGCCCTTCCGCCACAACTCAAGCATCATGTGTGCCCATGCCAGACAAGCTCCCGAAGTCCACTTGGAGCTTATCCTTCAGGTTACTGGTCCCTGGTGCCGTTCGCATCTATTCGCTTCACTCTTGCCGCGTTCCTTAATTCTTCAGTGTCGACACCCTTGGCTTAGCCCTTTCCCCCTTGGCTTTCCCCTTGCATTTTTATACTACTTGGCTATGCTCTTCCCTTTCTCCACATCTACTTGGCAAAGCCCCTTCTGATACTGACTCTGTCCCCACCACGCAGCCCTCGCAGTCGACATGACGGCCCGCAACCTCCAAGACCGCGTCAAGAAAGCCGGTCTCCCCTGGTCCGCAGCCAAAGGTTTCGACACATTCACACCTATCGGCTCCTTCATCCCATCCTCCGACGTCGAAGACGTACATGACCTACAGCTCACCCTCAAGATCAACGGGATAACGAAGCAGGAAGGGAATACTGGGGATATGATGTTCAAGATTCCCCAACTTATCGAACACGTTTCGTCGATCATGACTCTCGAAGAAGGGGATCTCTTGCTAACAGGTACCCCGCCGGGTGTGGGCCCGCTTGTACCAGGGGATAAGGTCGAGTGTAGTCTGGAGGATAGGGAGGGGAAGAAGTTGGATGAGTTAGTGTTTGAGGCGGTGCAGAGGAGAGGAGGGTGGAAGTTCCAAGAATGAAGGGTTATGTAGAGCCGGGAGGACTTGGAGGTGGGAGGACTGTTAGAGGTTTAGAGAGACAGTATGTGGTGTAACTTGCATTTTATACTCAATATCAAGCCACAAGGGTCACCACTAAACCTTGGGGCGAAGCCGCCAGGCAGTTGCAGTAGAGGGGAGTGAGAGAGGTGCATGCAATGGTCTACTGGACGGTAGACCATCCAGGAGGAGAGAGGGCTGAGGAGGCCCGATTGACCCCCCAGCGTGCGAGGTGTGTAACAGTGATGGAGCGGAGGGAGCCTCGGCAAACAGCAAGACGGTTCACTCATTGGAAGAGATGTGAGGGGGATATGTCAACACTGACACTGAAACCTACACCTGGGTGGCGGCACAAACGGTGCAGCTGCTCAACCTTGGCTCTGTGAGCTATCACCAGTCGCAGAGCCTTGGGCGCCTATTTGGTCCGCGGGTGCAATCTGGGCTCCGATAATTCACAGCAATGGCGAAATTCAAGCGCGATGGCAGGATGATAGATAAGGGTCGATTCCCAGTACAAATACAGGTGTATAGATTATTCTCGAGTTCAATGCAGTGCGTAGGCGGTCCAAAGCGAAGACAAACATGAGAAGAAGAGATACATGTCAACCGATTATGAGGAAAAGATGGGGAAAGTAAATCTACTGCCCTTCAGAGTGTCGTCAAATCGATTATATCCGCGTCTGGGGGTATGCGGATGGACCGGGAGCGGTGCTTTCCCTTCCGAGAGGGAGACAGCGGCTTGCTAATACCCGCGCTTGGTACAACCTTCGCCTTCGTCTTCAGGGCGTTAAGTCGGGTCTGATATCGATGATGATGAGAGAATTGGCAAATGAGATGAAGTTCAACGCACCTCGAGCCTTCGTATCTGTGCGGCTGTCTTTTCATCAACGTCCACTTGGTTCAAGTTGGAAGTTGAAGATTGAGGACCAAGAGCAGGGCGTGGAATAATCCCGTTTGCGAGGAGCACATCTGGATCGAAAGCCAGTGGATCAGCGACTATTCTCGGTATTGACTTGGAAGGCATCGATCTAGAATCTATGTGATGTGTGGACGCTTACCGTAAGGCCGGTATTTGAAAGTAAACACCGCCTCTGGTTCTCGATCGAGGGTACGGCCTCGAACCATATCTACAGTGGGTGCCTCTGAGATGTACTCTTCGCCGTACACAACGTGATGGGATCCAGCCTTCTTCGACCTCTCATGGACGATCTGCTGGTCCAGTGTCGGGGCTCCATACTGGTGTTTCAATGTCTCAGGAGCGACGTTCTCAACCTCGATGCGCCATAGCTGCAACACTATCGTCCCAATCTTGAAGGATGTGTCGACAGTGTGAAGGTAGTCATCTTGGTCTGCGGTGGTCGCAGCAGGATGGGTTAAGCAACGCGGACAGGGGACCACGGGCGAAGGAACGTACCGGTAACGAGAATCGACGAGAACTGAAAATCCCTCCTTGTCCAGTCCGATGTGCGAGCATACGAGATCCCTACGCCGTTCGGTTTTTGAGGAAAGCGATGGGCGTCTAACATGATGTGGGTGTCACAGATTTGCCCGTCGATGAGCACGAGGGCTTGGAGAGGGACCCTTCGTGTAAGGTTATACCAGTTGACAGAGAATTTCTAAGAAATACTGTGTAGTTAGTCACAGAACCACAAGAGGAGGAGACATCATGCAGTGGGTTACTTTTCCAGCTTGGGAGGGGACCCAGCAAGACGCAGATTTGCTGTCTTTCTCGACTCCATATGCCTGGATAGCCGTGCCTTCGACGCAGACCCAGGCAGAGTATTCCCCTATCTGGATTGTGCTCATCCTGGGCACCCAGTATAGATGGTGGTGGTCGAAGTGGAAGAGGTGCGCCCCTCCTAGCCTGAGGAGACGGATCGAAGACGGGAGGAGCCAACCTTAATGAGCTCTTCACAGTGACATGCATCTCGTGTTGATGGTATGGTAATATTTCATGCCCGGAAAGCCCGCACGCAGAGACAACCAAGTTCCGAGTTGTCTGTGTACCCGTGGGTACTGATTGCGAGAACATGACCAGATCGAAGCTTGCCGACCAGGAAATAGATGCGAAGTTCTGGCGACTCTACATCGTTAAGCGCCCAAAAAGTCGCTCACGAGGCACTTCATGGGTATGATTGTAACGGCTCGAGAGTATGCTATCCAATGATTGTATCATAGCGAAATAAGGTCGACGCGCGCATACTAACTAGGGGCAGAACGTCCCTCGCACAACTTGAACGGGTCGGACGAGGTTTAAGATATCAACGCCAATATGGTAAAGATCAGGACGACGGGGATGGAACCAGTAGTAGTCCAACCCCTGCCTCCCATCTTCATCCCATGAAGGACAGCTCCAACTTGACCAAGAAGGGCACTGTGAAGTAGCGGAGACTCTTAACGTGGTATCCGCCCTCGGATTCTTCAGAGTAACCATCGCACTGCTCCTCCACTCGTAGGGTATGGACCTTTGGCAACCGTATATGAGTGCTGATGGTCTCGTCTGGGTCGTCACCTGTGCACGGCTCCAGCGACAAGATTTGGGGATCGGAACAGGACTCGATTGCCCCTGCAATAGCTGACATTGGCCAGACGCAGATGAGGCGAAGGGTTTTTAAATTGGACGCGAACGATGGGGGTCGGAAGCTGAGGGGGGGCGGTGCGAGCTGAAACGCGTAGTAACTCAGGAGTCGCAGGGAAAAGGAAGAAACTTGCGGGATATGGAGGGGGATAACGTCCGCGATAACAGCGTTCGCACCATCTAACTCGTCTGCCCAGCTGAGCATGTGCAACCCCAAGGCTTTCAAACCATCCCAAGGTCTGGGGTTCTTCGGGGTCGGGGCAGCTTTCATCAAATCCACCAACCGGTGAAAACATTCCGCCAGGCCGCACTGAAGCGTGAGACTCTGAAGGTTTGGGCCACTCGTCAGCAACTCTTTCAACTCCAGATTACCCAAAGGACAATCGGCTTTGAGGTGGTGGCCACTCCCGATAATTGCATGAATTTTCGAGGTTTGCTGTGCACGAATGAGCCCGTCTCCGATTTTCGAGTAATTTACCGGAGGTTTTGGGCGGAACCTAGGGTGAAAGTGTTGAACCTCCAGGTGGTTCCAAAGGCGAGGTATCGCGAGGACAACCCGACGGCAGGTTTTGCATACAAGGCAAATATTGATCAATTCGGTTGGAATGGTGTCCCCCCAATGCACTGTTGCAAGCGTCCAGCTGAACATCTCCCCAAGTGCCTCTGGAGGAATGTATTCGAGTTTGGAAGGTAGTCGATGGAGAAGGACCAAGAGGGCGTCCTGTTGGGCTTCATATCTCTGAAGCTCGCCACGGAATAGGTCGATTGACTTGGCGTTTGCCTTGATGGCCTGACGAAGACGTGCCATTTCCGCCGGAGTGTGTTCTGTTTTCCCCGTAAGAGGTCCGGTAGGAGATCCATGACAAAAGAGGGTATCTGGGTAGAGAGATGGAGAGTGCGGCGCGCTCGTGGTGGTGTTGGTTCAAATCGCGGGTGGCGGAGCAGCGCCTCCCATCACTTCGTCCCGCCAAATTCCCACAAGACAGGGGCTTTGTGTCTCTGCACCCTAATGGTAGTCAGCGCAGTCTAACACTGGTCAGTAGATTAGACAATAATATGGAGAGGAATGCTCGCTGGAAGTTCTGCTAGACCGTCAAATATCTGACCACTCGTCAATGCCCTCGCAATCGCGTGGTGCGGTTGAATAGATGATCACAATCGCCTGCTTGACACTAGTGGGGGAGCGTTTAGTATCTAGAAGCCAAAGCCCCTCAAGAGCACCGTTAGGCCATCGTTCTCTCTCGCACAGCAGGGGCTGTCGAAGAACCTCCTTCATGAGTGACTCAGCATATGACCACCGTGTTCAAGTTCCTGATGGTCATCCTCGAGGCTTTCTGCACGCGTTTCAGTGAGTGACAGTCGAATGAAGAAAGGGTAGATGACGGACTCGAGCGGGTAACCACCACGAGCCTGCATCCTGAAGCGGCGCTAAGGGGCAATCCCGCACGAGCCTCGCGGCAGTCTACTATCTCCTAGTATCACACCTTCATAATTATAAGTTGGCCATGCGGCACGCCAGGGCGGGAAAGTACACCGCGTTATGCCCGGTCCATCGAGTCACTCAGAAGCATGGAGACTATCATGAAGCTTCTCAGCGCGCATTTCAGGTAAGAACCATCCATGAGGTGGGCCCCAGGCATCAATTCCAGCATGACGCGTGACATCGAGCGCTAATTTCCGATCGGAAAGTTCCATCCACACCTTACCCGCTTTGTGCGCAGCAGCGCTTCTTCCGTTCAAGCTCAAATTTGAGCTGAGGGGGCATGCTTCTGACGAGCTATGCACGGTGCGCGAGGCGCTACACCGGGCGAGCATAACATCGGGATGCGTCATGTATGCTCATGAAACGCGTGGCGCGTCGTTAATTGACGCGGCGCGTCGCCTCCATCACCACGTGTTCTCGTAATGGGCGCTTCCCCCGATGCGAACCCAGGTCGAGTCATTCCTCCCTTACCCGAAAAGTCTCATTGGGCATCGATTCCAGGGTAGATGCCACGCACCCTCGTGAGAGCCAATGCAGAGGAGTCAAGTTTACTGTTTCTCGCAGGTCGTTAATATCTTTATTGAGGGAGTTTCTACAGTACATGCTAATGATACGTTTGCTGTGACTGTGCTGAGACTAATTCTATGGTACATTCTTCCGTCACCTTCGACGGTTCCAAGAGAGTATGGCAGTGGCTACTATACGATTATCGATAATAAAAAAGGGGGGGCTTGCGAGGTGGGATGGAGTGATAACAAGAAAACAAAAAAATATGCTTGGGGGACAGAGATGAGTATGGCGTTAAAAAGGAAATTGCAAAAGTCAAGGACGAGGATTGAGGTGGGAGAGAAAGTCGAATATGCAGAGGGTGGAGACCAAGAGAGGACCAGAAAGTTATAAAAATAAGCTTGACGGGGAGGCAAAAGCAGTGGAAGCTGTAGAAGCAAGGCGAGGCAGTGTGACAGAGTTCGACGGAAAGGGCTGAACGAGTGTGTGTACCGGCGGCGAGCCAGTTTCTCAGCTTCTTCGCAGATCTAAGGCTGACGAAGAGTTGAATACGGACGTAATCCATTTTTTCTTGGTAGTCTCTAGATGGCCTTCCTCCATTTCTAGTGGCCCGAGCTTCTCCCCGCATTCAGGACACCGACGCAGCATTCTCCAAACCATACGCTAGTGAGGGGTGATGTTAAGTCATTGTGTAGTGGAACGGTAGAAACTCGCTACTCACCCGGAAAAACATGAAGCGCATCTTCGGTGCCTCGTCGTATACCGTTACGTCCTCCAGATCGTCGTAGTAATCCACCTCGGTCTCGCTATCGTAGTCCTGGCGCCCGTCAGACGCATCGTCGTCATCCGGCTGCAAACTGTGTGAGCAGCTATACTACGATATGAGAACGATAGAGACCTACCAGGTGAACAGGATATTCAAAGTAACGTTCAGAGCGGGTGTCCATAGTGCGCTATTGGGAGGAAAATCAATATCTGAGCTGGAGAGATGAAACGCGCAGACGTACCATGAGGTTGCTCTTGCTCGAGGATGGGGTTTTGAGAGAGTGGCTGGATGATGACGATTCACTCTCTTCTAGAAGAGTCGAGAGGGCGAGGGCGAAGGAAGGCATATGTTTGCGAATGAAGCGGGGCTCAGCCATGTAGGAGGACGCCATTAACACAATAAGATTAAAAAGAGAGGACGGAAAGTGTATAGCCAGAGGTCGGACCAAAAAGAGGAACCGCGGCCGAGTAACGAGCGTCGAGCTGTCCAGTGAAGGAGTCGATGGGGGCGAGGCAGCCAAGTAGGGTAAGAACCTGTGCGCGGTGAACTTATATATCTGGGTGACAATGCGCCCGGAAGGGTGTATGGCACACGCTGGCTGTTAGGATATAACGGGACATGGAGAGGCGACACATCAGCGGGATCGAGATCCCCTGTGAAATTGCCCCGTATGAGGGACCCCAAATCCTGATTAAGAAGTCCCAATATGAGTCCACCTCGCTCAGAGCTTGGATGGCGGGATCCTGTGAATCGCCGGGAAGTCGGTAGCTTAGTTGTGGAAGCGTCCCCTACATAACCCTAGTCACTCGAAGGCACTCCGCGAGCACAGGAATGCTAGCTGCGCGCCTGATCTAGAGAACCCTAACGGGAAGATCCTAAGCTTCGACCCGCGGGATATGCATCGAGAATGCTCACCAGTAATCCACAGCAATCTCCATCACGAAGCGTGAATGCGCCGCCGCCGGCGGTCGCACCGTTACCAAC
The DNA here is from genome assembly GCA_951394405.1 of Coprinellus micaceus. Classification (NCBI taxonomy): domain Eukaryota; kingdom Fungi; phylum Basidiomycota; class Agaricomycetes; order Agaricales; family Psathyrellaceae; genus Coprinellus; species Coprinellus micaceus. Next base: position 657,375 of record OX596338.1, on the reverse strand, counting down.
TTGAACTCCGGCTGACCTTCAAGAGGCGCCTTCTTGAACATTAACTTCCGTCACATTCATAGATTGTTGTACCTTTCTCTCATCGGGGTCATTCCCTGGGTGACGAGAACCGACTGCCAGGCCCAAGTCAGAAGCACACAAGCGGGGGGCCGCTGACAGGTATCCCGGTCGATTACCGAAACCGGCGCGTGACGTGACGGGCGCGCCGGTCACATTAGGCGGGAGGCGTCGGTGTCACGGTATATCCCGCACTTGCGCCGTCTTCTTATCCATTCCAGGCGAACAATGAAGGGTTCCTAGCAGAAATGCATCCGCCGCACCATTGTGCGCACCCCCTGTCGTCTCACACTGAGAGTTTCAATCTAGATCTATCATCGATGTTCGGACCGCAAATGGGGTGGTAATGAGGGAACTCACCTATTCACCTGTCAAGAAACAGCAGTTTCTTTGATGCGTTTACTCGAGGATCGACTGAAAGGAGGAGCAAGAGGCTTCCTGGAGATACTCTGGTCAATTCGGTGAACGACGGTGAGGTAAGGGCTTGGGAAATGAATAGAAAATTTGCGCCCATAACACATCGTTATGAGCTTGCACTCGAGGCATCAGACAGCCCACTATCTATTTCCATAGCGTCGTCGTCCATCCTGATGCATTCCACAGAAGTGTACGGTGTCTTGTCTCGAAGCCAGCGGCCCCAGAGCACATCGACCCGACACAGTCCAGAAGCAGTACACGATGCCAGCAGGGACGAAGATCCCAAGCCGTTTCCATTGTTCCAGACGACGCGGTGAACTCCAACTTCCCGAGACCAAGCTCCCGTGCTGTTTTGCTGACCGGCCTTTTTGGCGGGATTGGGCACGGAACGCCCATCTGGGACTTCCTGTTACAATGGTCAGGTGCATCCAATGAGCATCGGCTAGGGCCTACCTGAGGAAGAAAGCGATCAAGCATCCGGTATTCCTTCTCTTTCCGGCTGTAGTCCATTTGATAGATTACGTGCACGAAAAATGGCTGTAGATCAGGTGGGTTTAGAGGCCGGAGAGGACAATGGGAGTTTGAAAAACTTACGACGCTACCGCCACGACGTGGCGAACGGAGCATATTGGTCGTGGAGCAGGTACCGTCTGCCGCGGCGACGGCGAGTTGGGGGTGGTGGTCTGAGGCATCGATACACTGCCAGTCGCCCAGTGTCAGACCAAGCTAACTTCGAACCCACCAGAACTCACCCAAACCGGCCCAAGAGGTTCCAAAAGAGTGTGCCCGCGGCCGAGCATACTCGGCGAAGCTGCATACGCCTTGACGGTGTTTTCATGATCCATTGTTATGGGACCTGCAGCGTACGGTGAGAAGGTCAACGTATTAATGACATCTAGACAGGGAAACTAATGGTTAACAAGGCATCTTCACCAGGCTGAATATATGTCCCACCTCGTGTCCTGTTCATGATGGCACCCCGCCCGTCTCGCAGGTCCAACAAACATTCCACCCCGTCGTACCCTCCGCTGGCGATGACCGTGGGGTCGTCGTTCAGAACGGCCTCTCCAGATGCGGAATAAGAGGGTGCTTGAATCCATGCTAGCGCGCGAATAGCTGCTTGATGAACAGTCATGTAATGGGAGGGCCGTAGGTTCGTGACCGTGGCGGCATCGGGATCGGTGAACGACTGTAACGCCTTCGCAACATCGTAGATGGCGATGACCCCGTTGGTCGTCCCGATCGCAACGCGTTCGCTATTCGCCCAATCAAACGTCCAGCATGATGTCTCGGCCATCTCAATCCTTAGAACAGGTTCGGGCAATTTCACTGGTGTAGCAGTTAGTCGGCGACTTAGGCCAAGATGCGGAGGGATACATACCGAGTACCGGTTCGTCCGAGGAGCCTTTCAGCATGTCCTGGGGCTCCGGTACCGCGTACACGCAGAATGATCCATCTTCAAAAGTTCCAGAAAGTAGACCAAGCTTTCTTGGGATCCTTTCCGAGTCGAACTGTCCTGGTGGTTAGCCAGAAGTCACCGTTGAGGTAAGAGAGCACACCTCGTCGTGACTGGGCAGAGGACACCACTTGAGGCCAACGGCTGGGCCGTTATCGAGGCAGAGTATCATCTCACACTTCGTTTGGCCGGCTTCGCGATCCTCCTCCTTTGCTGAAAACGACCATATTTGAATGCAAGAATTGGAAGGGCGTTGGACCTTGACCCCAATCTCCGGGGAATGGGAACTGTTGGGGAAAGGTGCGACTGCTAGGTACTGCTTGTATTCCCTCTCTGCTCTGTGAGCGAGGAGAATAAAAAGAGCTCGAAAACCACCTACTCGAACGGTCGTTGACATGAATCGGACACCAGTCAAGGGCCCACACGGGAGCGCCAGCGTTGAAAACGTATGCCTTGCTTTCAGGAAGATACTCTGCTGCACAGGGATCAGCGGCGAATACAAACGGCAAGGGGAAACTCACACATAGCGAAAGTGTCCAGCATGTGCATCTCCCGGCGTGTCTGCGCGTTCACTGGACCAAAGCGACACGGCACAGGAGGCGGTGGCTTGAAGGACCCGTCTTCTGTCGTCTCGTTGGCGGTCGGGAGATGTAGGGTTCCTTCACTAAGAGATGCTTAGCGTTGAGGAGGTGTCGGCAATATGAGGGGAGTACCTTTTATTGAGTATTTTCCACCCAGACTTCACTCGAACATCCGAGTATACTCTTGGCCTCCGTTCCGCCTCGGTGCCTGCATTCTCCGCCGCCTCCTTGAACCATCTCCTGTCCTCTGCCAGCTGCCACAAGGGCCCCGGGCCAACATTGTACCCCCACGATTTATTGACACGGTCTGTAATGCGTGTACTGTGCGTAAACGCGTTCGTGAGGGCTGTCTGAGTCGCGTCGAACAAGCTTGGTCGGGCCGTGACTCGCTCGACGGGGCCAGGTCTTGCAAAGAGAGGCGTCGCCCGGTGTCGGTGGTGTATACTGGGGGTCGGGAGCATGTACATTTGCCGTCTCGACGTCCGTGGCAGGCCTGCCCCAGGAGCCAGCATCGCTTTAGGCGTCGGTGTCGCCTTGGCCTTCCCTTTGGACACAGTTTTCGCAGTGGTCGCTCGTTTCTTCGGCTTTGGTACCACCTCCTCTTCAAATTCATCCTCGACGTCCTCTCCATCCGCATCTTCATCGCTCACTTCTTCTTCTTCATCCTCCTCCTCCTCTTGGGCCTTTCCTTCCGGTGCAAAATCGCTCTCGCTGTTTTCGGACTCGATGATCTGTTTTGAGGGCCCGGCCTCTTCTTCATATCCAGCCAGTGCTGCATAATTTGGCTGGCTTTTTCGTGGGCGTAACTTTCTCGGGGACATGGTTCCCCTTCCTTGGGGAATTCAGGCGGTTTCCTGGGTCGAGTTGGAATAGGTTCCTCCAGTGAGCTTAGTTTTACATTAGGCTCATTCGCTTGTACTTACCTCCCTCCAAGCTACCGTTAAGCTCGCGAATCTACCTGTACAGTACCCCAATTGCCCCTGCAATGAGCTGAGGTTGGTGGAGGTATGAGGTGGACCAGTGATTCGTGATCTTATCTTATCTACAACACCTTCTCACGGTTCAATTTGGCGCCCTTGCGCCCTCTTGCACCCCCCTCAAACCTGGACCAGGACACACGGCGTCCTCAGATTCGATGACCTCAAATTTCGCTCCTCCCTTGTTGATGGGTTCACGAAATGATAGGCTAATGAGTTATTGATCTCTGATGGTAGAGGCTGGTAGAGCCCCCCGAAGGAGCGCCCTTACGAACCCCCGATTCTCAAAGGTCGCTTGTTGACAACTTGAGCGTCCACCTCCGAGTCCAGGTTGAGGCTCATCTCTTCTTGGGCTCATTTGCGGAGCTAAGATACGAGCCTAACTGCCCTCTGTGCCTGAAATGTACCCAACGTGCGTATCCCCTCGCACACAATCCCAGGTCAGAACATTTGATCATTCAGTCCTTTACAGCTGCACGCATGTAGCGGCAAGTGTCCGAATGGGCCGTTGGTTGCGGGCGCTCAACCTTGTCTAGCCCTTGTTAAGTTGATATAAAGGCTCTTGAGAGCCCACGCTTCCGATTGTTGACACCCACCATTGACTGGTGCTGCCCGCTTGGACGGGCTTAGAGCTTTCTACTTCTTCACCCACTACTAGCGCTGGCCGCTCTGTCAGATGGAAATATCTACGCCACTAACTCCCTCACTGAATATAGCTTGGTAAGGCTTATTGTTATAAAATTTCTCTGTGGTTTGCTGATAGGAACTCGCTAGGCTCCAATCTAATGTGCAGTACAGCAGTTTAAGTACGAGCTCTCGTGCTTCCTAAAGACCTCGACATAACGTTCAAATAAACCAGCAATCTTAGCCTTTGACTACGCCCTCACTTTCGGTGACGAATCGGAGTATATCTGGAGGGAGAAGTGGCGGATGGGAACATTCCTTTACTTCTTCTGCCGATACGCCCTGCTTTCCAACACCATCTTCGCAATATTCGACGCGCTCGATAATCTCAGGGACAGGGTACGACTTTACCTTCTTATTATTTCACCACCTCACCCAAGTCCATGTGTGCCACTGATTCAGTACTGGCTAGGCACACTCCCCATCTCCGAGACCCCCTCCTGATGAAATGCACCTAGCTGCCACGTCGCGTACGTCATCTCTGCTGCCTTGAGCCTGTCCGGGCGGACCAGCGTTCTTGGTAGGTCCCTAGTACACCGCTCACAGCGCACTGATTTATCCTCTGTAGCCGTTTGGGGCCTCCGAACTTACGCAATCTACGGGCAGCGCAAGACAGTTCTTGTATTGCTGGGTACTTTGGCCCTGGCATGCCTCGCATGCGATATCGTGAGTTACCAAAACTTTCAGCACCGTTTAATTTTAAATCTACCATGGCCTTCACCAGAGCCAGATTCCCTTCTCCCAATGCCGTGGCAAGTCTAGGCTAGCAGAGTAAGTCCTCCTTTGAACGGGCTGCTCGTGGCGCTCACCGCGCCTCGTTTACACGACCCCAGGTGTCAGTACCTTCCGCTCCCTCCGGTGTTCATTGGCGGTCACTGATACCTTCATCGCCAGTGGGTGTCGCAACAAATGTGCTCACATTAGCCTTTGCTCTGATCACCTCTGGGCTCGCCACTGCCCATGTGTGGACATCCTTCAGGCATCGCGATGCCATCCTCATTGGCCGAAAAAAGTCGCTCGAGTCAATTATATTTCGACAAGGCCTCCTGTATCTTCTGTGCGTATGGACACCTGACATTGCCCAGTACTATATTGACATCCCTCCCTCACAGCGCGGTCGTTGTGTTCTACACCGCTGCACTCTGTCTCAACTTTGTACGGCAGGCCATTTAGGTATCAGTGAATTGCCCGAAACTGACCATATCTTTCAGACAGCCTTCAAGGCTCGGAGCCATGTCCTGGCGCAAGGCTCGTCGTCGATCGAGTACCGCTTGGAGTGCTATGAAGTTCTGCATCGACTGCTGAATGCATTGAAACTACCGTGCGTTACCACAAACCCTCAGGGTTCTTACACTCACCCACAACTCTGTGCTAGGATTACGTGCTTGATAACAGCACGCTTCATCTTACGCTTGCGCAAGTGGCAGCGGCACAGACAAGAACTGAGCCAATTGACGGGCTTCCCACCCATGACCCCACTAGCGCAAGTCAGCGTCCAATCGCAAAATGCCAACGACGTGAATTCATCACCTCCGGCAACGGCAAGGCAAGAATGCCCAATCTTCGAATTGAGGGAATTGGGAGAAGACATCGGACCAAGGCCCAGTACCGGTTTTCCGTCGCTCGACTGGTTCAAGGACTATGAGCGGGATTGGGACCGGCTGGACCGTGATGAGCTCGAGGAGAGGTGAAGAAGTGCACTTGAGGAGGTGAATCTGGGTGGAGAGGCAGGCCCTCTACGGCGGGCGTCGTCGTTATATGTGTGTCATGAAGTACCAGACGACGTCGAGAGTTGCATATCGGGGTGCATCATCGACCCAAATCTCGGCCAACCCAGCCACACAACGCTTCCTACGAGGTCAACGGAGAGCTGACGGTGACCTCTGGGCGGTGTAGGTGTTGTATTACCATGGACTTAGTGAATTTCATATTCTACCCTCCAATTCGTCGAGACAGCCCCAGTTGTGGGGGTCAGCAATCCCCTGCCATTTTAAACTCCGACGCGACGCGGCAAGAGGTGTCCTCAATTTATAACTTTTGAAGGGTGGATATTCGCGACTACTTTGTAAGGAGAAAATGAAAGACATCGTTTATAAGGGAAAAAAACTCGGAGGTGGTAAGAAAACGGCGGGCCAGGTAGTCGGGAATGGGGTGCATAACACGAGAAAGTATGGGTAGATGGCGAGGGCGACGTTCCGAGGTCCGAGTTTTTTGTAGCAGTAGCTTAATGGAACGAGAATATGAAAAAATTGTGAGGATAACTTGACTCAGAAAAAAGTTATTAAGAAAGTGGTACAAAGCCCCTATTTCCCACTCAAGGCGCCGTTTTTCGTCCCGTTTGTCCTCATCAAGTCGAATTAACAGTACTACAATATCATACAATTGTGTAGCTTCACCTTATATCCCATTTACCGATGCTCTAACCCAAGGGGATGCTCAATCGTCGAGGAGACGGAGGTGTGGGGTAGGAGATAGGGGCCTAGGAAGGCACTCGACCAAATCGGGAAGGTGCCGTTTTCCTGTGCACGCGAATTTCAGAGGGGTTGCCGACCCCCACCAGTTGTGGTGGTGGACCGGAGACCTCGGAGACCAACTTCGGGGACCTCCGAACGGATCAACGGGCGACATGGGCTCGGCCTCGCGGGACTTGGACTTGCCTTCACTTCGACGTTGAACCACCAAGAACGAGAGGGGATACGGTGTCACCCCACGGCTGGTAAGTGGAACTGGACCTTTGAACCTACTAAATCTCTGCGTAGATTACGAAAGGGCTTTACGGGCTGCTGCCAGGGATTCCCTTTTGTTTGCAGTGACACCTAGAGGCTTCCAACTCTGCTGTTGCCAATCGGTTGCGAGTCGCTCTCTCCTGACTTTGATTTCTTGAGGGCGCCTTTATCACACCTATTGTCTCTAGAATGCCCGTTGCTGCGGACGCAAAATGCTTCGCTGTCTGCAAATCAGCCGAGCGGAGCAAGTTGGCATCACTGGATACCTTTTGTGTCGGGCGCTTCCCTCTTTTGTCTCCTACGACAGGCAGCAACGGAGAACCCGGCGAACTCGAGGCTATTCGACGCATGGTACGCATTCTTAAAGAGCGTGATCCCATCTCAACAATGTTCTTCCATCCCCCGTACTCCCGCTCTGGCAAGCGTCGAGTCAGGTTTGAACTCTCCCCGGCCGGCGTCTCTCCTGTTCTGTTCCTCTTCTCGTACACTCCGCTCCTTTGTTTCATTACGGTCCCTTTCTTCCCCACACGCTCGCTAGGTCTCCTGATCTATCTCTACGACACCAAATCTTCGCCATGCCCCATTTCCTGCCATCGTCGAGTGGCACCTCCTTCTCATCATGCATCCAGAATATCCAAATCGGGTTCAAGAACCTCATTGGCTCTTTATCACTGGCCTTCCTCGGAACTGTCACCCTTCTCGCCTCTTTGTGCTCTCGGATATATGGCATCTTCGCGTGCAAGATTCTCAAATCGTGTAAAGCGGCCGGCGGGCAGCAAGAGTGGGGTTGCAGTTTAAAGCTATGGGTATCGAGCAAACCGAGTGGCAACCTGACCACCTCCCTCCACATCTCCCCCACCCCCTCGCCTTTGGCGGCTCTCCCACAGAGCAGCGGCTTGAGGCCCTTGTCGCTCCCCTCGCACTCTCGATCCCCAGGACGAGGGTTTACCATGGGCCCTGGTCCAATCATTCGAAAAATCATCTCCTTTACGGGTTTCAGGAAGGGGACATCGGACGAGGAACCGTGGATCTATGTCGACCGGCAACCCAAGAGGGGGGTGTCGTTCTTGGACATGTCTACAGCAATGTCGACATATCCTGGGCCGTCTCCCCATCGGATGTCACCTTCAATGGCGTCGAGTGCGAGCTGCCATACCTTGGTCGGGTCTGCGAGCAGCTGCGCCACTCTCACCGAACACGTTACCTCGGACATGCCCTACCGCGAGGTACCTGTTATCACAGACTTCGGCCCGCAGGTGCACGTAAGCCATACCCTCCCTTGGCTACTAGTCCCTAGAAAGCTAACTTGCAGCCAGAAGTCTCGTGTATACCCTCGCCGACCCTCTCGAACGGAGGAAGACGACGAACACGCCATCCACATCATCCCCATTCATCATGTCCCAGCCACCCTTCCCTCCTCGGCCAAGTCGCCAGTACACTTCCACAACCCCTTCGCCAAAACTCGACAACCGCCCACCCGCCAAAAGCCTCGACCTAGACGCAACCCCAAACTCGCTCTCACCCTCGGCGAATTCTTCTCTAGCAGGACTCACGACTCCAATGACCTAACGAAAGCCATGAACTCCCGGTCCCCGACGTCCATTACGAACCCAAGTCTATGCGCAGACGGCACGCCATTCCCGCCCCGAAACTCGATCAGGTTCCCCCCACGAAGATATTCACGGACGTCAACTTATATCCCCCCAAGGCGGGGCTCCAATCACGCGCTCCCCAACCGGGCCTCCTCGCCTGAACCGGCTCTCGAGTCACTCCCCGTTCCTCCATCTTGGCGCCGCCCAAGGCAGCCTCTTCCCATCGATATGTTTTCCCCCAACGATGACTGAGGGCCGTCCTACGTACCGACTGGAGTTCGGTTTATGCATTGCACGAATTCCGCATTCGAAAAAGCCTGGTGCAACATTGTAAACCTTCTCATCGACTGCATTGTAACATCCACCTCTTGTTGTATCCATAGTCCAGAGTTTCGTTACAGTACCCTTCCTCTACTTCTTGTACAGTTTAATCCTTACGACTACTCGAGACTCCCTAACGGCTGCTGGGGAACTTGCCACCTAATGTGTACTCTATATCTTTCGATGGTCACGACTTGTTTGCTCCCCTTGCTTGTGAGCCTCTGTTAGAGGGTATGGCAACACGCAGGTTGTGTTATCGACAGGTTTTGTGCTACACCAGTACACCGAAAAGAGGACAGGATAGGTCGTGATAATAATCACTTACAAAGAGTTTACACACCAGTAAAGGAAGAGGTGGAAGGGATGCACCACCAATGCCCAAAAGCAGGAGGATCGGACAAAAAACAATATAGTACAGCTCTGAGGAGAGTCCATTATCCACGGGCCTGCACGACATGGCCTTGGTTTGGGCCGCCACGGCCACCTGGACCACCCCGACGCCCTCGTCCGCCTCTTCGTCCGTATCCACCCCATCCACCGACATACGCTCCAGGGCCCATCAGACCAACACCACCGGGCTCTCCAAATGTCGCGACGTTCTTCTCCCTCTCCTCATCCCTCCTACTGCGTCCACCACGGCCCCTCCCACGTCCACCAACTCCACGGTTGTTATTCATATCGGGAACAGCATTCGACGACAAGGTGTCGAAGAACGAGGATTTAGGGTTGTACGCCGCGGGACCCTTGTCCTTCTTGTCCTCGCCTTCCGCACCCTCCGCGTCCGCAGCCTCTTCGCCCTGAGCCTGTTCAGCAGCATCGGGGGTTGCAGGAGACAAAGCGGATTTGTCGAACTTGGCATTAGAGCCAGCAAAGTCAAAGTCGGTCTTGGGCACGGTCAGCGGCTGGTCGCCTTCACGAGGGCCGCGACCGCCACGGCGTCCACCTCGTCCAGTATGGCTGACCCCAGGGGCGTTCGAGACGCGCAAATCGCCCAATGCACGTTCTACGCTTTCCAGAGATGCGGCAGCGGAGTGCACGGGGTTGGGACGGCGGTTCTGGGCGAGTTGTTGAGTGCGAGGAGTAACGGCGCCCGAGGGAGCGGCGGCTTGGGATAGGGCGGCAGAGGCATCTTGGGGAGGTACGGGGGTAGTCGCGTTTTGCTGGGTAGGTGCAGAGGGTTGTTGTGCGGGAGCTGGAGCTTGTTGGGACGGCTGAGGGGCTCGGGGAGGGTATTGTTGACCTGGAGGAGCTGCACCTCCTTGTTGAGCGTAACCAGCAGGCCCTGAGGCATTCGCAATAGGGGCAGAAGCCTGGAAAACGGTCAGCAAGCCGTAATTGACTAGAATTTGGTGATGATAGGGTAGGGTAAGAATCCAAAACCACTCCTTCCAACAAGAACTCGAACTTCGGGGAACCGTGGCCGTGATAAATGAAAGACTTTTGAACGCTCACCATCACAGCAGGATCATCATGGACGTTGCGTTGAGCAGCCGCGGCAGGTTCATCAACAGAGAGATCCTTCACTTCGGATGCCTTGAAGATGATGTACTGGTAGGGTTCCGCCATTGGGGGGATGTATTGCCCTGCAGGCCTGCAATCCACAGGATGAGAAGCGATACTGGATCATCAAAGTATAGGTCCTACCGCCGCGATTCCGTGCCCATCGAATATACTGTGTAAAGTGGGTATTCAGAACATCTATTCGCAACCGTTCGCATTCAATGAATCGCGTACCATTGGACAATTGGATCGTTGAGGCTTGAGGGTCGATCCCCGCCAAGATTCCTCTGTAGCGGACATCTGAGTGAGAAATCAGAGATATAGGCTTCCTAGAGACATATTAGACCGTCGAATTTCACAATGATGCATCCACTACATACCCAATGAAACTGTGAGCCATGGTAACTGAAAGAAAAGAAACAAAGTAGGAGGCAGGAGGAGAAAAATACAGCCTGGCAGCGCCTCCCCATGTTGACGTGTTGGAGGATTTTCGAGCTCCGAAAGCGCTTTGGGAAGGTCGTTCCCATGACCCAAGATCTAGACGCGTCCAAGCAAATGAACTTGAAGTTCTCCGTTGCCACTATGTCGACTCTCGAGACCCCCTTGGCTTCCTCGACATTTACAGGACTGTCGATCCTGTAAGAACATCAAAGGAGGTGTACTCGTGCTAACCACTTTCGTGTATCCTTGTCATCGGCTTCCCAGACGAACGTTCGAGTCGGCTGCGAACCAAAGTACCCTTCCTGTGGGCCGGCAGATCCTGCAGCTAGGTTCTATCACTGTACGGAAAACCTGTATCCACTCTTGGCATGCGCGGATTCTCCACTACTTCCTGTTGTGTAGAACCTTTCTCTCAGGATGAGGTGACGAGCTTGACCTGGACTCAGTCAAACCCTCGGGAAGCCCACGACCTCTCGTTCCTGCGGCCCTAGAACGCAGATACCAGAGGGCTACTCGAAGGCCCCGATGAGCTCAAATGGCTTGACGCCAGACTTTACTCCGACTATCATCTCGAAGTCGGGTAGGAAAGGAGTGCTGATGGTCAATCGTGCCTGCTGCACAGTAACCCCGTCAGGAGAAGGGCGGGATTCTCTGTCAGTCTCGCTACAACGATCTTTACAGGTTGGTTCTAATGTTTAATTGCATTCGCCCAAGGCGATCCTTACCACCGAGCCGGTTGGACGTGCTTATATCTTCGCCTTGCCTCGAAGTTGTTGGGGCAAGCTGACATTTCTTCCCCGTCTTCTCTCTCAATGTACTCCAAGCAGTTCGAGGCACAGCTGTTCGCCTCGCAATACACGAATGTGAGTGTTGTGCCCCCTTTAATAATGGGCTGTGAAGGTTAACATTGGATCTAGTACTTTGCCGGTACGCACCATCCCTTGTAGTCCCAGTCAGTCCGGTTGACTGAAGGGACACAGCGGCCAGCTTGACGATCCTCGTATGCACTCCACGTTGCGCTATCTATGATCCACACTCACGAACCTGTTTCTAGATCGCGGACTACCTTCAAACCTTAGACCTTGAGGTGCGAGGGACATCCTATCACTTGGCTTCGACTACCTCTGAAGCCCAAAGTCAGATTGCTTTGATATGGCCGACAAGATGGAACCTCGTGAAGGCCATGTACTTCGCTAATCGGTACTTACCATTAGCCTTTCTACCCATTATCATTTTTTGTGAGTTCGCTGTATCGAGGATAGGACGGCGCGTGCATCCCAGGTCTCACGCTTCGGCTCACAGATAACGTCGCCCCCGGTCCCCTGTCTCCCGAAGTACGTATTGGAACATTGGTTCGTGAGCAAGGTCGTCTTATGCAACCCTCCAGGCGTGCAAAATTCTCTACTCGGCACCGTGTAGTAAGTCGAGCTGTTGGCGATGGCGGGCCCGTTTGAACTGAATGTTTTCCTTGGGCAGTGGGGATAGCGTTTTGCTTGTTGATTTCAGAAGGTTTGGCTCTCTCGGCTAACAAGCCGCAGTATGTTGACACTGAACAGTGATCCTATACATTCGCGTCTACGCTCTCTCCGGGAAGACAAGAGCAATGGTCGTATTTCTGGTTCTCCACGGCGGGGTACGTTACAGCACATCCCTCCTTGCAATCAGTCCCTTGTGGTCTCACTTTCCATTCTCAGGTCATCATACTTGCCTCGCTCGTCCTCTTCGCCTACTACCTCGTCTTGGGACAATGTACAGTCCTCTCCCTTTCCTTGCGTCCCTGCGATACTCACCAAATTCCCAGTCGCACCCTCACCATACCCCGAACTCTCAGGATGCTTTGGAGTGAGCTCGGGGAATAGTAAGTACGTCGTAGCGTGCTTTGCTCTCGTCTTATATAGCGGGCTTGGTCAGTCTCCTTTTGTGCGTTTGGTGAAGACAACGCTGACTTTGAGTCCTGAATCGCAGTGACGATGTCCCTGTGCATCTGGTGCGGCCTGAAAACGTACTGGATATCGAAGCACAGTAGACTGGTCAAGATATTTTATCGAGATGGGACGTTTTACTTCGTTATGCTTGTCGTTTTGTCGCTTGCGAATGGCTTGGTGGCGCTTCTCGCACCGGCGAAGTATAGGTTCATGCTGGCAATGTACGTTCAAATTTGGTCCGTCCGGCCCTCTACCTGACCGAGGACTGACGCCTACTACTTGTAGACCACAAGAGGTGATGCACAACGTTATCACCTCTCGAATGATTCTACACCTCCGCGAACATGCCCGGACAAGCATGGGATTCACATCCCAATGCGACGGAAGACTCGATTTCGACCATGGCTTTAGTACGGGTTGTACATTCGACGTAGCGAACTTTGGGAGCGAACGTACAACGGTCAAGGAGACGGACGTATCACACAGTGCAATACAACGCGTTTGAAGGGTAGTGTGCGCTGGTACCGAGATATTCACCTTGAAGCGAACGACCAGTACGTACTCTTCGAAGCTTAATTTCCCCCAGTCCATCTACAGTGTCAGAGGAAGCTCACGATGAGTGGTCGTCAACCCAGCGATAGGTGGCACCTACACGACGGGACCTGGGATAGGATAGGCCTGTACGACGGTAATTTAGTCAGGGTGTGCCCATACGCGGCGGGGAAATCTCCGTTGACTTACATCGGTAGCTAGAAATTGGGTCCAATGGTGAGCACAACCCAATCATTGCATGGAAAGTGTAACTTACGGTACGTGTAGATGTCGTATACGATCCCTGGAAAGAAAGTGAGCTTTTGTGCATCCGGTGGATTGGATAATGGGATCGGAGTGTACCTGGAGTCTCTGGGGTATACGCGCCAGGGAAAGAAACGAGGCCCTCAGTCGGGAGGGCATTGCCATTTCCTGTCACTTCGACCTGCGTGCAGCTAGGGTAGGCCTGCACACCGGGGTAGTTGAACGCTGTTCACAAACGCGAGGATTTGTCGAGTGCATCTCCTTGAAATGGTACGTGGGTTAACTCACCTCCATGTAAAGCCAGTCTGACATGGAGTCAGTATATTGCGAATTCGGAATCTCAAAATAGAATGGAAGGGGGCTTACATCTCATGCCTCACAAGGTACTGGCCGGGTTTGAGCTTGGGTGGAATCCTTACGCTGTAAACTGTGTTCGAGCCGGTCAAAGCGTCCACAGCAGTCCACTTCCCATCCTTGTCTTTTCCGACGTGGTCTATCTTGAACCACACTGCTCTACATAGCTCACCGTCAGTCCTGGCGTTCGTATCGCAAAGGCGCTGGAACTGACTTGTTACCAGGTTCCCACTTGGTGACACCGGTCCCAGCTTGTACTCGGGCCATGTATGTGAGCAAGGGGCCCTTGTGACTGTCGGGCCAGGTCGTCCAGTTGGAATGGAGGAACTGGCCTGCACCGATGGTTCCGACCAGAGGTGCTGGCGTACTCCCGACAATCCCTCAGCAGTGGCTATTCACCCAGCGGATTTTCCGGAAATCGGAGATATCCGAGCAGCGGCACATTCGGCATCAGCAGGGCGTGATAGGGGTGTGATGCCGGGGGTATTGACCCAGCAAACTTAGTACGCGCCGCCATACGCCTGTTCAATCCGAGGCCCTTGGGCCGAGCAGAACGATGAGCGGCAGCAAGGAACGGGGGCCCCACGTATGTGACTGACGGTCTCACATCGGGGGCCCTGGGACCCTCCCCGAAGCATCGTGGGGCCCCCGCCGAAGGCGAGGGGTACGATGCGGAGCGGGAGGGAGCTACCCATGTGGGAATGTGGGGACTGTCGCGAATGAATTACTCGCGTCATCCCCCCTCCTCACCGGGCGCTCACCTGGGCGCTTAATAGCGCTACGACATGCGCCCACAGCCCACGTACGCGTATAAAGTCCACTGCACCCGCCCTCTGTTGGCCGACGGTATGCCGCCCTGATGGCACCATGCGGTAGCCTCGGAAATCTCCGGATTCCGGAAAATCCGCTGGGTGGATAGCCGCTTCTCAATCCCTCCTTCAGACCAGCCGTGGCACTGGAGGCTTTGAATTTTGTGAGCGACGACGCGAGTCCGGGTGCGTGTAGCGGTGATGGCGACACTTACTCGATAGAGGTGAGGCCTTCGACGGGTCCGTTGCTTGGAATCCTTCGAACGATGCGTTGGGGTGTCGGTACGTGATAGCTACAAGCAAGGTCTGAGACCCGACACTGTGGCTTCTATCTGAACGGCCTCCAACGCACGGGTCATAGTATGGGAGGATCCGGTGTACAGCTTCGATCCAAGCGTCAACTCTTGGACATACCCATGCGCTGCGACGTGGGCTGCAAGCGAGAGGAGAGCGAAGGAAACGGTGGGAAGGAGCGAAGGCATTTTTATGCTTCTCAGGTTGGAGGATGGGTAGGCGACACGCGTTTATGAGGATGGGTGCTGGTATTTTATACCTCAGCTATAACGACCGGAGGTCCGGATAAATGATAGGCTTCCTTCAAGCACCTGGCCCCCGATGGAGGAGGGTTTTCGCGCACTCGTGCTCCCCGAATTCACTTGGTCACCCTCATTTCTCAGGCGAAGCGGCCACACAGGAGAGAAAGGCGTGCTTCTCTACTGCTTGGATGATGTCCGAACACGGGACGAATCCGTTTGAGGAGGAATAGAAAGACATACGTTCCGTTTCATCGGAATAATTCGAGTGCATCCTTCGACGCTTGCCAAAGGAGGGAGCTAGAACTCTGTCCTTCTGAATCACTGTATGTAGAGACGCTGACAGACCGTGACGCAGTAAATACGCAACAATCCTCGTAATCCTGACTCTGCTGGAGCCACTGGCAGTTGTGCGGCGCACACAAGCATCCACAATTGCCGCCGAGCCGAATTCGGTGCCGGACGAGTCACCTGATTAGCCCCGATTTAGATGGGGGTATTTCTCGATTCCGCGCTTTTCTCCTCCTCAACCGCCTCCTGCTCCATTTACCTCCTAAATCCATCCCCACTGAAAACTCAACAGCGATGTCGACCTCCGAGACAGCACCTAGGCAGAGCTCCCGCGGAGGCGGGGCCAAACGCGGCGGAAGTAGAGCCAGAGGAGGTAGCCGGGGTCGAGGTGGGCACCAGAACGACCAGAACAAGGCGCCACCACCCGCAGAGAAGCCTGTAGTGATTGTAGAGGCGCCCAATGTTGTTGAACCATCCGAGTCAGGAGATGGGGAGGTCTGTTGGATCTGTGCAGAGCCGGTCAAGTACTACGCCGTGTCCCAATGCAACCATCGAACGTGTCATGTCTGTGCACTTCGGTTGAGGGCGTTGTACAAGAGGAATGATTGTACCTTCTGCAAGGTACGCGATCAAGTATGGTTCACTGGGCGTCTAATTTATGGAGTGGATATGAAGGAACCACAAGAGACTGTTATCTTCACCTCCTCTCCTGATGCACTCTACGAATCCTATTCGCCTGATTCGATGCCTCATAAAGATCCAAAGCTCTCTGTCATCTTCGAATCGCAAGATATAATGGAAGAAACCCTCATCCTCCTTCGATTCAACTGCCCGGACTCTGCTTGTGATTATATAGGGAACGGATGGGGTGACCTTAAACTGCACGTTCGAGCCACCCATGGTCGCGTCCTTTGGTATGCAATACCTCTCGTTCCGAGGTATATAGGAACTAATGGCGTACCAGCGATCTCTGCATACGGTTCAAAAAGGTCTTTGCTCATGAACACGTTTTGTACCCACCCAATGTCCTGCCAATCCATCTACCATCGATGAATCAACGGGGGCCCAAGAGCGTATCGCCAGACAAGGTCGACGGTGGTGTGCACCCTCTCTGCGAGTTCTGCCGAGAATGCTTCTTCAGTAGCGATGAGCTATACCCTCATATGCGAGAGCGTCACGAGGAGTGCTTCATTTGCAAGCGGAACGAAGTCATGGACCAATAGTGCGTTTCTTTTCGGCCCACAAAATGGCTTAGCCTAATGTCCTTCCAGTTTCCAGAACTACGAACACCTGGTCGGTCTCGCGTACGACAGCGGCTCGGGAACTCTCTAACATCCCTTTAGGAAAAGCACTTCAACGGTGTCCACTTCCCCTGCCCTCAGAGAGAGTGCCAGGCGCGGAAATTTGTTGTTTTCAACTCGGCCCTTGATCTCAAGGCACACATGGTGGATGAACATGGCGCCGATATGAGTGCCCGTGACCGCAAGGATGCACGTCGCGTTCAAGCCGATTTCACTTTCGAGGAGCCACAGCGACCTGGGCGCCAGGGTGGGCGGCAACAGCAGCAGCAGCAGGCCCCTCGGCCACAAGTCGCGCCTCAGGCTCAAATCGGGCCTCAAGTTGGTGGAAGTAGGCGAGCTGCGTTTGGAGGTAACTTGACAACGCCGCAGCCAGCCCAGTCCTCCTCCCGTCCTACCCCGGTGGCCAGCCGGTCATCCACGCCCCCCGGAGATGGTACTGCTCGTGATCCTGCCCTTTTAGAGTGAGCTATTTTTGGAAAGGTCAAAGGATTACACTCATATACTTTTTCCAATAGGCGGCACACAATCTTCATGTCGAGATTAGAGGCACTAGCTGGTAACTCAAGCAATGCCGTCCCTGCTGTCAGAGCTGCTGCTCGGGGGTATAGGTCTTCGGAAGCGAGCGCGAGAGACTTCATTTCTACCGTCTGGAATGTGCTCGACCATAACTTGGACAGCACTGCGAGTATTGTGAACGCGTTTGTCGACCTGCTCGATGAGGAGGAGAAGAAACAGGACATGCTTGCATCATGGAGAGGCTTCGCAGTTGAGGTATGCTTTCCCAATCTTCTTTCTGTAGGTCCTGCTAACGACTGGATCAGCAACGCCGCCAATTCCCAGACCTCGTTCCAACTTCCGTCGGCTCCGGATACGCCGGAATTACATCAGGCCGAGTCCTAAACGCAAAGAACTCGACAGCCGCACGATCCCAACAGCAATCCTCTCGCCAAGTCCTGGACCGCGTAGCAAGGGTAGCCACGTCCTCTGGAACCGTAACGACCGCCATCGTCGGCTCTGCGTCCGCCGCCAACTCTGGCGGTGCCCGAGTCCAGGCAGAGCGTTTCCCAGCTCTGTCGAGCACCGCGGCGTCATCATCGTCCGCAGGCTTCCGCCAACCCCAACGAACGACGCCATGGTCAGCTGCCGCTTCGAGCTCTAGAGGTGGCAAAGTCGAGGTTCGGGGCAACGCGAGTAATACTAGACCTGCGATCGCTTCAGGGTCGAGCAACCGGCCTCCCCCGCCAAAGCTCTCCAGTTCTGCATTCCCGGAGTTGCCTTCCGCTCAGCTGCAGCGAGCGCAGAAGCCGCAGGTCAAGGGCAACGTGTCGTTGAAGAATATTTTGGGGACGACCGGGGCGCCGCAAGGATCTGCTTGGGGAGAGGGGAGCGGGGGTGGCTTTGAGGAGGAGAGTGTGCAGCAGGGCGAGGCCCCGCCACAGACCACTGGGAAGGGGAGGAAGAAGGGCAAGCAGAAGCAGACCTTGTTCACTTTGGGGACGTTCCCTAACTAAGGGCTCCCACCGCACGTGCGCATAATTCGGGATCAGGGTCTACGACGCAGGTGGTCTGCTTGGTGGACGTCCAGAGTCCTCCGACTCCACGGCGGGGGGAGGATTCCGTACCCGGGAAACGGCTATGGTTGCCTGTCATTCGAACTACGGGCCCTGGAAATTTGTGTTATCTTGTCTGGTGGATGAACGGGGTCAGCCATCATTGAGCTGAACTCCACCTCACTCCAACTGCCAGCTCCTTCGCGCCACTCGATGTACTTTTAGTACCACGTCTTCCCCTTGTCGTATCCCGTACTGCTGAAAGGTCTTCGTGCGTTATGTACCTGCGTTCTTTTTGCGGGGAGATTGTCATCCCTATTAGTAGAGCAGTGTGTAACCTTCCAGGAGGATGCCTGTTCCAGATTCCTCCCACCATGAACTTCCCTGCCGGTAAAATTCCCTGGTTAGTTTACAATTAAGCTCGTGGTATTCCCAACGAACCTCGGTGGGCTCAGTGGCAATTCCACTGCATGTCATTGGTATACCTACCAGTGAAAGTCAGTGGGATTTTTTCCGGTTTCAGTGGCACACAAATCGCCGGTGGTACCCAATGAATCCCACTGATCCACATCAGCATGCATAGTAGTCACTCTCAGATAATAGGCGCCCGTCGTGCGACCTTCGATCGGCGCAGAGTTTGCCACGGGGTATATATTCGTATCTCTGGCCTCCGACCTTGTCCCATTACGGCCACAAAGGTGCGGACACTCTGAATCACTGCTGAGTATCAATCTTTGAACACTCTGCCACTCCGCGAAAGGGCAAGTATCTTGGGTAACGTGGTGCTTCCCTTCGATGCGGCGACGGCAACCAATCTAAGGCTCAGTGCACGTATAGCCTTGACCTATCTCCAAAGCGACCTTGGAATCACTGCACCGGGTTCTCGTTGTGCAACGTTTGATGGAGTTATCTCCTAACTTCTGTGAACAAATGGAATGGTGGGGTGCTTGCGCCTTGTCCGTGCACCGTAAATTATTCTACTCCGCCACAGTAGCCAAGAGAGTGCTCTCCAACATACCTTTTCCATTTCGTGTGCGACGTGGCTAGAGTCAGGGGGATTTGACAAACAATCTAGCCTTGAAACCGAATATCTGATGGGAGTGATGGCTGGCAAATAGCAGGCCAGCTGCACAATCAGACAACCTTAGCTTCGCTCCCACTGCTGGTTCCCACTCTCTTTTCAATACGCCTCTCGTTCTCCTACGATCGCAGGCCGGCGTAGACTTCATGCAATGTGAGTATCATATTGACCTCCAAAACAAGCCCAGGACCGACATGTCACAGGTCGACTGCTAAGCCAGTTATACCCGTCACTAATTTGAAGGAGAGGATTGCGGCGCTGGAGCTGAAGAATGCAGCGGAGCGTTCGACCTCGCCATCGCCAGCGGTTGGGGTTGCGCCAGCTGCAGGGGCCGGGGCGCTGAAGGACAGGATCGCCAAGTTTGAAAAGAAGGGAGCGGTGCCGGCGCCAAGAGGGAGGTTCGGGTTAGGCGCACCACCACTACTGGAGGCACAAATCAAGAGGAACGGCGAGCTCTACGGAAACCGCATCCCCCAGCCAGTACGCTTCGCCAGTGGAGGGAGCCAACCCCCCAGCCGCTCAGGGTCGTCGATTGGCTTCTACAACGGATCGCCCGACCTGAATTTCAGTGACATGAACAACCGCCGTTCGTTTTCGCTCAATGTCGCTGCCAACGACGAGGATGGAGAATATAGCCCTATGACATCGCCCACGTTCTCATCTCCACCAGACTCCCCGGATTCCACACTCCCACCGGAAGGCTCGCCAACAACGTCGCACACGTCGGAGGGGTCAAGTGGGTTCAAAGAGCCCATCAGGCGAGCAGCCCCGTTCGCGCAAGTCCTCGAGAACGCTCGGAAGGCGTCAGAGAAGACCGATGCATTGGAGAATATGAACGACCCCCTCTCGCCGACACCATTCGTCAATAGCAAGAGGGTTGTAAGGCAAGCAGACGTGGAGGTCGCCGACCCAACCCCTGTTCCTCAGCCCAGCCCGGCGCGTGCGCAGCACCCAGTTGCCACAGTTGTTACCGAAGAGCCCGCCTCGATCCTCGAGACACCCTTTGAAGTCAGGCCACCGCCAATTACCGCTCCGACCATTGTCGTGGATTCCCCAGCTCCCAGTCCAGCGGTGATTGTTGAGGTTGCACCTCGGGCAATTGCAGCGAGCAGCCCTATTCCTCCTCAGCAACCTGTCGCTAAGTCCACTTCTTCCATTCCTGCCGAGACTTCGCGGCCACTACCCTCTGCCCCCTCCACTGAGGAGCTTGGGAAACCCAAGACCCGCAACAACAAGGACCTCACCCTGAACCTGGAGGAAGTAGAACCATCTCCTACCAACCCAACTTCTGAGGATGAGAATACTACCCCGACGACAGCCAACCAGCTTCTCTCCCCCGCACCGAATTCAGCAATGTCGAGCGTGTTCTCTGGTTCGTCATACGGCAGTGGTGGCTCGTCGATGATCTCGCCTCGCCCTTTCAGCATGATCGACATCTCTCTGGCGGAACGCGTTACGCCGGCTACGGGAAGAGGCAACATCGTTTTTGTTCCACCCTCGACGGCCACCATGCCCCGCAAGGCGGATCTCGTCTACTTCCCACCCACGCCGACCGAAGCTGGGAAAGTGGACGAAACACCAGAACCCTCTCCTCGGGTCCCTCAGGTGCCTCAGGCCACGAGTTTCAGTGCTGTCGTCCATGAGAAGGTTAAGGAGACACCCGATCCCATTCCTCACCCCGCAGCCCTCGTCCCCCAGACCCCGACCAATCGCAAGACGAAAGCCCACGCCGAAAACAAGAAATGGAAGCGTATGACCATGATGGCGCCCCCTACACCTATGACCGGCGAGTTGGCCTCCCTCATTCATAATGCCGTGATCTTGGAGACGATGGTGGAGAAGGGAGAGCTTCCTTGGGAAGCTGAAGCCCGTGAGGAGAGGGAGAGAGAGCGGAGGGCGAGAGAGGAGGAGAGGTTGGCGGCGATCGCCGCTGAACGAGCCAAGGCGGCTGCGGATGACGCGAAGAGGAGGGCCGCTTTGGAGGCGGCTCTCGTCAAGCAGAGGGAGAGGGAGAAGGCTCGCGAGCAGGCAGAGAAGGAAGAGGAGGAATTCAAGACGAATAAACTCAGACATACGTTCCTCATCCCCCTTTCCCAAGCGCAGAACGAGCATCAGCAAACCCACCGTAAGGAGAGTTCGACGTCGACTATAAATGCCAAAGCGAACAGGAGGACGATGATCGAGAAGCCGTCGACTGAGGTTCCCGAGGTTCCCCACCTCCCTTCGAAGTCGCCATCCATCGCCTCTTCCAAATCCCGTTTCTCTTCTTTCCGTCGACTGGGTAGTGTCAAGTCTGTTATCGCTGGCCGTCCTAGCGATGTGTCTATGTCAGATGTCGACTCCGTGGATGAATTTGGAGCCGCCGGGGGTCATGGCAAAGAGTCGTCGTGGCCATCATTGTCACCGACTGGCAAGAAGAGTGTTGGGCGGGCCTCATCGTTCGCCGAGAAGATGTTCTCAAGGTCAAGGACTAAATCGAGTGGTAGTACCCTCAGCAATGCCTCTAGTAAGTCTCTCTCGAACCTATTCCCCCTCAAGGTGTTTAACGCCCAATTGCAGTCAACGAGGCCGACAAGTACACCCTTCCACCGCTGCCTGACTTCATCCCACAACCTTCCGAGCCTCAAGCATCCAAGGGACCGAGGAAGTCGACGTCAATGAAGAGCCTACGGGGACTCATGAAGAAGAACGTTCCCCCACCTATGAACATCCCACATCTCCCTCAGGCTGGAAGGGACTCGGTCACCATTCCTACTGCTGTGGTCTCTCCATCCAGTGCAGGCTCTCCCTCGTCCATCCTCTCGTCCCCTGGGCCTCTGAAATCCCCAGATTACATCGGCTTCGGTACGATGTATCCACCCTCGGACCTGAGCGCACGTCCAACGTCTATGATGTCGGTCTCGTCTCTTACGTCTGTTTTGCCCTCGCCCCTCTTCGAAGAGGACATCTTCAGCGCTTTCCCCGCTGTGCCCAATCACACCAATAAAGCCCCGCAGGCAGGCAATCATGTCAGCACGTATGGACTCGCCCCAGTCGCGAACGGACCGGGTATGTCGACCGCGACGCCGTCGTTTGACTCGACACTTCTCTCCAGTGCAGCCCACTTGAGGCCGAAGACTGTCCGTCGCGGAAACGGGAGTACCACGCCCAAGAGCCAGACGACGGCTCTGCCTCAATAATCAGTTATGTTTCGCTTTTCTCTTTCGTTCTCGCTCTCCTTTCTATGAGGGTTCGTGTATGGTTGAGGCTCGGTGAAGGGTGCGAGGCTACTAAGTGTGCCGCCTGTAATCCTGCCTCTCACGTCGAGATTGACTGCTTTTGGACTTTCATTCGGAAACCAACGTCTATCGTATACCTGATATAATATCGAGTCGCTGTTCAATTATGCTCGCTTTACCTGCTTCTTTCGTGCCACCTTTTTCTCCTCACCATCCACACATCCCAACTGTCTATATCACAAGCACAACCACCTCTCTCCTTGTTCCTTTCTGGCGAATCCTATCACTTCTGCTCTTTTCTCTCCCTTTCGCGTATTGTTTTCTCAGCCTCAAGTGGTCTTGTTTTTAACTGTTAGTTTCACACGCGTATATACCTACTACTGTCACTCGTTCAGATTTCACTATCCTATTATTCCTCAGGAGCCTTTCCCCTCCGATACTTCAGAGGGTCTTTTCTCTCTTCTCGGCCTTTCGTGTGGGCTCTTGTGGGTGCGTAAAGGCAACCCTCAGCCTAGGCCTCGTAGTAGTGCGATACAACACGATTGCCGTATCCAAACTCGATGCTCTACAACCAACCACTTAGGTATCGATGTCCGTCGTCGTCGTCTCTGGCCTGGCGATGAAGGCAATAGGTCGGGAAATCTGCATTTCAGTTGCCCTCTGCTCGAGGTCTCTTGCCCAGGCCTGTTCTCTAACGACTCGGTAGATAATAAATTCCAGAGACAGGGCCTGTAGTATCAAACGACCTTTCGTCAGTTCCTTAGGGATGATCCCAAGAAGATGACACGCACCGCAAATGCATACCAAACATTCGCGAATCCCGGGAATAGGTCATACATCCTAACCGTTATGCTCGCGATGATACCAGAGATTGCGAACGGCAGGCTCAACTCAACTAGGATTGCGATAATGCCTGTGTAAATCCTCGACTGCTTCGCGTCGAGGCATTTCGTCAGTCGACGATGTGCGCGGATGAGTCGGAAGGATATGAGGCCCGTTGTGAGGATGTTTGTGGCCACCGACAGGAGGAACCAGGCCTTGATAAAATCGTAATCCGTGGACCCTCCGCCGAGGTTGATGTAGTTCAGAATTGAGGTGCCGGTGAATATGTTGAGAATGGCCATTGCTAGAGAGCAGGGGAGTGAGACGATGCCGGCGGAGGCAAAGAGGTACTGACGAATGGTTGCAATGTATGTCAATACCGGTAGCGGTAGGAGCCAGGGCCGGTGGTACCACACAATGTAGCATCTGTATAGCTAAAAGGGACTTCCAGTAAGGTCTCGTCCTCGTACAACCACCATAAGATCCAGACCCACCAACATCCCATTCCCAAGCAACGCTAGGACGACCGCGCTCGTTTTCTTGATCACATCGTACCTCGCCCTCTCGTCCGAAATATCGTACCAAAAAGGGCTCTTGTCAGCAGGCCATCCCAACAGCCACCATGCCTCCGCAGAACGAGCCACGACATGCAGCAGGAAGACTCCGAAGACCACGAAGTGCAGGAGAACGAACACTAATTTCCGATTCCTTCTGTCGATGGGCGTCCGTTGGAAGGCAGAGTATATGGAGGTGGAAAGGCATATCTGAACACCTGTGGGATTGGATCAAGTCGAGGAGGTGTTCATAGTTTCAGTGCGTAATAACCTTGAAGGGGATCGGCCAGGTTCGCACCTATCACTGCGTAGTTAAGGTGTAGCTCACGAAGGTCTCCACAGTCATCGACCTCCCAACGTAGGGGTCCATCTAAGCAGAGGTTACACAAGGGGTGTGTAGCGATGAGACTCTAGGGAGTAAGGGGCTGGAGGAATGAAGGAGAGCATGAGGAACTGTCGAGGCAAAAATTGGGCGGTGACGGTGTTCTCGGCAGAGCCGCCGCTGGGGACCCACATCAGTTCTCACAGGCTCAAATTCAAGAACCTTGACACGGAGGGAGGCTGTGGCCGTTTCAAAAAATGGCAACAAGGAGGGTTATTATTGGCGTCGCTGGCCCCTATGCACAGGCGCCCATGGAGCACAGGGAGGCGCCCAACTAAAAGCTTCCGATCAATGCTCGAACAGCCGTTCGTGGTTTCGTCAAGCTTCTTGGATGAGAATTGAATGCCAGACGCGCACCGAAATCTTCGGTTCTTGGAGGACCTAAAAGGTTCAGCGAGAATATCAGTTTTCCCGAACCTATCGGGTCCTGGAATTGCCATTCCCTGTAAACCCGCTCCCATGATTCCCGTCTCATTTCGCGGCTCATCGTAGGGCCGCCTTTGGGAAAGGCACTGGGTTGGGTGTCCAGATTCGAGGGCGCATAAATTCGCAACATACATAGAAATCATGGGATAAAAACATTACAAAGCACGTCCTTTTTCTGGTGACCCAGCGTCAGAGTCCCATGGACTTCTCTGGAGGCTGCTGAGTTTGTCAGAAAGACAAGACGGAGAAGGAGAGTCGTACTCACGGCGTACTTAGGGTGTCCTCCATGGTCAACATCAATGTCAACGACCTTTGTAACCGTGATGGTGTCATGTTGTGACTTATACTCTCCGAGCGGGATGTCGTTGCTACTCGTTGGACCAGTTGAGTGGTGCGAGAGGTTGAAACGAGGTCGACCAGACATGCCCGCAGACATTCCTAAAAGACCGTCCGAGGCCTTTGAACCGGACGTTGGCCCTGAGCTGTCTTTAGAGAAGGCATCGTACGAGGTGAAGACGTTGCGGAAGACTGTGGTCGATGCAACGACCGAGACGACGAGAGCGAAGGGGAGGCACATGATGTTCATGACGGGGTTTAGTTGCAGGACAGCGAAAATCATCTGAATGAGGTTGGCGCCGAAAACTGCACAGAAATAGCCCTAAAAAGGCTGAGCGACTAGCGATTTAGATAAGGGGAATTCGTCACTCACGATTCCGTCCCGCAGGAGCAGCTTTGCCAGCGTACTATTTCTGGGTCCTGCGCTCAACCGATAGGTGCACAGGAGAAGAATAATTAAATCGAACGCCATGGCTGAAGGAGCCTTGGTCAGGTCACGAGACTTGGAGCGAGATGGGAGATCGTACTATAGGCGAATACGGTGACCAGGATAGATCGAGGGGCCGTGGAGATAACTGCACAGACATTTCGCTGAGCATTCCAGGCTGACTTGGAGAAGCGGAAGGCTGCGTGGCTCCGGTCAGTTTACTCCCAATGACGGGAACAGTCACGTACTTTGGCACCAAACAACGATCTGTCCGCAGAACAAGGCGAGCAAACCGGCGGTAACCTTGATGTCCCTGTGCCAGACCGCGCGAGTACGAAGTACGAGAATGAGCGAGGTCACACAAGTTCCAATGGCGTCGGAGACTGCCCGAGGAGAAATAGCAAGTCGTTAGTCAGTTCTCAGGTAAAGGGTACCAAGGCGTACCCTTGGAGATCCATGTAACTTCTTGACAAGGTATCTCGCTGATGGCATTGAGGTTCACGGCCATAGCGAAGATGTGGAGCAGCATGCATATCCTGGCAATGAAATAGAGTACCTGAGAAATGTCAGTCTTCGTGGAGCGGTGCGGCGTCGAGCTCCACACACCATGGGCCATCTCCAGGGTCGCTTGCCTCGGATGATGGAGATGTCGAAGAAGAGTGTGCTAAGCACGTCCCATGCCGCCAGGCCTGACAGAACCAGAACAAAAGCTCCATAGATCCCTGTACAAAGATCGTCTAGCGCGAGAGGAAGAGTGGGGCCGAGGAAGTCAACTCACTCGTCGTACGGCCGATGACTTGGGGGTCCATCCAATTTTGCGCCATGGTGAAGATAGGGCCGGAAAAACGAGGCGTGGTGTACGCAATTCGACAACCTTTATTTCAAGGCGTAGACTCCGCCGCAGAGGGAAGAAGATTGGCAACCCTGCGAAGCATCAACTGTACCCATCTGCAGGATACATACCAGGAGGGGTAAACCGGAGTCGGCACACCTGTCCGCGAAAAGGTCCTTCCACGAGGTTGGCTCGTTGCGGCGTAGCATTCTGTTAGAGGTCTCACAACGCGAAAGTTCTGATTAGAAATTTTAATTGAGTACCTGCGGGCCCGTCTCTACCATGCGCCACGAGAATAGCAGCCGTATAGCGGTCGACCGTCTGGTTCATAAACCCAGATTACAACCTGGGATCCACTCGGGAGGCTTCTGAAAGAGATCGGGAAAGTTGCGAGGCTTTGGGGTCATTGCCACTTTCCATCGTAAACAGATGAGAAGATCGTCAATGGGGCTGATATGTCTCCCATTTTTCAGCTACCAGTTGGCAATCTACCACTGACTTTTTGAAGCAGACATGTCTGCATTTCCACAGGTACGTCCGCTTGTCCGCCCTTAGGCCGCCCATTAATCAACCCTGGGTGGCGGCTGCCAGGGCGCTTTGAATTTTGTGATTGACAACAACAGCGAAAGCGAAAGACAGGGACAATCCCTCGATCGTGGGCTTATCATTCGAAGCTTCCCTGCGTCGTATTGTGGTTTCTCTAAATCGTGCGATGCAGTAGACGGGTAAATCGAAGCCAACTATTCAATTTCAGTGGAAGTTGCTCCAGGAGCAGAGCAAGGCCTCTGACGGAATTTTGTCGGGATCCTTACGTGTAGAGCGCCAGGCACAAGACCCTGCAAATGGCGTACTGAATCGGAGGTTGATGGTGATGAGGAAAACTTGAAAGAGGGCGCCAAAAACGGCGCTTCGTCCAACAATTCCCTTTTAGCTTTCGAACTCCGATCAAACTTGGTCCCCCGGGGGACCCTGGGGTTTCCAGACCCATCGAGTTTGGCAGAAGCTTGTTGAACCCCCTCCGCTCAACTCCAAGTCTTCCAGACCCATCGAGTTTGGCAGAAGCTTGTTGAACCCCCTCCGCTCAACTCCAAGTCTGAACCCCGACTAGACATTGGTGAGGGCTCCATAATTCGAGAGCTGGGTAGTAAGCCCTTACTTGAACAGCCCTATCATGCCCTAGATTCAAGCTCGAGGGATGCCAGTCCCAATTCCCAGTTCACACTGACAGGGCCCCGGCGGCATGACAAGGGTGCGGTATGGTTCCCCTGATCAAGCTTGGTACCCTCGGCGAGATTTGGCATCTGAACGGCGCCCAGAGACATGTTTAAATAAGTGTTGGGATCTGTGCCGTGAAGTTTGTCGACTGAATACCTCTTCCCACTCATCCCTGCCACCTCACTTCTCACCTCGGACGGCTAGTCTTCCCTTACAATGAAGACCTCTACACTCCTTTCGCTTTTCACGTCTGCTCTTTATTACTCGGTGCCCATTGCGCGTGCACAGGACACCACGGAGCCCGCGAACATCACCGACGTTGTCGTTGATAATGCCGTTGCCGGTATGCGAAGTTCCCAATACTTGTCAATATTTCTTCACCCACTGATCCTTTCCCCCCAGATGGCATTGACCTCTTCTCTCTGGACGCCAGCATCATCAATGGTGCCCTCTCGGAGATGGAGGCGGTCTACGAGCAGGTTGCCACCGTCGAAGGCGGGGCCGGAACCGAGCGCAAGCGAAGCTTCCGTTTCGATCGTCGGGCAGACAGGACAGACATTATCGACGTCCATGGTTCGTGCTCAAACAGTCTGGATGTCTTATACTCACCATGACCTCGAATACGTAGCTCACACCGTGCCTTCCTGGTACAAGGACCTCGTCCCTACGACTGGCGGAAATCCCACCCCAGCCTGGACTCTCGCTGACCAGGTCGCTTTCATGGACCAGCAGGGGATTGACAAGGCCGTAATCGCTATCTCTGCGCCTCACGCCAACGTCTTCCAAGGCAACAAGGCCCTCACCGTCGCGATGGCCCGAACTCTGAATGAAGCCGTCTCCCTCTACTGCCGTGCTTTCCCTCAGCGTCTCAAGTTCTACGCTGTTGTCCCCCTTCCTTACACAGACGCTGCCATCAAGGAGGCTAAGTACGCCATCCAGAAGCTCGGCGCTGTTGGTATCGTCCTCTCTTCCAACCATGAGTCATATTATCTCGGAAACGCACAGTTCAAGCCCTTCTTCGACGCTCTGAACACACTCGGTGGCCGCCAGATCGTCTATGTTCACCCCGCGGCTCCCTATGTCAAGTCCAACAACAAGCTCATCGAAGCCAACCCCACCCCTTACCCAACTGGCAACATTGAGTTCTAGTACGTTCGATCCCTGCTTGTACGTCTGTCGTCCCCGAGATTGATGAATTTTCATAGCTTTGAGACTTCCCGTACTCTCATGGACTTGACTCTCAGCCAGACTATCCACAACTTCACCAACATCAACTACGTTATCCCTCACGTTGGCGGCGCCTTCCCTGCAACTATCGATCGCATTCTCAAGTCCGCACCAGCCATCTACGACTCTTCCCTCGCGATCTACCGCACACGGTATGCCACTTCATTCGCGACCTCGCCTTCCACATGCTTACATGTCCTCGGTTTAGCTTCTGGTGGGACTCTGCTGGACCTACCTACTATCACCAGGTCTCTGGCTTGCTCGGATACGGTATCCCCACGAGCCAGCTCCTCTTTGGCACTGTGAGACTCCTTTCGTATATCCGCAACAAAACTTGAGAGCTGACCTTTTCCCCAGGACTTCCCTTACGCTCCCATCTTCACCCAGGCTGGCTCGTTGGCTGCAGTGAAGGGGTCAGGTCTCTTCACCGACGCTGACAAGACCGCGATCTTCAAGATCAACGCTCAAACCTTGTTCCAGAACAAACTCTGATGCGATTGAGTCTGCAAACTCCATACCATTCTACGAATGTCTATCGTGTCGTCTCCGCCATGCCGGAACCACATCTTGTACTGTAGTTGTTCGGCCGCAAGCTGCGAAGCTTGTGGGCCAGTATAATCAATTCGACCTTCCTAAACTGCAGTTGAACGTTGAGGATCTCGATCCTTTCCGCGGATCGTTTCGTAGTATGCCTGTCCCTCAGTGTCGCCTACTCACTGCAACTGCAGCAACGTTCGACTCTATTCGAGTTTCCCCGCTGCACCTTGTGGGTCGTTCACGACGTCCCTGAACACGACGCCCTCCGAAACCCTATGCTCATAGTCGGTCAATCTGGATTCCTGCGACCGCTGATGTCACGGATGCGGTGAGAATCCTGAGGATCTACAAGAGTTCGTGGTAGGCCGCGCGCTCCCAACGCATGCTCAAAGCCAATGTCAGTCGCCCGTTGACCCTTCAGCACCCGTACCAGGCCCGTGCTGAGAATAGGTCTGTCCTGTACTCTGGTGTGGCGGACGAGGGACACGATTTTTCGTGGCCAGTGAACCTAGGATAGCAATGCCTGTCGTTAGTACCTAAGAAATGTTTACGACCTGTTAGTGTGGAACAGGCAGGGCCCGGGAACTGTGAGAGATAATGTCGCAGAACATTACTACTAGGCATCGGGCCGTAACTCAACACCAAGGAACCATCCCAAAAGAATCAGGAAAGATGAGCGTCGTCCTTGAGGCGACCTGAACTCCTTGGGGCAGCCGTCAGGGCAGGAAGCGTGTGGACTCGGGAAGTGAGGTCAGGACTACACCAAATGACCAATCGGCATGGTCTCAAGCTCGTACATAAGCAGGCAGGACCCATTGAATTGCGGGGTGTATCTGTATGCACACGTAAATGAGCGTGGAGGCCGCCTAGGGAGGCCAAGGTATCCAGGTTTTGACCATGAGAGAGCCTATTAGATATGAATATTTGAATACCTGTGGGAAGTGGCGGTTGCGGCGGCGCTCAATCCCCCATGAACGTTGTTTGCTTCCGCAGGGAAAATCGAGTCGGGCATGAGAAGCGCGAAGATAAGAGCATACATGCTCATAGACGCGACGAAGGCACGGCTGGGGATAGTCACCGAGGTCGGTTCGGGGCGAACCTCAAAAGGCGTACCTTCGATGAGAAGAAGGGATAACGAGCCCCATCGCCCACACTCTGGCTGCCGCTGAGTGGCGGCAACCCAAATATAAGAAAGAATCAGCGAATCATTGAAGAATATTTAGGCGCCTATACATGAACCCCAACCGAACCGAAAAAGTCCTTCAGAACTTGGGGGATAGGTCAGGTCGAGGCTTTGCGGATCCATGGGTGCTCACTCACCCTAATCTGATAGCCTCCATTGGCCTTCGTCAGATATCGTACCCACTTCACACTCTGGTACGAGCTCTTCTCGAATACTTTGAGGAAGCGCACAATTAGGCCGGACGCCGTGAACATGAGCACCTGGAAATCGACGTCGATGGGCGGACGTGCCCAGACTTGGCGGTTCGTTACGCTCGTGGTGAGTGCGGCGACGGCGGAAAAGACAATCTCTTGGCCACCCTGAACTCGGGGAATTCTTGGAGCGAAGGTTAATAGATGCTCTGGAAAGGAAAGCATAATTCGACTCACTTCCATATCATGACGTTCTCTGACGGGGTATATTTCGCCTTCCCAGTCGCAACTTTGCACTCCGCCGACGTCGTATTCAGTGGGGTAGGTATCCGGAGGACGACATTCGTTGCCGCAAGCTTGTTGCTGAAGTTGGCCTTCACGATGATATCGTAATTGACCTGTCCGCTTCCTACCTCCGTCACCGTCGGAATAACCCTGAGCGGAAGCTTCACATTGCTCGTTGAGCGATACTTCATCAACTCAAATTCGCCATCGGGGGGGATGAAGCTGATTGTTCGCGTGGCGTCGAACTCGTTTAGCCGCACACACTGGTGAAAACGGCAGTCGTCAAGCTCCACGGCATCTCCCCCTCCCCCTCCCTGAGACTTGTCGATGACGAGCTTATCGTTCAGCCCAAATTTACACTCGGGGGTGCCGGAGAGGTAGGCTCGCATGAGGATGTGCCCATCGACGTCGGCTCGGAGAATGTTCCCTGAGAAGGGTGAGTGAAACGACGCAACCGCGGAGAGCTCACTCACCCTTGGCACTCATGCTCAAGTTCACCGTCTCGATGACATCCACAAACGCCTCGTTCTTCTTGTACTTCACATCCGGGCGACGCCAGCTGATCGCCCCCGTCGCCTGCGTCGTAATCTTCGACGATTCTTCCGCGGGAATGCCTTGGGACACAACACTCTCCGTCGTGATGTAGCTCTTCAAGGTATCGATCTCGCTGTTCTGTGGGTATCCAAAGTCGCAGATCTCGTCAATGAGCTCGTAGACTAGAGCAAAGTTGTTCTTGATAGCTTCCTCGTCAATCTTGCCAAAGTACGACTTGGAGATGTTGATGAAGCGGTAGCAGAATTCGAACACGAGTGCTGCGTTGGCGTTTGTCCTGCATAAATTAGAAGAGGCCGAACGAGAGGGACTGACTACTCACTTGGTGACCGCGACTACATAAAGGTTGTTGGTCCTCACATGGAAGAAACTCGTCGACCCCAGTGTTATAATCGGCGACCGGACGTCGCTGTTCGACACCACTTGTATCCGGAATACATCGGCAATTGACCGCCTGAGCAGGAAGGTTCAGAAACTCAAGTTTCGAGAGCTCGGAGAAGAGAATACACACTTGAAATCTGTCCTATACAGCCTAGAGATGAGGACCTAGAATTAGTTGAACGGTTGCCTCCATGGCAGGCGTGAATGAACGTACTTCGCCTTTCTGGTTGAAAATGAAGAATGCCTATTGCTCTCCAGGTGAGACTAAGAAGTTGAACCAACGTGTTCACGTACCGATAACATTGCATTCACCGCGTTCGCATTCTCGTCGATATGGGGTCGTGTCAAGGAGGCAGGCGGACGATGATGCGGGACACCGGAGTCCATCAAGTCCTGTTAAGGACCATCAGGTCTCCGAGGTCCTTGGGCGCCTATCAAAATCCGATGAGAGGACCTGTGAGGACTCGTCATGGCTGGTGCAGTCTGGGTCACCCCCGGGATAAATATATAATACATAAAAACGGCAGATGACATACGGTCTTTACAATGAGCTT
This sequence comes from Coprinellus micaceus, assembly GCA_951394405.1. NCBI lineage: Eukaryota > Fungi > Basidiomycota > Agaricomycetes > Agaricales > Psathyrellaceae > Coprinellus > Coprinellus micaceus. The sequence continues at coordinate 624,862 of OX596338.1, read as the reverse complement.
GACAGGGTCGTATATATAGAGGTTTATCGGGGCTGTAAGCGGTTCCAGTCCCGAGGCGGGCATAGAAAGGAAAGGAAAGGAGAGTATGAACCTAACCCTGCAACGTTGGGGAAAATGAGCGGGCGACCCACGACACGGCACGGCGCGAAATTGGTGCGGACATTGTGCTCTTCAAACACCCAACATATATAACCTAACTCACTATTCTACTACGAGCAGGCTGGCGCCCACTATTGGTCTGTAGTCGTCATAGCGTGGCCTCTTTCCCTCGTTCGCGCGATGGGGTGAGCCTCTAATTTTAAATCGGGGGGGACCCCTCGGACGATGACATCGAACACAGGTAGGGGATGGTCCTCGGCAGCCTCAGATATAAGGTCGTCCAGGTTGTCCAATGTATAGGGCAACGACCGGTTCCCAACGCTGTCAGGACCCGGCACCCTGACATCCAGGGTCTGGAGCCCAACCGTCGACGAAATAGCATCGACGAGGGCGTCATACGCGCCGTGGAATGGCCAAATCGTGAATTCGGTTAAATCGATCTTGAGGTGTTTTAGTTGGGGGAGATTGCCCAAGTCGAAGCATGGACAGAGGTAGAACCCGGACCCCGTGCCTCCAGAAAGCAACTTGATTACCAAAAGCTTTGATACCATGCAGAGCCTTGTCTTCAAAGACGTCCCAAAACTCGTGGAAGGCGTCCTTGGCCCAGCTGGCAAAAGGGATCTGAATGTCGAGCTCTCTGATACACGACAACCGTCGTCCGCGCACCATCGCGTCCCGAAGGAATGCTGAGAGGTACAAGCAGCGGCGCAATGTGAGCTTTGTCACAGAAGGTGGGAGTAAGTACCGCTTCGCGTCGGCCTTCCAACCTGCATCGAAATCGAAGCAATCGAGGCACAACGACTCAAGCGCGGAGAAGGCTTCCAGGTACTCGAAGAAATGGGGAGCGAAGTGGTTCCCTCCCAAATCTTCAAGGCAGGTGATACGTGTCCAATGTATAGTTCGTCTATATGCGTGGCCTAAAACGGAAGGAGGCACGACTCTAGGGTTAGGGTATCGTCTATGGATCAGCAGAGTCGGGCGGTGAAGCTCATTACCTTTCCCCTTCACCGCCCGACAACGTGTATAACGTCGTCGCTAGTGCATACATTCCTCCTCTTGCTTCACAACCATCTCATTTTCATTTCGTATCCATCGGAAAAATAGAAGCCAGTCAACATGCCACGTACACGCATCGAACGAGACCCAACTACCGAGATCATGCCCGACTTTGAGTCTGAGGCTTTCAGACAGGTGTTCACCCCTCTGGCAACCGCAGAAAAACCCCTCGAAGACATCATTGCAGACTCCAAGAGAGCTTGGGAAGAGCAACACCAACGGAGGGTCGAGGAATGGGAAGCACAGGTACAAGCAGAAAAAGAAGAACAAGAAATAGAAGAGGAGGAGCGAGAACGAGAGGCACAAGAGCAGAGAAGGGCACTAGAGGAGGCGGAGAGGCAGGAGAAAGCGGAGAAAGAGAAGAAGAGGCCAAAGGTCAAGCCTATCGCCCTAAAGAAACCTATTGACACGAACCCCAGTGTCATGCGACCTGGCCAGTACGCGATAAACAAGGTCAAAAACCTCGAGCCTGCCGAACTGTGGTATTGGACGGTGGAGGGCTGCGAGGACGCGAAGCAGCACGACGTCTCGGCCTCGAGTGCCGCCTTGACCTTGGCACATGGGGAACACGGTCTCCTCTTGGCACCAGCATCGGCGCACAAGCCGTCCCCAAAGGTCAAACCTGACGCCGACCTCACCTATTCCCAGATGATGATCGCGAAGGCAGGACTCATTCAGTCCATGTTAAAGGAACCCAACTGGCCCAACACGCACGTAAATTCGTTTGCGGGCCTATTCCTCATGATCGACAATCACCCCTTGAGGCGCCTCCCACATGGAGAGGAAGCCCTCGTCGCCTACGTCTCCGACGCCCGTAGGGAATGGCACGACGCACTGAAGAGCACAGACGACACTGAGGAGGCATTCGACATCAGCGTCGTCAACGAGGAGCGGCTGAACAGGATTCATACGGCAATACTCAGGAACGCCAACCTGTCACTGCTCAGCAGGTCAGTATTTCCATATCACCAACGAAGTTAGGCGCTGACGAGTCTATTCTATCCCTCAATTTTATGCAAACCTTCCTGCGCCGGAACCGCACCCGCACGCACACGCTCACATGCATACGCGCTCGCTGCACGCAACACACCCACACGCACCCACATGCACCCATATGCACCCATGCATGCTCATACACGCGACGCACACATACTGCATCCCCCACGGGCCCAATGCCCTTATCCCTTGCAACCCCGCAACCACCCACATGGGATGCACGCGCACCAACGACGCAACACCTCGACCCACACGGGGCCCTGCAATGGACACGTCGAACCCAAAACTAACTTCCCTGGCACAATCGTACACCCACGGCGCACACACATACATACATACTCTCGCATACATACATGCACGCCCAATAATATTACCATTGATCACCCCGGACATCCCCTCCCCGCCGCATAATCCCCAATGCCATACCCAATCACCGCATACTTAATTTACATATCATGACATGCTAACCCAGATTCGAGAGCCTAGCTGTCCAACACGAATCCGCATCGGGACCCTCGGGGTATCGAAAGGTGTCAAAGAGATTCCGATCCCCGAGCCCCCCACCCTACTCCCGACGGGGGCACGAATCTCCACGACACGGCCGGCGACAGCGCTCTCGGTCACCACAAGCCTCTCCGACCAAGAAGCACAGAGGCGAATCGACATCGTCGAGGGGGTCTTTTCGATCAGGTGCAAGCACAACAGCCGCACTATCCGCCTGCACCATATGCCTTGGCCGTCATCGCCACAACGTATTCCAGTGCGACGCGAAGGTCCTCTGGGATGGCGCCACCCCAGCATACAGTCGAAAGGTCGACAATGGACGCCCACAGGACCCCAATGGGAAGGTCCTATGCTCCGATTGGCAACGCCCATCGGGATGCAAGTCGACGACCCACGACACCAAACACGAATGCTCGGGATGTGGACAGAGGGACCATGGAGCCCAAACGTGCCCTCGAGCACAGAAGGCTTGAAGCTCTCACGCCGTACAAACCAGACGAATGGGCGCGGCAGCTGTGGGAGGCAGGGATGGAGGAGGAGGCAGAATTTATGGCTCGTGGGTTCAGGGAAGGATTTCACGCAGGCATACCCAAAATCACCAAAACGTACACACCGCCGAACACAGCATCAGTGGACAACTACCGTGAAGCGTTTAATGACGCGATTCAAGCAGAATTCGAGAAGGGGAGGTACATCGGCCCGTTGTCAAGGGCAGAAGTGGAAGAGCTTATGGGCCCGTTCCAAACATCACCGTTTAGCATTATACCCAAACCTGGAAAACCAGGTAAATTCCGACTCATCCAAAACCTGTCCCACCCAGTACAACCCCCAAATACGACAAACCATTCGACTCCCACATCCATCAACTCCCATATCGACTCAAACAATTTCCCATGCACATATGGCACATTCGAGACGGTATACCTCCTCATTGCCCGTCTCCCGGAAGGTTCACAGGCGGCAGTACGAGACGTCAAGGAGGCATACCGCACCATCCCTCTCCATCACTCACAATGGCCGGGCACAGTGGTCAAACTCCAAGACGACGACATGTTCGCGATCGACTCATGTGACTGCTTCGGCCTATCTTCTGGGGGAGGGGTATACGGCAGAGTGGCGGACATGGGAGCGGTGCTACTGCGACGTAAAGGAATCGGTCCCATATGCAAGTGGGTCGACGATCACATATTCATTCGCATACTGCGAGAAACCATCGCAGGCTACAACAAGAGAAGGGAGCAATGGGCGGCAGACATCAGACAAAATGGAGGCAAACGGCAGGATGGTGGAAGGATATGGTACAAGGGACAGACGAAGCCAGATGGAAAGGCAGAGGAATACGACGAGGACTGCACATCACCAGTCGCAGCACACCCAACAACATGCCCCGAGGACGAGGGATACACATACGGTATGGCGGACATCGACCGAGAAAGCAAGGCCTTGGGAATCACGTGGGAAAGTGAGAAGGACATCACCTTTCGTGTCGAGGTTCCCTTCGCAGGCTTCATCTGGAATCTGGAAAAGCGCACAGTGGGAATATCAGACGCCAAGCGCCAAAAATACCTGGAAGCTCTCATCGAGTGGGGAAAGGCAGAAACACACCAGCTCGAACAAACCCAGGAGCTCCACGGCAAACTCCTTCACCTCTGCCAAATTGCCCCATATGGGCGTGCTTACCTCACCAACCTTGAGGCATTCATGGGCGTTTTCGGTCACAATCCCTTCATGCTCCGCACCCCATCACAGCCGCGCACGAACAACGACATCGAATGGTGGAGCCACCTACTCTCAACCAACAGCCGGTCCTGGTAAACTGGTGCACCAATTACATCAATTAAAGGCCTTAGGCTGGTGCACTTTTCGCATCGCCTGATGTCAGTCAAATAGCAGGGTTCTATGCGCCATCTGTGCGACACCTGGTGCGGTATACATCCCAATTAGGCAAGTTCAACATCCGATCACGTGGTGTAACTTTGTTTATCATTCGCAACAGCCCCCACATTCCCACATGGGTAGCTCCCTCCCACTCCGCATCGCACCCCTCCCTTCGGGGGGGCCCCGCGATGCTCCGGGGAGGGTCCCGTGGCCCCCGATGTGAGACCGTCAGTCACATATGTGGGGCCCCCGGGTTCCTTGCTGCCGCTCATCGCAGGCTCGGCCCAAGGGCCTCGAATTGATAGGCGGAGGGTCACGTGGGTTACGCCGGGTGCAGCGCATTTTAAGAATACATTTTATTTGAGTCCATTTGAGAATGTTTTCGAGACCCCACAACATGAAATTTGGTTTGTTTGATTTACTGGATATACAGTAGCAATGCAACATGTGATCGCGTTATAACATGGCACCTACCATACTGGGAAGGGTGCATCACACCAGGTGGAGGTCAAAGGGAACACCTGGTGCTGGGGGAGAAAGGCCTGATTCTGACACCTGGTGCTGAATGGCAGGGCAAAGCCCCTGCAGGGGGCAGACATCAATTGATGCCAATTGTGCACCAGGGGAAGGTCTACAATGGAAGTAAAATGGTGCACCAGGCTACCAGGTTCAGGTGCAACCAAGCCACTCATTCGGCAAATCACCCTCCCAAAACCCCTTACAGATGTACTCGCTTTCTCAGACGCTAGCTCAGAAGTGGGTATCGGAGTCACGATCGGAGATAGGTGGCGAGCATGGAGGCTCTTACCAGGATGGAAGGCAGATGGTCGCGACATCGGATGGGCAGAAGCAGTCGGTTTCTTCCTTCTGGCTAGCACTCTCACAGCCGTCTTCCCAGACAGAAAGGCCGACACCCACTATAGGGTCTATGGGGACAACAAGGGCGTCGTGGAAGGGTGGTGGAATGGAAGGAGCCGAAACTGGAAAACCAACCTCATCTTCCGCCAAATCCATACCTTATGCAGCAGCGAGAATGTCACCCTCCACACCAGATATGTCGTCAGTGGAGAAAACCCAGCAGACGCACCATCACGAGGTATCTACGGCCCACCAGATCAAGTCCTCCCAAGAGTTAGAATTCCAGAAGAGCTTGAGCCATTTATCATCGACTATGACGAACCTCTCACTGCAACTGAACACCGCTTACTGCGACGAACTACGCAAGTCCATCCGACCACAACCTCAACCCCCCAAAGCCGTCAACAACGAACCCAAGCAACTCACCCTTGTCGTCCGCACCACAAATAGGGAAAAAGCGGCCAACTCAACCTCCACAAGCCGACCGCGCCCATACCCCCCCACTCGAACCTTAATCATTTCACCCCACCGTCCCCATGTCCTCGCTAGAGACCGGCTGCGAATATGGATACCCTGGTGTGCACGAAACCAACTCGACAGTGACGGCACCCCAATCAACCTCTCACCATCCGACCTGAAACGCATCAGCGAGGTGTTAATAAATGCATGGGCAATATCAACGATGGAGATTTACGGCTCTGGCCTACTCACCTTCCATGTATTCAGCGACCTCAGGAAACTCACGGAGCGGGAGCGGGTACCAGCCAGGAAGGTAGTCATAGCCGCTTTCATCTCAGACCTTGCCGGCGCCTACGCAGCCTCCACAATCCGCAACTACGTTTTCGGAATCAGAGCCTGGCACATCCTGCATGGTGTCCCTTGGGAGATGTGCCCCGAGGAGATCGAGTCGCTGCTGAAGGCCGCCAAACGACTAGCACCACCCTCATCAAAACGCAAAAAGCGACAGCCGTTCACCACCGACTACATCACCACGCTCCGATGCGGACTCAACCTAGAGACCGACTCCCTCCATATTGCGGTATTTGCATGCCTCACCACCACCTTCTACGCAGCAGGGCGCCTGGGCGAGTTTACCGTCAAAACGCTCAAAGGCGTGAACAGCTTCGACCGGGAAATTCACGTGAAGCCATCTGACGTTCGAGTCGAAACCGACAACAACGGCCTCAAATCAACAGTCTTCTTCCTCCCCAGAACGAAGGTGGCGCAGAGTGGAGAGGAGGTGTCATGGTCGAGGCAGGATGGACTGACAGACCCGGAAGCAGCACTCCAAAGTCACATGGAGAAAAATCAACCGCCCCCAGATGGGCCTCTCTTCGCGTACCGGGTCAACAAGAACCAAATGAAACCCCTGACGAAAGCGAAATTCATCGAAGTCATTCACGCCGCAGCAGACGAAGCCGGCCTCGAACACCTCCAAGGACATGGCATCCGCATCGGCTCCACCCTGGAGTACCTCCTACGAGGTGTTCCCTTCGACGTAATGAAGGTCAAGGGACGGTGGGCAAGCGACGCTTTCCAATTGTACCTACGCAAACACGCACAAATCCTCGCCCCATACATGCAAGCCCGGTCTCACCAACACGAGGAATTCGTCCGCATCGTCATGCCAGCAGTGCGTGGCTAACCTCAGGTGAGTAACGTCACCCTGCTCCTAGTAACCTGGGTCCCGAGTCTTCGCTCGACGCGTCGTGGGCTCCTAACCATCGGGATTCGCAGCTCGCCTCGGGCGGGTCCTTAGACCAGGGATGCCAGGCGGGGCGAAAAGCCTTACGGCTTTTGCCCATATCTGCACTCTCATGCCTCCATCCAGAATGCACAATATTTGAGTCACTGACCTTTGTCCTCAGATGCTTCGCATCGTCCCACCATGCTCGACGACGACGAGCGCCATCCATAGATGCGTGGCCTAAAACGGAAGGAGGCACGACTCTAGGGTTAGGGTATCGTCTATGGATCAGCAGAGTCGGGCGGTGAAGCTCATTACCTTTCCCCTTCACCGCCCGACAACGTGTATAACGTCGTCGCTAGTGCATACATTCCTCCTCTTGCTTCACAACCATCTCATTTTCACCCACCCACCACTCCCTTTTGACGCACCGACACGCTCCAATGTCCATCACCGTCGTTGATCTCGATTTTCCCTTTTGCAACACACATCCACCCTGCACATTACCATACGCAATCCCATAGGTTAATTCAACGTTCTCAACATAGACACACTAGCTCACATAGACACAATTCATCCTCATCGATTATCAGTCATTCGAAGAACATACAACCACTGCACAGTCGGCAAACTAGCATAAAATTCACATCTTAATACACAACTTTCCCGTTCTGGCCATTGTCGCGGTCCTAAGTACTCGCCGAGCGCGAGGTCGGTGCGTTAGACCCACCCACCCTCGCAGCTCGCCTCGGGCGGGTCCTTAGACCAGGGATGCCAGGCGGGGCGAAAAGCCTTACGGCTTTTGCCCATATCTGCACTCTCATGCCTCCATCCAGAATGCACAATATTTGAGTCACTGACCTTTGTCCTCAGATGCTTCGCATCGTCCCACCATGCTCGACGACGACGAGCGCCATCCATAGATAGGAAGGACGGTGGACACGAAGCAGTTGCGACTTCGACTCGGAGTTCTTTTGGAGTCTGTATTGAGCGCAAAACGACTTCGATGCGTTGCTCTTGGTAGGGCTCTTTGATTCTGCAGAGTAACGCGTCTGTACTTCGTTGGGAGAGTACACGCCTGAGGCTCTAGCAAAGCCCCATAGCTAAGGATTGGTCCATGGTCCTTGAACAGGATATCAGAGAAGAGGAGGTGGGAGGCGCGACTACGCCAAGCTTTTGAGACGAAACCGCCAGTCAAGAGCGTGGACCTATGCTCGTTGAGACAGTCGAGGATTCCCTCGGTAATCTCGGCGGGGAGATCTAGAGACTGCGACATGGATGGGATGGATGGAGCGTGATGAAGGACGGAAGGTGGTCAGGGGTCGGCGGTTTTAATCGGGTTGGCGTCATTATAGGCGCCCACCGTTGAATGGCATCATGACACTTGTGGCTTGAGGCGGGTTTTGTCCAAACAGTGTGGCGCACGGCAAAATAACCCGCCCTGGGATGTGGACGCTCCACGCTGCCATTGTGTAGGCCTCCAGATCTGGTCAAAGCGTGTTCGAACGATCTCTGATCAAAGCACCTCAGCAAAACCCAACAGTAGAATGAAACCTATACAGTTACCAAAGGGCGGGAGCAAAAGTATCTAGTGCGAGAGTCTAATCGCTATCCTCAACATCCCCAAAGCCGATGCCCTTCGATAGCCAATAATCCCTATTCCGCTCCCGCTCTTCAGGCGTCCGCGGCTTGCTCGCCCGACTCTTCACAACAGACCGTCGCTTTGACCTATCCTCCTCGCTAGAGTACTCCCCCGCCTCCGTCTCGTCGTCGTCGTCCGTAACAAAGGTCGTGTGGTAGTCATCCTGGTTGCCGTGGCGCTGTCGCTTTCGAGGAGGCTGCCCAATCGCATAACGCCCATCCTCGTCATCGTTGAGGTCATGCTCAGCACCGTCCTCAAAGCCCAGGGTATCTTCTTCATTCCAAACCTTCCCCAAACCCGCACCCTTAATCTTAATCTCAGGAGACGAACGCCCGGTAACTGGGTAGTCTGTATCCTGGACGGTAGCGCGAGGTTTTACTCCAAGGATATCGTGCAGAATTCGATCATCGTAGATTTCTTGGACAAGGCGACGGTGGTTGATGGTCTAGCACAAAAGTCAAGCCTATGAAGACCTAGGGGATTGCTGAGGGTGCCGAGGAACGTACCTCTTGCGTGATGCCCATCACCGTTGAGAGGATAGACAAATCTTCAGGTTCGTAGCGGTCTCTCAGGTGGACTGACCTTCCACTTCGCCTCGAGTGCAGGGTGCTGGCTCGGATGTATGCCGTGGATGTTAAGATGCTATGAGCACCAGCGAAGGCTGTCTTAACTTTGTGGAAACCAAACGACCCTTTCGAGATGTCGTTCGCTAGACAGGGGGATGAGATACCTCCCCAAGGAGACAAAGAGACAACTCACAAGGATCCGCAGGGTCCTCTACTGATAACACCCCCCTCTTCCCATAATCAAACCAGCCCCGTTGCCGCTTATTGAAATACGTTCCGCCCTCGCGTAGCGAAATGCCCACTTCGTCGTAGTTAAAAAGCACCCCATACAGCTCGAAAAACTCCATAACAAGGACACCAAGGTTCCGCTCCGGGTCGATCTCGCCACTCCTGATCTTGGGATGCATCTGCAGGAAGCTGACCGCCAGACAGACGACGCTATAACTTCCCAGACCTCCAGTATATACTTCATTCATACTACGCTGGGCAAGGAACGCCTTGGTGATCATGATAAGACTTCTCAGCGCCACGCTCGTCTTCTTTTGTGGGTGGATGTTCTTCAAGAATCCGTTGATGATTTTACCGGCGAGAAGGCCATTCGACTGGTTCACGCTGATATCAACGTTGAAACGGCCGTGGGTTGTAACGAATTTGACGATGGGGACCTTGGCTTTGGCGATGATGCTGACCCGGGGGGTGACCCCGCTGCGCTTGAGGGTATTCGCTAATGCATGGAGGACGGTGACTTTGTCGCTGTACGCCATCGAGTCTGACATGATGACCAAGTCTATGTCGCTGAGATACGGTTAGTATATAGGCCGTGACGGTCATGGAAATGCGACATACCCTCCAGGGAGGTATAGTTTCGTCTCATAGCTCCCAAACGGCAGCACCTTCGCATCGGGGAACTTCTGCTGGATAGCGTTGGATATTTGGGCAACGATGAGGCCCCGTATCTCGTCCTCGATCGGCGAAGGCGATATCCATTTCACAAACGCATCGACTTCCTGGTGTAGCCTGGGGCGGGTCAGCCTCACGTCCATCTGGGAACCGCACAATGGACGCACATTTCAGCAACATTTTTGCAATCCTCCCACTCGATATCTACCACCCAAGGCGCCTTCTTCGACGAGTAGGGGTCAAACCGCTGCAGATCGTCAAGCTCAAAGACCATCTCATATTGCTTGATGAAACCTACACGGTCGCGGTCGCGGTCACTTCTCCCCCGTTTCCCTCTGTCCCATTCGCGCTCCCTCGGTGGAAACGGATCCCGATCCCCTCCATCGTCGCGGTCGCGTTTTCTTGACCTCGAATCGCGGTCCCGGTCGTCGTCTCTCCCAGACTTTGCCGCTGGAGGCTCGCCCTCGAACTCCCGTGCCCTACCCTTCCCCTTCGCGTCAACATGGAAGCTCGACTCGTCTTCGTCGTCGGATTTGTCGGAGAACGTAAAACCAATGTAGTCTTCCCCACCGAAGCCTGCACCCTTGCCGCCTTTTCTCGAGGGGTCTTCAGCAGGCCCTGGCGCTGGTGTAGATGGTCCACTTGGGTTCGTTACTGGCGTCGCGTCGCCCGACTTCTTTTTCCGGCGCTGTTTGGCCTTTTTATTGTTTTCACGTCCCTTTGAGTCTTGTTTTGAGGATGAGGACATTGTACGAGGGAGAGCTATGAATGGTGGTGGTGGTGGTGGTGGTGGCCGTCAATGACGAACGACGAAAATGGCGCTGTTTGATTCCCAAGCCATAAAATTTGATAGGCGCCCGGCGGCTGGCACAATGTTGAAACTGCATCTACCCCAGGGGGCGCCCGTGTTCTCAGTGTGAGTTTCGAAAGTGGGGGCCTCATACAGAACCCCAAAGCTGATGTCTTGCCCAGGCTCCCGAATACTACTGTTATATAAATAATTAGCAATCGTGCTACTTCTTGCCAGTCCCAATAATCGCCTCTTCTACACTATCCAAACTCGCTATACTCGAATCACTCGCAGCCCCCGACGCTGGACTAGCCGTCCCAGTACCCGTACCACCCACACTCAAACCTGTACTACTCGTAGGGGTGGCAACGCCAGCAAAAGTCCAACTACTATCTGTCCCAGTCGGTGTTAGCTCTGTACTCCCGCCGAAGGTACCATCGTCGTCGAACACGGTTGAAGCGCTCTGGAAGTCGCCGAAATCGCCAAATGATTCGAAGGAGGCATCGTCCATATCGTCAGACATTGAGGTGGAGAAGTTAAAGAGATCGCTGTGGTCTGGTGGCCGGACGTCGACGGGAATTTCTGCGAAGGGGCCAAAGCCATCATCCTACAATTTATAAAGTCGATGAGCGACAATTCGAGATCGAAAAGGCGGAGAGATATGTACGTCGTCGTGGCCTCTGCTGCTTGTGGAAGAAGGGGCAAACGAGTCCTGGAAGTGTTCCGTTAGATAAGCGGGTGCATGAGAATGATGCTCCTGAAGACTCACATCGAACCCACTCGCACTGAGAGGTCTCCGCTCTGTACCTTGATGAATCGTCGATACAGGTGGGTCCCTTAGTCCGAAGCTCGACTGTGATAACCACCCTCCTTCATCGTCGTCGTCGTCATCGTCCGAGGAATTGAACTGGTCGGCAGACGAGTGCATCTCTTGCTCAAGGTAACGCGCGAACTAGAGCAAAGCAACGATAGCCACCATCAGTCAAAGTCACCGACTGAGGAATTGAAAATCGACGCACGTGAGCTGCCCTCGTACTGTCTTCGTCCTCATCCTCTTCTTCCTCCTCAATCGACGTTGGCAAGAAGTGAGCCGTGTTCCTCGGCAACTCACTTCCACTCTGAACACGCCTAAATTCACTCTTCATCCCCCCACCCCTGGTCGCCGAACTTCCTCCCGCCCCTTCCGACGACATCTCGTCCTCATCCACCTTCCACTGCGATACATTCCTCGAAGCAACGACGGGTTTGCCTCCTCCGAGTAGTCGCGTATCGTTGGCCTTGGTCTCGAGGTACCGCCCAGTCACATACCGATCCCACTCTTCTTCTGGTGCATACTGGATGATGAGGAGCCGCAATTCTGGAGGAAAGTGTTCGAGGGCGGTTATCACGTCTTCGGCGATGAGAGTCAGGTGGCCCATGTATCCTAGCCGGCTTCCCTTCGTTGAGGTGCTATATCCAGCTTTTCAGTGCCCGAATGAGGGTGGGTAGGCAGAGTAACTCACGTCTCCTTATCATTTCGAGCCTGCCCTTGCACGATCCTGTGCATAATCTTGGCGTCACGGAACAGCGAGATGGCAAGCTCTCGGTTTCGCCCCGTCTCCACATTCCCCGTCAACACTTGGTGTATCAGGTCGTACACGGCGCTATGCAAGAAATTATTCCAGGGAAACTCGAAGAACAGGTCCTGGGGGGGGGGGGGGAAGCACATTAGCCCCCAGCCGGCGAAAAGAAGAACAGGCTCACAAGCAACGTCGAGAATAAATTCATCTCCAAGAACTGTTTCTTCAACTGCTCCCCAATCGGCAGCTTGACCTCTATGCTCTGATCCATCGTATCTTTCCGCCTCCTCGAACTCCTCCTGGACCCAATCGAGCGCATCGACTGTCTCCGCGAAGGCCGCCCATCCATCGGTGTGGAAGGTGAACTTCCTGAATTAGATATTGTGCCACCACTGCTACTGCTCCCCGTACTCGAAATGCTGGCCGTCTCCACATTGATCGAGGCACCAGGTGACTCTACCCCCGTGGAACTCGAAGAAAAGGGCTCATCGTACATCGCGATCTCCTCCATCTCCTCGTCTGAGCTGCCTGGCTCATCCATATCCTCATCAGAGTCCAACGAAGGCGAGTCCTGCGTAACCGTACGCACTGGGAAATCCCTTGCGGGTTTCACCTCTGACTCTTCTTCATCGCTGATATCGTCTTGACTCCTATCATTGCTAGCATTCATTGCAATCACCGATGCCAACTCTTCCAGCGCAGAAAGGCCGCCTTGTAGTCGTCCTTCTGAGTCGTAGAGGTGGTGGAATTCAACTGGGCGATTTAAGAGGGACATGTTGGAGCAATGCAGCAGCTCAGCGAGGAGTTCGAGGATCCGGTATCGTTCGAGTGTTAGGGGCGTTATCGACCCAACGGTTGTTGAGATGGGTCCTTGCTGTGTAAGATCTCAGGATGCATTCTTCGCGAAGATGAACGTGTTGCTTACCAGAGATCTTGGCACCTTCAAAAACTTGTGGAAGTCGCCCAAATTCTCGCACATCATTTCCAGCACAGGACCCAAATGCACAACCCCCATCCGATTAACCATCTCCTTCATCGTCTCCTCCAACGCAATCCTGGTGCCTTCCGGGTCGCACAGTGACTGCTGTTGCACCTGAATAAGGCGGTTGCGCAGGGTGTGGAAGAGGTAGGGCTCAAAGTAATCCGAATTGTTCTTCCTTATGAGCTCGATCACCACCGCTATCGAGTGCACGACCGAAGACGTGGCGCTATCTCTGTTGGGGATCTTCACTGTTGGTTCGCCGGTAGACTCATCTTCTGAACTGTAGGGTGGTTCTGCCGGAAGCGTATCAAAGTCGTATAGCATAAATGATAATAGCTTGGTGATCGTTTCGCGCTTGGCTAGCTCCCTTGCAAACCGATTCGATGCAGGGCCGTTGGAGTTGGCGTCGGTGATCCCAGCAGCAGGCGAGGGCGTGGCCATGGATATGATACCCTTGATGAGGTCGGTAACGATACTGTGGACTTCAGTGCTGTGATCAGGGGATAAGAGGTCGAGGAGGTGTGGAATGAAGTCTTGCGACGAAAGCCACTGCAAGAGGGGGAATTGTTAAGGGGTATTCTTGGAGTAGCAGTTAGTCAAACGTACTTCGAGCACTCCATTCCCAGCCGAATGTTCGTCTAACTGGATGATCCTCACGAGAAGGTCGACGAACGGACTGGCTTCGATATGCTGTAGAAGGCGCTGGACGATGTCCGGCTGCTCCTGGATAAACGCAATCATCTGGAACCCAGTCAGTCAATACTGCGAAGCGCCTAGGCACATTGACCCCACACACCTCCTCTGGCTTCTTCGTCAAAAACGTCGAGTTGATCTTCGAGAAATGCGAAGCCATAATCGTCTGCGTCTTCATCTCGTCTGCAGGCCTATCCAGAACTGTCTCCCAAAAGGGGACCAGCAGGCGATCCTTTTCCCGCATGCATGTCTCGACGATAGTCCATATCTCGCTGCAGAGCACCTCCGTCGCAATATATGGATATCTGTGGAACGAAATGCAGTTAAAACACACCCCTTCATGCAACCCAGATAACAAAATACGCACTTGAACTTGGCCTTCTCCTCACTCTCCGTCTGCCCCGTCACATACCCCAACAGTTGCATCAGCACATCCTCGCGGCCAAAGTACTCTATCAGCCTCGTATTCTGGGACTTGCATTCCTGGAGCAGGTCATCCTCGTCCAGCAGCGCCTCGAGTGCAACATCGTCCCGGTCGAGAAGGCTGTCGATGGACGATGCGTTGTTGAAACCAAATCTACAACGACATCATGAACAAAGTCAGAGACATAGCAAGGAGGCTGTTCCCGGACTACCTCCAAAACATTCACTTTTGGGGAGATTGTGGTGAGAGAGGAAGAGAGGTGATCCCAGGGCGCGGCGGCGGCGCCAACCACCGATTTCGGGCGCATTATGATCGTCGGTTCGTATATATAGAGGAGTCTGCCCGGGTCTTCTCCCGGAACCCCCGAGCAATTCAAGAAGAGTTGCACTTTCCGTTATTCCTGACCAGTTGGCCATTGCAGAGAGGCTCTAACAATGACTCCAGCGACGACGTCAACAAGTCGAAGCCTGCCGTCGGGGGGAGCGCCTGCCCACACCACGTCCACCGCATCTCGCCTCGCCCTCGATCCCTAGCACAGGTTAACACGACTGCGGTGAACTTTTCTCCTCAGTCGAGCACTACTGGATCAGCCCCTGCCCACATCTCCACCTTTTCACATGTGAGCCAGGGTTCGCTGCGCAATTCCAACTGCAACTGACCGGTGCTTTCTTCCAAGGACGCCAATTGCAACCTTCATCGGGATCAACGAAACTTGAGCCTTACTGCATACCTGCTCGCTGAAGAAAAGAAAAGGCACTGTTTATATTCGCCAACAGTATCAATGGCAACTGCCGCTACACACTCGCCTACTTGCGCCCCCTCTTGGGCATCTTGACAGGCTTGCCAGCATGTCCTCCAGGACGAGGAGCGTGCTTAGCCGGACGACGAATCGCGGGCTTGGGCTTACGACCACTCCTTGAGGACTTCTTCTTTGCTGCATTGCAAGCGGCCTTGTAGTTGACTCTGGGCTTGCTCGGAGCCTTGATTCCACTGCTCGGGAACTTGATGGGGCGGATACCACCTGGTCTCGGCTTCAACCCTGCGGGCTTCTTTGCGCTGTGATGGACTATCTCCGTAAGCATCCTAATCGTGAGTGTGGAGGTGCGGCGCGGTAGTACACACCCACTGAAGGGACCAGGACGACCAGGACGAGAGCCGCCTGAGGTTCCAATGTCGTATATCTTCTGCGCGGCGATGTCCGCAGTATCTTTCGCGGCTTTCCTCATCGCCCGTCCCACGGTGGCACGCTCGAAGAGGGCGTCCTCATTCTATAGCCGCATTCGGTCGTTGTCATACCTAACATGGAATCCTTTCGGTAGATGACATATCTCTGACCCTGGAGCTGGTTGGACCTATAACCAGCAGAGCAGTGCTTCGAGTTCGCATAGCCCGCCGGCAATTGTGATATCAAATCCTACTGTATCTTCGAGAAGATCAAAGTGTCTGACTACATGTCATTTCATGTCGGCCAGACACCTTACAACTTGGGCTGCCCAAGGCGCAGGGTCAATCCCCCTCCACTGCCAAGTCAAGGCTATTAGGAAGATGCTGCTCCAAACTCTGCTTCTCACCGTGATACGAACTCTGACCCCTATATCGGCGTAGAGGAAAGGAAAAGAAAAGATGGCTGTTTGTGAGGAGGATGGGAATAATGAGCGGTCCTAACTCTCAAGTCACCTATCGTAGCAGCCGAGTCGGTTGAACTTGAAACCGCCTTCTGCTGAAGCAAACATACCCCACTGAGCGAGCACCCTCGCCCCAATTCAGTGTCCCCCAACCCAGCACATCAAGGTATTCGCTGATCTGTGTATTATGGTCGAGGAATTGCGTTACTTCGTAGTGCAAGTTCTCCCGTCTGTCCAGTGCATCAAGGTAGTCAAGGCTTTGATAGATCATCTGCAGTTCAGTTCTCGCCGAAAACCAGGTTCACGGCCTTCGACCAATTAGCAAGAGTGTCTCTGCCTCATATGTATTCAGCTATGATTCGTTACACAAAGCGCGGAGGCGACGTGAGAGGGTCAATCAAGAGCGGATCCGATGGAGGCCACATGAAATTTAGGCGCCCAGACTCGGAAGCTGTGATGGCACGCATTCTTCGAATGATGTAGAAGAGCAGGCGGGAATTACCGAGCTCAGGCTGAATAATTGCATTAGAGGTTCTCGGGTGGGAGTCTACTTCAATGCTGAAATATATGATAATGAAAAAATATTGTGGGTTACGTACGGCTGCACAGTCTCTGGGACGATGTCATGGGACGAGATCAGGCCTGTGGGGGTAACCACGGCGAACCGTGAACATAGGTTATCGATATCTTACCAAAAGATCCATTGAGTTTTCAAAGATCAGTACGTATAATACCAGATGCATACCCTGAAGCGAGTCTCTCCGTCTCCTTCGATTGTTGCTACTCACCGAGGGAGTCGCGCTAGTTCACCTCAGGCGATATCTACCTCCGTTGCTGTGATCGCTATTCATTTGCATCAACAACGGGCAAATCGTCAGTGTTCACACAAAGAAATATAGGGTGCAACAAATTCCTCCTGATGACCAAGAACGAACACCTTCCTTTCTTCCATCAACTCCTCTCTATACTCTTTCGCCTTCAGCAAGTCAAGCGGGAAGCCCTCCACCTCGGCAAAAACCTGTTCCTTCAGCTCAGCAGGCAACTCAGTCAGGCGATTTTGACGCTGCACATCGTCACTACGCTGTGATAGCTCCTCCTCCCACCAGTCGAGCCTCTGTGGCGGAACGTCTGCCGTACTGATCACACTAGTGGTTGGATCCACAAGGAACAACGCCAGGATCTTTCTGTGTCCTGGTTTTGTCGAGTCGGCGAGCTTGAACGGTTGCACTTGATGTTGAAGGACATTTGGAAAGGTGATCAGCCGCCCTTCCCTGGTTTCGACACTCCCGACGTCTTGAACGCTGGATTCTCCTTGCTGTAATCCGAAGACGGGGTACAGCCAGTCGTGGTTGTTTTGCCTGTACCGCACATCGTCATACTCGGGATCACGGGACTGCTGGCGAAACGCCAGGCTGGATGAAGTGATGTTCGCTGACGAGTAATAGTATATGGCTGTCGCGCAGATGGCTTCGTTCTGTGGTCGGCGTTAGATAAATGGGCTCTGACAAACATGGCAGCCCCTGCAAAATACTGACCAACTGTCCCTCGACATGCCATGTTCCGCCGGAGTACTCCGGCTTCTCCGGGCTCAACTCGATATTAGCCAGCTTCACAATGATCTGCAATGACCTCTTCCCTAGGGCCTCCTTCAAATTCTAGGGCTCCGGCTCCTCCAAAGGGCGAAACTGCTCTGGCGCGTCCGGAAGTACTACCCTCCTCGTCTGTTGCACCCAGTTCCACCACTGCTCTGCACGATCGAAGAAGTCGGCCTCGGCCTCGTTGTTGATTTGTCGTGGGTACTCCTCGCTCGCCTCAGGATCCGGGTCGTATTCGCACTTCTTGTATTCGATGCGTCGAGGCAAGTGGTATATCGAGCGGTGTTTGAGTGGGGCGAGGGAGAGAGACCAGAGGGGGAGCGCCGCTGCGATAATGTCCTCGATGATGTGGTAAAGGTTGCGATAGTGCTTGGGGTGCAAGTTGTTGATATACGAGGTGATCCTGGAGCGAGGAGTGTCAGTCGATGCTACATGGTACACAATTGTGCGAATGGACTGACCTAGGTTTATCTCCGGAAACGTCGACTTCGCAAGGAAGCCATTGGAATTTCTGGCTGTACGCCTTCACACCGGTTTTCGAGTAGCGCCACCCGAAGGTCTTCTTCAACCCCTCCTCGAATTCTTCAGGTTTAGGAAGGGGAAGAACCTCCCCCTCCCCACACCGCCGAATACAATCATCTAGGGCAGTCTCCTTAGCCCCTAGCGCAAGCACCCTGCTATGCCCATACACCAACGGAAATAGACTCGGATGCACCAGATCCAGCACTCTTCCGTCTGATCCAGGGTGCCAATCCTTCCTTTGCTCAGGAACGTCCTCAAGGGCCTGTACACCCTTTTGCAAGGCGAGCTTAACCTCAGCGGACACGGCTGAGTCTGACTTGTAGACGCTGGCAGGAAAAACGTGTATGGCACCGCTGGTTGAATCGTTGTGGTGCTCAGAACGATGGCGAAGCTCCTGGATACAGTAGTCGAACATCCGCTCAGTCATCTGGTCCTGAACGCGAACGTCCGTTTTGACAGCCTCAGTTTTCCAGCGGAGGACGATATCCTCATCGAAGACCTGGTATCACCACCGAAGGTAAGTGAGTGGTCTGGGGATCCGAGTTCGATGTGATGAGAGGAAGCGAACCTTCTTGGTCCATTCAGGCTTGTCAGTCACAGTGTTGATGAAGCTCAGCATCGTCAGTTCACGCAAAGGGGTAATTTTGAACCTGAAGGTCAAGTCAGCCTACGGTCCTCCTCGATGGAACAGTTACTCACAACCCCTCCGCGTACCCTATATCGACTAGGGCGTTGGGAAGAAGGCCACCTTCAGGAGTCCATGTCAGCGGGTATCCGTGTCCCGGTTTCTGGGCCACTACTCCAGGCTCTTCATGCGAAGTCATGGCTGAAGGAGAAAGTGAGATGGATACAGAGAGTATATGAGTATGTGGAAGGAAGGAACGGAAAGGGTCGAATCGATATCGGATGTCCCAGCCTTCCCCAATTCATATACCTACTTCCCCCGAGCGGCGCAAATGTGACGTCCACAATCAGCGTGAAGAGGTCCCTGCCGAGTGAACTCGACCAAGAACCAAGTTTCGAAGAAATTAGATTCTCAAAACAAGAAAGCCAACCACCTACTCTACAAAGTCCCCTACAAAACCTTTCCCTACAACCGCCTATAAAACAAAAGGTACGCACACCTACTCTCGTCCCTCTCCTGCACGGTTGTACCAAACACATCCTCGTGCCGCACATCCGACACCAGATCGTCGTCGATCCGTATCCATCCTTCTCTCGGTTTCAACGCCCCAGTGCCTGAGACGGCGCTGGCCACTGAGGTGGGGACGGCGAGACTTGCGTAACGGTTAGGGTGAAGGACGTCAAGGGTGTAGTGGCCCCCAGATGCTGATAGCCCGTGGTGGTAGAGCACACCGAAAAGTTTGTACCGTGTGGGCCCTGCCGTCGTTTTCTTCGCGGCGGGTGCCATGAGATCTGCGAGTTGGTGTCAGTACCACGTTCGGCGTTCAATGAAAAGAGCGAGAACTCACCCCCACCAATAGCCAGCTCCTCCTCAAAGCTCACCTGCTTCCCAACCTTCACCACACCCCCCACCTTCACGTCGTACTCAAACCTCTTGATATGCAAAACCAAAATTGGGGGCAGGCTCTCAATGGAGACGGTCTGTGTGGCTTCGACGGGAACCGGTTGGGTGGGGATAGAGAGTTGCACATGTTGCGGGTGGGAGATATAGGCGAGCGCGTCTTGAATGGTGTGGATGGTGTCGGGCTGCCAAAGGATATCAATGTTAGCATGCTGAATAGGAGAGGGAATGATAAAGGGTGCACTAACCTGAATGTCGAGACGCAAGGATCTCCAATCCTCCACAACGGCAGAATCTTTCTGCCTTGGCGCGTGCAATGTTGAGCGGAACTTGCCTCCGAAGATTCTCGTGATGGGACTCTCGGAAGCCTTAATCTTGGACGCCACACAAAACCGAACGTCAGTCTCAAACCCTTACGCAGTGGGCAGAAGTGCACTCACCGTTCTTGTAACCACCATCCTGTTCTTCTTGCCCACCTCCATCCACCCCTCTTCCTTCTTTTCCTCCCCACTATTTTCCTCTCCACCTGCTTCCGTCTTCGCGACGCTGTTTAGTAAAAGTAACAACTCCTCCTCCAACGTATCGAGGTAAAACCCAAGGAACTCCTCCGCATCCTCCTGCTGCCCTCCACGCATCGTATCGAACCGTTTCTTCTCCCTCATCGCGTCATATATGTAGGTCGGGAGGAACGAGTTCACAGTGTCCCAATCATCGTCGGCATCGTCAGCTAGAAGCTCACGCTCCTTGCCCTTCCCTGCCCTGTTAAATCCACTGTTCTTCCCTCCGTTCTCCTTCGATTTCAACTTCTGCTTTTCGAGGAACTCCTGCAAGAACAAAGCAGTCGCATCCACAAGCGGCGTTGTGTTTGCCGCTGGCTTCGAACTAGCCGTGGATGTGTTCGTCGACGAACTCGTCCCGTTCGCGGTGGTAGTGGTAGAGGTAGTGGCGCTTGGCAACCCAGCCCACTCTCTCTCGCGTTCTTTCTCTCGTTCCCTCTCGCTCGCAACGGCCACACTCGGTAGCACCTTCCCTAACTCCACAAACAACCGATGGAACGGTGGGCAATAAACCAAAATCTGAAGAACCGCATTCGCAAAGCACATATTCCCGCTATTCACGAGGCCCCTCGGGCGAATTCTCGGTGCGAACGCGGCGGTAGATGGGGGACTCATAAGGAGGTTGAGAAGTTCAGTCTTTCGGTTTGGGGAGACGGACTGTGCAGGAGGGGCGGAAGGCGCGTCGGCGGGAATGGAGAAGCCGACGATGGACGAGGTGGGGAGGGCGTTCTTGGTCAAGGTTGATGAAGAAGATGAGGATGCGGGACGGAGGAGGGACGCCCAGGATTTCTTCACGGGAGGGGCAGCAGGTGTCGCGGCTGGCTCAGGTACTGGTACGAAAGGGGCTTCATCGTCTGCCCTCTTCTCATCAGAAGGCACAGACGAGTCGTTCTCGGAAGCAGGGGTGGGTTTCACCTCAGGTTTGGCCTCGGTAGATATCGACGTATTTGTGGTAGCAGGCGACCCCGGAATCGTGGGCGTGTCCGCGTTCTCTGTCACAGCTGACGATGGCACGGTCGAGCTGGTCTGCGAGTGTGGTACAGCATCTAATCGAAGTGTGTTGGTGTCCCGTGGGGCAACAGAACTCGGCAGCTTCTTCTTCGCTGCGCGGGGTGATATGGGCGGAGTTTTCGAATCGAAGGCCTCATCCATGACCTTGGGCGGTGGGCAAGCTCGGGGAGAGATGATGATCCCCGGTGCTTGCGACGGATCGCGCGGTCTGCGAGACCAGATGGCGAATGAGATCGGAGGAGATGGGTCTGTGGGGTCAGAGGTGGCAAAGGACAGGGGTAGGGAGGGGTCTGTGAGCTCCGTGGTAGCGAGAGTGGAGTCCATGGTGGGCTCAGGGGTTGGAGGGGATGGGTCTGTGGACTGTATCGACCCCATCTGATGCGACGATGGCTCCTGCTCGTCGCTGGTAGGGGACCCTGGCTCATCGGGGACGGCCTCAGCTTCTGGTTGAGGAGGGGGGCCCGCAGGCTTTTGTGCTCTAGGAGATACAATGGGAATCGCAGGGGCGAACTCGGGTATGGCAGGTCGTTGTTTGGACACACTGGGTGACATGGGCTGTGGTGTATGCCGAGGGGGTGTGAATGGGACAGCAGCAGGATTCAGGTACGCATACGATGGGGAATAAGGTTGGTTGCGCGGGTATGGGTGGGGGTTGGGCGCTTGCATGGGAATGGGCCCTGGGTGGTGGCCATAGGGTGGTGGGTAGTAGACGTATGGGTTGTGGGGTTGGTTTCTGGGGTTGTAAGGACCCCCTCCTCGTCCATTTGGTCTGGATGGCCCCGGGTGGTGGTGTGGTGGAGGTGGAGGTGGGTACTGGTAGGCATAGTGAGGGTTTGGCCCAGGACTGCTGGAGCCATAGACTGGGGGTGGTTGGTGATAATAGGAAGGGCCTGGTCCGTGGCCCCCATGTGGATAGGGCACCTGTGGGCTTGTCATGTGGAGTCACACTATAACAACCGTTTAAAGGCCCAGTAGAGGGGATAACGAAGATGGACGTACGAGATGGGATCGCGTGCAGGTAGTCAATCGGGTGAATCTTTTGCAGATTGTGCAAAGAGGTGGGTTGCAGCGTTGTTCCTTGTTCCTAGAAGCCTAGAAAAATCAGTTGAAACTCCCCCGTTTTGCGGCGCTTTCAAGGGGTAGACGGCGGTAGAAAGCAGGGAGACTCTGCGGCGACGCTGATTCATGGAAACAATTTGATCCACAACAGAGCCAAACAAAGATGTGCCCCTATCTGTGTTCGCGGGCGCTTAGGGTGAACCTCTCCCAAAGGTTATCTGCCAGAGGGACATATTTCTGGTCGTACAGAGAGTAATACTGTGGTACTTCTGAGCGAATTAAATATCTTAGGGAGGGACGACTTTCCCATTCTATAATTTGGGAAGGAAACGGGAGGAAGTAACACTGGACGATGGACTCCATGGAAAGGTTTCCATTGCAGTAGCAGTGCCCAGTCCGGGGACCGGCCATCACTCGTACAAGGCGCCCTACGTACCTCGTGTGTACTCGCATTTGCCGGCGCTTTCATGAGCGCCCAAGTGCGATCCGCACATCGATATCGTCGCGCGGTCTTGGGTACAGTTAAACGTTTGCAAGGATAATGTTACGAAACGGAAGTACATCGCACCCTTAGTCCCTGGTAAATATAACACGGTGGCCCCTCCCAATCGCATGCGGCATAGGGTCCTGATGATTGACGTCCTCGAGGCCCGCAACATCCCGTATAACGATATCGAATGGTCGGATGCTAGGGTCATCCAAACGACTTTCGTTGGCACCCTCTAGCTCCGAATCAATATCCTGCAAGCAGTCCACCAATAAGTCTTCATCGCCGCTAGTATACGCTGGAACGCGGATCTCCAAAGTCTCTAGCATGGACGCAGATGTTGTACCCTGCAAATGCCCGAAAAGAACGCAGACAAGCGTCGTTGTATTTAATCCGCTGTAGTCGAGCGAGAGATGCTTCAACTGGCCAACCTTGGACAGGCGAAGGGAGGTCATATTAGTCATCGCAGCTTGAAGCCCAGTCGCGTTGAGAGGCTCCTGATGTATCGTAATACCCTTCAGGTGACTCAAATGCCCTGCCCGGAATGCACGCGTTAGCTCGTCGGGACCAACATCCCTTGCACTGATAGTGCCGCTGACCTCGGCCCAGACCTCCAGATTCTCAACTGCGGAAAAACCCCCATCCTGGATGACCCTGTCATGAAGGAACCGCCCGAACTTCGAGACGCGAGCGAGTTGCACCTTCTTGATGTTGCGGGGGAACATGAGACGCTCCGTCATGGCAGTGAAGAGGACACCGTCCAGGCTGAGCGACTTCAGCTTGGAGAATGCCGCAACGTAATTGAAGAGCTGTGGTGCGGAGTGCGTTCCACCGACGATCTCGAGGTGGGAGATGTCCGTCCAGAACCGGCTAGTGGCCTCGATGATCCAAGGGGGAATGGGCTGAGCGTTTGCGGCGACATCGATTTTGACGGAATCTATCACTTCTAAAGCGGCCAAGGTATGCAAGACGAGGATTAGGTCACTAATGTTGTCAATGACCCCAGCCTGAGCTCGTAGGACGATGCGCTGAAACCTTTTCGGGAAGGAACAGTGGGGGGATTGGCAAAGCTTCGCGAACCGAACCAGAGAGCGGGTGCCCCCGAAGTCGACTGAGGGGAAGAGGCGGGGCCTCGAGCTGTCTCTCCAGAGTGGTGATCCGAGACCCGCAACAGCGAGTAGGGTCGCTTCATCGTTACCGACATGATCAAGCACCTGCTCGATGACTTCGGCGGGAAGCTCGGAAAACTCGGTCATATGAGAGGGTGAGAGAGTGGGGGGATGATGAAGGGTTGGGAACTTTGAGTGAGCCCTACCTTAAAGCTCCCAGCCCCAGAGCGCCTTTTATATGTTGGTATGTCGAGGACTTTGACAATGGCCAGCGCCCAAGGTGCACCAACCATTGGTACCATTGCGTAGAGAATAATCAAAAAGACCACGCTTCAAAGATCAAAGCGCTTTGCTCGACCTGGCGGCCCAGGCCAGGTTTGGTCCTTTCAGGCTCAGGATAGGGTGCTGAATGGTATGGTGATGGTTCGAACTCACATTGAACCTGCCCCGAAGTGCACATGGCTTTGATCGCTAAGACACGTGGCGATTCGGCGCTTGCTTTGACTCTTTTGACTACCTCCGCCCTTCAGATCTCCACCTCAATCATAGACGCGCATCATACAAATCAAGCCCTCCGTCAGCAAGTCGTTCGACCCACCATTCGGTCGTCATAGCCCATCGTGACTGGCTCAGACTGGTGAACGTCGGTCGAGCAATCGACGGATTCAGGGGATGAGAGTCGGCGAATCGATGACTCGGTTCCCATACAACGCCACCCGCCGTCACTTGGGCGCGCGA